>OZ024823.1:141610054-142210054 GCA_964016985.1 Anodontia alba
TCTCATCCCCTCTAGAAAGTTTCCAAGCTCCTAGTTTCTCTACATATGACTATCCTACCCTTTAAACTACATTATCTCATAATTTAATAAAAAATAATTTTACTCATGAGCGATACATAATAGACGGAATAAGTTTACTAAAGGGACATTTTATCACGTGGCCTCTCGTTCCTGGGCCAACAATGAAAAACACTTTGTTGTTGTTTTCACTTCTAAAGACAATATAATAGATAATAGAAAGTCATATCAAAAAGTGACAACACATTTATTAGATTTGGCATTAAACTTTAAAGACAAATTGTTTATTTATAATACAGGGACTGTTTGGTCTTTATATATATATATATATATATATATATATATATATATATATATATATATATATATATATATATATATATATATATATATATATATATATATATACAGTCGAACTTCGATGGCTCGAACCCCTTTGGGACCATGAAAATTTGTTCGAGACAGCGGTAGTTCGAGCCACGGAAGGTTAGTATTAGTGCCACACCAGGTGGCATAATGGGGATAATTGTGGGATATCTTTTCGGTGTTCTATACTTTACATGTATGTTGTGTGTACTATTTAGAATCGCCTCATCGAGGCGATTCTAATGAATGCACACGGCATACATCTACAAGTTAAAAGAAGAAAAGTTCCCTAAATTATCCGTATATCGTATTTGGAGGAAAGCCCTGCAGACTCAAGAACGTGTTCGACTCATCCATGGTAAACGAGCCATCGGGATTCGAGCCATTGAAGTTCTACTGTATATATATATATATATATATATATATATATATATATATATATATATATATATATATATATATATATATATTAGTTTTCATTTAGTTACGAGCGAGACCACGTTGCCTCAACTGATGAAAATCAAGTATTGTTCTAAGTCTAAGTAGTGAAGTTCGACTGAACCACACGAAATCCCTGTAGCTCTGCACTTGCGATCCCACAATTTTCTTCATGTGGAGTATATATTAATCTTCTTATTCATTTTGCTAGAGTATGTTATGTTATTCTCATGTCAGCAAATAAATGAACTTTCCTCTTAAAAACATTTTACCATCGTTTCCCATTTACAATTGTAATGGACTTTCCCTTAAACCCTCATCGCACTAGATCAAAGTCCAACTATGGCAATAAAATAATAAAAAAATAATAATAATAAAAGTACGAAAAAATTGGGCGGATGCAGTAAAAACTGATAAGGACGTAGTATGATCTTTATGGACGTGCTGGACATGGTCAAGTTTTGGACATGCTCAAAAAACGTTCTGAGGTAGTAGTTGAATCAGGACGTAATAAGAAGTTGGTAATACCCCCATTCCACTGGAGTGCGCTTTGGCTACGCTCATGGCGATCATGGAACTTTTTCAAAAAAAATCGCCGAGAAGCAACGACAGGGACTTGTGCGCTTCCAGTACGCTTCGAGTACACTCTTAAACGATTTCGCTGCGCTTGTCACGATCCTGTCGCGCTGTTGTTGCGCTTCTGCGGCGCTTGAGGTCTCTCCAAGACGTTACTACTACGCTACCACTACGGCAAAGGATTTCAGGCCACGCTTAGTCTATGCTTACGACGATGCAGTTGCGACCTTGCTACGATTCCTGCGCTTAATGTTGCGCTTTTGGACCATTTCTATATAAGATCGGCGGTTTATCGGGTTTAGCAGCAATTGAACATCAGTCTTCGAAGAATATGGATATAATAGTCCCAGTGACTATGCTCCTGATCTTCTTACTGTATAGCTGGCTGCACTTGGACTTCTGCGTGGAGTTGTCATTACGAGAACAAGCCTATTCAAATATATTGAAAATTTTACCTCCAATGAAAGTTTTCAGATGAAAAATACTAAAATTTTTCATATTTCTGCTCAAAACATAGATTGTGGGTACTCGTTAGAACCGCCTCGACGAGGCAGTTCTAACGAGTACCCATATTCTATGTTTTGAGCAGAAATAAGAAAAATAATGTATACCCCTGTAAACCACAGGTTTACTATATAAAAGTGGGGTTTAAGGGGGTCAAAATTATATAGGCATGTTTTCGTGATGTGGAGGGGGCTGGTCATACTCAGCTTGGAGGACAGGGTCTTGGGGAGCAGGAGCTTGTGATTCCCTCGCCTGAGGTTCAGGCTGAGTGACAGTAGTCTCCTGCCCAGGCCTTGATTTGGTCTCCCGTTTATGGCAGGCTGGCATCTTCGTACGTTTGTATCGTTTAGAGCGCGAGCAAATAACATCACGAAAACATACCTATATAATTTTGACCCCCTTAAACCTCATTTTTAAATAGTACAACTGGGGTTTACAGGGGTACACATTATTTATTTATTACTGCTTAAAAACATAGATTGTGGGTACTCGTTAGAACCGCCTCGTCGAGGCGGTTCTAACGAGTACACACAATCAATGTTTTGAGCAGAAATATGAAAAATATCAGAATTTTTTATCTGAAAATTTTCGTTTTTTTTTGGTGGTAAATTTTTCAGTATATTTGAATAGGCATGTTTTCGTAATGATGAAGATAGCGATGGAAGCGAGGCACAATGTGGCTGCGCTTGTGCTACGTTGTTCGCGCTGCCACCACGATACTGCTGTGTTTATGAATTTCTTGCGACACTGTTACTACGCTTTCGTTGTGCTTCGAGTCCACGGCAATTCTGCTACGTAAAGTTTGAGCACGGTCAAAACAAGCGACGTGAAGTGGCGATCATACGGACACGCTTCATCTACTAACAAGACGTTTTTACTGCACTGTTACCATTTCTGACCAAAAGTTCGAAGCGTAGCGGAACTGCTGTCTAGTTGAATGAGGCTCATTCAGGACGTAGAAAGGACGCAACACTATGATAAATCTGGTATGGGCTTCGTTGACGCAGTACAAGCATGGTGCGCACGGTAATGATTGTAATGCTTTTCACCGCGTTTTACTACGACAAAAGAGTTCTCCACGACCCTTCCACGTCTCTGCAATGACAATGTTACGCTCATGCCACCTAGTAGAAGACGCCATTAATGTTAATAAATTCTTTCGGTTCTTTATGCATCTGTTGCATGTTTGCAACAGGTTCTCATCCTGTCAATATTTTACTCAGCAAATTAAGTACATGTATAAATATTAGATACAATTCCTCGTACTTTCACTTGAGTTTCAATCAGTGTCACATGGATCAGGAACTTCTTTTGTAATCAGTGTTACTGCAAGGACATCAGGCACCTCTTGCACAAGCAGCACATGTGTTAGGAAGAGAATTCATCGAAGAAGTAGAAGGAGTAGAAGACAACTAAGATCTTGTTGGATGCGTTCTTGGCTTTCTGCTGAAAGACGGCTTCAATTTACGACAGACTGCTGGCGTGCATGCAGAGTACGAGAACTAGTATTTATAAAATTAAGAAGGACGTAATGAGAAAGTGGTAACTGCGTCATAAGCGCGTGGTTCGATCTAAATGGTCGGAGTAAAACCCCTGTCACCAGGGCCGCGTTCTCACGGCAATCCCACGGCGTCCAAGAAAAATTCAGAACACCGAGGTGCGCGCAGTACGATCGCAAGCATCGCCGCAGCAACACAGTGGCATCGCCAGTAGACGCGTTAGGATCGCATAGAACGCCGAGCGACGGCGCGCACTTTGTGCATGCACAAAATAAATGCCGTCGCTCGGCGTTCTGATAAGAGCGTAGTGCGGTCGCCGTAAGGTCACCATAGCAGCGCAGTAAGGTCTCCTACACCGCCACAAGAGCTCCGCGGACTCGCACAGTGGTTGCTGTGTAAACGCTGTGGTTATCAGTGGCGTTTCCACGGAGATTGTATGGCGTTCTCTGAGATGTCACTGTGTCTCTAGCGCGCTTATACGACAGCGTGAAAGCGCAATGCACGCAGTGGAAGCGCCGTGAAAGCGCAGACAATCGTCAACAAGAACTCCGTAGGAACGCGATAGAACGCAATGTGAGCTCAGTAGCAACGCTTTGGTCTCTGTTAGGACGCCGTGATTTTTCTTGCGATCTCACGGCGCTCTGGAAAATTAAACAACGCCGTGCCAACGTAGTGGAAACGTGGCATAGTGTGACAGGGCTTTAAGAATGTAGGAACGTACTGAACTTGGCGCACGCGTGGTGGTGCGTGGTTAGAAATTAGAGAGAACGTATTAGACGCCATGAGAATTTGACAAGGACATAGTAAGGACATAGAGTGAACTTGGAAAAAATGGATTTTTCCATTAGAAGACATGTTTCTTGTCTTGACTTTTGTTTTGTTTTTTCTACAAATTTTATCTCTTTTGAAAAAAAAAAAAAAAAAGTAAAAATTGATTAGGAAAAATTTGTAGCAGACGACATTCTAATTTTTATCGTTTTTTTTTTTTCAGAAATAATGTCTTGACATTTCATGTGAATTGTCTGCTTGGCAGAAAAGTCACATAAAATGTCAAATTTATTACCTTTGAAAAAATAAAAACAAAATAAAAATAGCGGCTGCTGCATTCGTGATCTGCGTATAAAGGGTTAAACTAATAATAATAATAATGCAGTCCTGCTGCAGCTATGATTGGCGTTTTAAGGGTTAAAATATGTAGTATTACCTCGAACTTGGCAGCTTAGGAAACATACTGCCAGTAAAATTGTTCCAATATTCATCATGTTGCTGTTGTCCAATTACGGGCCTGAATGAAACTGTACTGAAGCTCTGACCTGAGAATTACATGACCTAATTTGACCTATCAATTCTTTGATAAAATTAGGCCTTATCTTTTATGGCACCGTAATAACCTTAAATATTCAGATACTATATCGCCTTACCATACTTGTACTAAAGTTTGAACTAGTCAAATTTATAATAAGAGTACTGAGATTCTAATCATGCGCCGCGATCTATTGCGAGTTGGAGCTGTACTGTATTCTTAGTCTTGTCTGCCAGAATACTAAATATGTATGTATATTTTTGTTGTTGTTGTTTTTTGCGTACATTTTATACCCACATGTACAGATGTAGCCGGGCAGTCCTTGTTGGCTCAGTCGGATGCGCCCCCGACTGGTGATTAGGAGGTCGCGGTTCGAGCCTTTCTCAGAAGGAGCTTGGCGTTCCAGAACGCAAACAGGAGGTAATATTTCCCTCGTACAACATGGCCAAATAGTTACCGACTATATTCAGTCCCCTGAATTATTTCTATTTGGTATACCGGGTTTTATTGCCTCAGGCATTAATACTAGCTAACCTGTTCGTAGGTTTGACAAGTATTAGCTTTCACTAAAAGCTTGGTCTAAGCGTAGACCAAGTTTTTTTTTGTGAAAGCAAATACTTGGTTATAAAGAAACGTTTTATCTGAACTTACAGACAGGTGACCATCACAAAGCGATACATATACGCATGGTAACTATCAGATCATCAACACGACTTTTAGCGGTGTTAATCTTATTACACCTGCTTATGACAAATATGTAATAAAACATAGTTCATAAATTAGATATTTGAGTCGCAACGTGAGAAAATGTACCTTCTGAGATGAGACTTAGATCAGCATGCGCATTCCTACAATCTGATCAGAGTCTTTTTTTGTCCGCATGAAGAAACTTTGCACGCTTGGTTATCTAAAATGCGCCTAGTGAAAATTCTGATCAGACTGTGCGAATGCGCAAGCTGATCTGAATCTTCGCTGTGCGCACGTGTCCTAAGGTACTTTTTCTGATTTTAATGCCCTTAAAATGTCACTGATGCTCAAAGAGAGAAAAGGACCCTGATAATGTAAGCGAACAGCGAATACATAGAATAGTCTGCGCATCTGTGGATTCTGATCAAAGCTTTCTCTTTTAGTCTCTGTTGAAGAGTACCCAAAACATAAGATTCTGTGGAGAAATGAGATAAAATATTTATCTTCATATCCCATTCTTTTATCTAGAATTAAATATGAGCCCTCTTATGACATTACTAACAAAATAGCATATGCGCCCAGGGAAGACTCAGATCAGACTGGGCATCCGCCCAGTCTGATCAGAGTCTTCGCTGTGTGCTCAATGAGTAGCTAAGGACCCAAACTATCTTCTTCTGAACAGCAAAGACTCTGATCGGACTGGGCGGATGCCCAGTCTGATCTGAGTCTTCGCTGGGCGCACCTGCTATTTTGTGGGTTTTGACGTGGGCGGGCTCATATAAAAGCAGAAAGGGCTTTGTGGACAGAGAAGCATACAGCAAGTCACAAAAGTTGTTCCATTGTTCAAAATAGCAAAATATGTGCCAGGTATATCTAACCCCCCTACGTGCGAACAAATCACGAGCACCGGGTGGGGCGTGTCAGGCGGGGTCTAGGGTTTTCTAAGATGTGTTCACTAACAAACACGTACATTTACAATGTACTTTTCCGACAGGGAGAACTTTGAGGTTGTTTTTGTAAAATGTGTATGCATTTGGAGAACATCGGTTTTCTTCCAGTTTTGTGCGGTTCTTAGTGGGGTTATATATAACTGTTCATCCCCCACTTTTTTTATTATTTTTATTATTCAAAGTCACACTTTTGCAGCAGAGAACTGTGCTACTGGTAACATAGTGAAATAAAAAATGGGAAGTATTGTGTAGAATGAATGTAGCAATGTGGGTTTTGCTAAAAGAGAAATGAACGGTTTTCCCGTAGGAGCCCCAATTTGACCATTCGACCTGAAATGAGCTTGTTGCTGTTAATATTCGTACACGTTTGAATTTTTTTATTTCGTTTTTTTCGTCGTACTACGAAGAAGAAACAAAAGATATTTTTCTTTGTTTACGATTGGAAATATGCATTCTCAAATCGAACGGATTATAAGCTGGTTTAATAATACAGTTTAATTTGATATTCAAGCTTGGAAAGATTTGGGCTGAAGAAAACGTTATAAGTAGAGAAAAGAAAGAAACACTGCTACATGTACATAGATGATTTCGGATATAGTATGTTCGGCTTAGGCTATGGATGGCGACATATAATAAAGTATGCGAACTAGAAAACAGACGATCATAGTTGATTTTTTTTACATACATGTAGCTCTGATAACGTCTATAATGTTTTTATCATTGAGTATTGCAATAATTTATATAATTACAACCTTTCATAAAT
Organism: Anodontia alba; assembly: GCA_964016985.1. Classification (NCBI taxonomy): domain Eukaryota; kingdom Metazoa; phylum Mollusca; class Bivalvia; order Lucinida; family Lucinidae; genus Anodontia; species Anodontia alba. The sequence goes on from OZ024823.1 coordinate 141,617,159, forward strand.
TATAACATTTTTTCACTATACTACGATCTATAGGGAGCTAAGTAATGCATGACAGATTACTTTCCCGGCGTACTGATGCTTTGCATCAATGTTTTCTAGTTGTTACTTAATTTGGGGAAAACTACTATAGCTGTTATTTTTATGGTCTGAATAACCAAGATATTTTATGGGATAAGATTTAAAAGAGGTTAATATTTGGGGTAAATTCTGAACGCAGGTTATTTCTTAATACGGGGATGGTAGGGGAGCGGGAGAGAGAAGGGCCAACATCCTAATGGCCGATTCTTTTTGTTTGTTTATTTGTTTTTATTTTATTTATTTATTTTTTGTTTTTGTTTTCTGTTTTTACGACTGGCAAACCGTGAAGACCGCAGTGAACAGCTTGATCTACACTGTTTCCTAGAAGGCCTGTACGCGGTCTTAGTTTCTCACTTTTACAAGTCACTATAGCGCAACAGCATGTGTAACAAAAGTAAGCATTGATCTCCGCCATTTTGTCCTTATGACTTCTGCTACTCCCAAGGCCTACCTTGGCCAACCCCAGGCTTTGCACTTACAATACAAAAAGACGATTACAAACAATACACCAACCAACGCATTAGGATTGTAAGCCGCAACGTGAGAAAACGTACCTTCTGTTATATGCGGCCGGCGAAGACTCAAATCACCCTGCACATCCGCACAGTCTGATCAGAGTCTTCCTTGCCCACATAAATCAACTTTGTATTCCTGGCTATCCAAACTGCACCCAGTGAAGGTTCTCATCAGACTGTGCAAATGTGCAGACTGATCTGGATTCACTGGACGCACATGTCCGACGGTATGTTTTCTGACGCTGCGGGCCAAGTTATTTTGAAGGTTTTGAAATGTTTTGTTTAACAACTAATCATAATGAAAACACGCCTATTCAAATATACTGAAACTTTCACCACCAAAAACTGATAATTTTCAGATAAAAATTCTGAAATTTTCATATTTCTGCTCAAAATATAGATTGTGGGTACTTGTTAGAACCGCCTCGCTGAAGCGGTTCTAACGAGTACCACAATCTTTTTTTGAGCAGTAATAGGAAAAAAAATAATATATACCCCTTTAAACCCCAGTTTTACTATATAAAGTGGAGCTTGAGGGGGTTAAAATTATATAGGTATGTTTTCGTGATGATTGTATATGACCCTAAGTATTTAGATCGATAGGCTTGCACAAACAGTGTTCATCCAGATCAGACGCGTCTGGCCAGGGTCTGATCAGGGCCAACATTGTTTACTATTCATCCAACAATTTTCGGACACATCAACAGGTACGAGTAGTAAAATTAATGTGTTTTACCAAGTGGCATATAAGAAGAGGCATTACGAACACACGCCTATTCCAATATATTGAAAAAATTACAACCAAAAAAGGAAAATTTTCAGACAAAAATTCTGATATTTTTTCATATTCCTGCTCATAACATAGATTGTGGGTACTCGTTAGAACCGCCTCGGTGAGGCGGTTCTAACGAGTACCCACAATCTATGTTTTTTAACAAAATAAGAAAAATAATGTATACCCCTGTAAACCCAAGTTTTACAATATAAAAATGGGGTTTAAGGGGGTCAAAATTATATAGGTGCGTTTTTGTGATGGCTATGAAGTAAAGCAAGTGGCATATAAGAAGAGGGCTACCAAGTCTGTCAATAACCAAAGAGACCAGCTGGTTAGCGGGAATATCTTTTGAAACCTGTTCCTTGGCTTTGAAACTAACAGTAAAACCCTGTGAAAGTAGCTATCTGCAATGATTTGTTTTCAGAAGAAACATTAATCTGTCCATATTTTGATCTTGTGTTTTCAGTCCATTTAGCATTGCGATTACCTCGCTTGGGGAAGAGAGAGCTAATCTTAGTGCTTTTCGTACGTTTGTTCGATTTGCGCTTGTTTGGTTTTGTCTGTTTCCTCTTCCTTTTGGTGTCTGGGAAGGGCTGCGGCTCGTGATTGTGGCACTCCATGGACTTTTTCTCTTACCTTTTTTGTTTAAGTTCCAGAATAAGTAATGTTATGAGTCATGGTGCCACTGTCCCAAAATCTTTGAATTTGGCAAGCCGTATTGATCTAGCTCAGATAAAGCCGAACAGGTTAAACAGAAACGAAATGTTACTAGTGTCATAAACTTCGTGTCACCGGTAAAGGTAACAAGTGAGAAAATGCAAATCTCTTGACCGGGGATTGAAACTGGGCCACTGGACTAATAGTCCTACACTCTACCGTGTCGCTATGTAAGCCGGCTTGTATATCAAGGCAGCACAATTTTGTTATATGTCTATACCTGATGAGATTCGTAAAACATATTTAGGTTTTATCACCAGCAGGAACAGGAATTTCATAATGACTTGGTTTATAAATTTAGAAGGATTGTGGTAATAGTGACTTTTCGTAACAAGTTATAAAAGATTGTCACTCGTTACAAAAGGATACTCGTATGTTATAATATGAAATGTTGCGGCAAACTGCATGTATATTTGTTAACCTACTTATAGCTGATTTAGCTTCTCTCTTTTATTGAACGAAGATGACTCGGGTCTCAGACTTAAATGCGGCTACTCCCCAGAACATCAAGAAACACATGCCTATATAATTTTGACCCCCTTAAACTCCATTTTTTGTATACATCATTTTTTTTATTTCTGCTCAAAAACCTAGATTGTTGGTACTCGTTTAACCGCCTCGCCGAGGAGGTTCTAACGAGTACCTACAATCTATCCTTTGAGCAGAATTATGAAAAATATCAGAATTTTTATCTGAAAATTTTCATTTGTTTTGCTGGTAAAATTTTCAGTATATTTGACTAGGCGTGTTTTCGTAATGATGTTGGTGCTTGACTATCGATATCTGTGGTCAGGTCCATCGTGGTCCTACTTGTAGTATTCTGCTCCTCTGCCTCTCCGTCATCATTGAGCCTTCGACTTTGTTTCATTATTGTGTTTGTGTTTACGAGTATATGTGTATTACCGTGATGTTTCACTAAGTTACAGGATTCCTACACGGACCAAATACATATTTGTAAATTGGAGCAGTTGATTTTTTTTTGGTTCATAGTTTTTGTTTTCTTTTTTTTTTCATCACGAAAACACGCCTATATAGGTTTGACTCCCTTAAACCCCATTTTCGTATAGTAAAACTGGGGTTTATAGGGATATATATTATTTTTCATGTTTTGAGCAGAAATATGAAAAATATCAGAATTTTTATCTGAAACATTTCAGTTTTTTGGGGTGATTTTTAATAAATTTGAATAGGCGTGTTTTCGTAATGGCTTTTTGGTGTCACTGGTAGGCTATGTTTTGTGATTGTGACATTTTCTTGACGTCATCTTTGCTATTTATTCGTGATTGTGACCTTACGAGAGTACATTCATTTATATTTTGAGGTACCAATAGACCATACATCTTTCAAAGAGTTTAAAATGTTGAACATTCAGGGGTTCGAATGTCCATCACGAAAACCTGCCTATATAATTTTGATCCCCTTAAACCCCACTTTTATATAGTAAAACTGGGGTTTACAGGGGTATACATTATTTTTCTTATTTCTGCTCAAAAACATAGATTGTGGGTACTCGTTAGAACCGCCTCGACGAGTACCAACAATCTATGTTTTTAGTAGAGATATGAAAAATATCAGAGTTTTTTATCTGAAAATTTTCAGTTTTTGGAGGTTAAATTTTCTATATATTTGAATAGGCATGTTTTCGTAATGGTATGTCGAACTGCACAACAGTCAGGTTAGAATAATTCTGAATATCATGCAGCATGACATTCCAATGCTGATTGTTATATGTTGCTTTGCTCAACATTTAGGCAATTGGCTGTCGTGAGTCGAGCTGCCTTACGAAAACATGCCTATTCAAATATATTGAAATTTTTCCCACCAAAAAATGAAAATTTTCAGATGAAAAAATCTGATAATTTTCATATTTCTGCTCAAAAACATAGATTGTGGGTACTCGTTAGAACCGCCTCGCGGAGGCGGTTCTAACGAGTACCCACAATCTATGTTTTGAGCAGAAATATGAAAAATAATGTATACCCCTGTAAACCCCAGTTTTACTATATAAAAGTGGGGTTGAAGGTGGTCAACATTATATAGGCATGTTTTCGTGATGACTACATTCATTTTCCAAAATTGAATGTAGTATGTCGTGTTGCTCCTTATTCGGCGATCGAAAGTTAAATATAAACTTTAAAAAAGATAAAAAAAAAACAAAAAATAAAACATCATTGTCTGCACAAAAATATATAAATGTAAATAATGGTAACTATACATCTTTCATGTAGATATAGAGAATTTGAAATTTAACAAGAATTATCAATAAGCAGTGCTCATTAGATACCCCCTACAAGGACCATTACGTAACAGATGAACTGATGGACAAACTGATGGACAACACGATAAAAGTATACCCCCTCACACAGAAACACAGTTTGAGAGTATAAATATCAGGTAATATCTACCGAGGAACTATGATAAAACAGAGGTATCCAATTGGATGCTTTCCACTAAATATTTTCCATTGTCCTCAATAGTAACATTTTGCGCTCTCTTTCGAAAACTGTACATACAAATTTGCCTATCTCTCTGCAGTTGATAAAAGAAACCTTCCACATAATTTTTAATAACAAAATCAACATGAAGCCCAACTCATTAGATAACCCCTACAAGGACCATTACGTAACAGATGAACTGATTGACAAACTGATGGACAACACGTGTTTATTATTTGTACTTTTAGCTTCTGCAGAGGGCCACAAGGTAGACTAGCTAATATAGCTAATTGTGTTACCCTCTTTAAACATTGTATAAATAACTCAATCGGGAGCCAGATGTGGTTTACATGCAGGTCTGCACTAAATTTAAAGGCATACTTTTTCATAACGGTAGCCGAATTAAGTTATACCGTAACATTGTGCGCTTCGCAGATGAAATAACATAATTTTGTTTTGACTGAAATGGCCTTTTTATATTGAAATAATTTGAACATAAATAACCAATAGAAGTCACCCTAGGTAATTTCTTCTTTATCAAATCTCCCCATAATAGGCAGAATCACGCCTTATGAATATTTAGTGGAATGCTACAAATTAGAAAGACTAATTAGTATTTGGTGTATCTAGCACTTTATCTAATAATTGAAGTACACTGAAAAAAACACTGCTCTTCCTTGTGAAGGCACCACGGCAATGGATTTGTTTTCGCAAGGCATACAGGGAAAATCGACATATAAAATGAGAAGAAGAACTAATCAATCTTTATTCTACTACATACACAAGTTTAGAAAACACAGCAAGAACCTATGGCATCAATGACACCCACGCATTGCCGATGGATTCAGCTTTAAAATGCGCATTACTTATTATCAATTATCATTAGGTACACGAGTTTCAGCGGTTAAAGGGGATTTGAAACGCCTGTTAGATGTTCTGCACTTTCCTACAAGAAAGATAACTTTTGTGACTTTATGTTTCAATTCTTGTATAACAATCCACTCTTGAAAAAGGGTCTATACTAAAAGGAAATATCTTGCAAGGGAGCATGTTTCTTTTTCATTCTTTCTTTTTTTTTTCCTTTTGGAGTAGACCAATTTTAAAAGGGAGGCAAGCACTTTTCACAGAGTTATCTCTCCTGAAAATGTATTTCTTCCGCTTAAATAAATTTCTGTCAGTCGTAATATTTATAATGTAAGTCTACGCATTTTATGCCCTATCGTCAAATTATAAGCATAACAGAATCGTTTTTTACATATGCCAAAAAAGTTTTTATGCTGCTACGAGCAAAACTGTAGATGTAAGTGTTGTAGATTTAAATTCCATAGTCCCAAGTCGGTCGAGGAATCCGTGCTGAATGATCAGAATCAACAATTTTATACAACAAGGTCAAATGAACCATGTCCATTTACCTATTTCAATTTGAAAACGAGAAAAATTCGATTTTTATGTAGAGGAACATATGAGTACACTTGTAAACTTAACATCACGAGAACATACCTATATAATTTTGACCCCCTAAAACCCCACTTTTATATAGTTAGTATAGGGGTATACACTATTTTTCTTATTTCTGCTCAAAAACATAGATTGTGGGTACTCGTTAGAACCGCCTCGCCGAGGCGGTTCTAACGAGTACCCACAATCTATGTTTTGAGCAGAAATATGAAAAATATCAGAGTTTTTTTATCTGAAAATTTTCAGTTTTTGGAGGTGAAATTTTCTATATATTTGAATAGGCATGTTTTCGTAATGATGAGATTTGCAGGTTGATCTGGGTAGTCACAGTTCACATAATATGATGAGATACATTTTTGCTTGTCTCAGCTTTTTTTTTTGTCTGGCTGCTATGCATTCTCAGCCGATGAATTTACTTGGATCCATAAACATATTGGGATACATTGATTGTTTGCCACTCGTACCTGAGGTTGCATTAGCTCCTGAACTTCCAGCTGGATTTCCGCTCGAATAACTTGACGAACCGGGCGGAAATCCGCCGGTCTGTGACCCGGATGTTCCTGGAGGAAAATCACCAGGTTGTGATCCTACCGATCCGCTAGAAAATCCTGTGAATGCAGATGGTTGTTGCCCCGTGGATAGAAATTTTGAAGGATCGATGAATGAAGGCATGAAGGGTGAAGATCCTCCTGTGTTCGTACCAGTAGATGAAGTTGCATTGGCTGTATGACCAGAAACCTGGCTTCCTCCTGAGCTGGAGAAACTTGGGTCTATAAATTGTCCCGGCTGAACGAACTGACCTGGCTGTTGCCCATTAGCTGAAGTAGGAGAACCGCCAGCCTGAAAATTAGTAGAGTTTGACGCCTGCCTTCGTAACAAGTTTAGAGTTGCACCTGAAATGTAACAAAAGTTAACTCTTTACGATATGTCCTTGTTAAAGAAAATTGATTACGCCAGGAAGTTTACCAGGGAGATAACTTTTTATGGCTTCTTGTTTGCTTTTCTGCATACAGAATCATTTTTAAAAAGAAGTGTTCTCTAAAAGGAAAGAATTTGCTCTCAAGGGAAGCAAATTCTTTCTCTACTGGAGCGAATTCTTTCTTTTTGGAATAGACTGCATTTCAGAATGAGGTAAAATCAGTTTTGAAGAGTATTTACGCTGAATAGTACCCGTTCCTCTTAAGAAAAAAACTATGAATCCGCTTAGCCTGGTCAAAATCTTCAGCCTGACGTGACTAAGATACTCAGTCGCATGACAACCAGAAAAAAAAAACAAAAAAAAAAAAAAAAAACGGAAGGCCAATTTACATTATTTTAAAAATGGAGAAAGTACAGAATTTCTGGTGCTGAACACCACAGAAACACTTTCTGGAATGTAAACACTGATTGAAAGCACAAAATAATCTTGAATTTAGGTACAAGAATTTAAAAAAAAAAAAAAAAAAAAAAAAAAAAAGAAGAAGAAAAGAAGAAAAAAACAAAACGTCCAAATCGCGAAGTCTTGTCTAATCTTGCAGACCCTCACATTTTCCAATTATTACTATCTAGTATAGGAGAACATGATTTTGATACGCATAAGAAAAATGTGATGTCGCACTTATGTAGGGTTACGCAAGCAATGGTATTTTCACCATATAACATTGGAAATGAGGATTATTTGGTTATTGAATACATTAAAGCAAAGTTTTTCAGAGTAGTGAAATAAAATCTAGGTTGCTAGAAACAAAATAATTGAAAGCGGTTTTAAAACCTGTGAAATTCTGAAAAATCACATTGTAGTGCATAATATATATTTCGGAACACATCCCAGTCAGCATTCTAAGTAAATCTATATCGGGCCGTCATCGGCCCGTCAGTGTAGCTGACGGGCCGATGACGGTCCGATGTAGATTTACGTAGAATGCTAGCTGGGATTACATAGATTTGTTAAATTTATGATACAACTCCACAATGCTAGACATCTTAGATGCATAACACCAACTCCAACAGTATCAACCTTAATGTCCGCACAAACTGGACAGAACGTTCCCAGTTGGCGTCATCAGCACAGGATACATGTACTATAGTAATATATACTATAGTGCAAATAAAAAATTATTAACGTAGCTATTCTCCATATTTGTTAAATCAGTATACATATATCGTAATATACATGTATTATTGTCCATAAGGGAGCACTTAAAAAATTTTGCTGATGTGAGCAAAACACCAGCCGATTACGTACGCAAATTACGTGAAATCAGCATTTTATCGGTTTAATATCAGATATCTTAAAGGATGAAATACTTACCGCAATTAAACAATTACGTAATGGAGCCAGCTCAGGACCAGATATGTTACTTAATGAATTTTTCAAAAATGGATCGGCATCATTAATTAATTATTTACTTGCTCTATTCAATAAATTATTTCATATGGGCTATTTTCCCGAGCAATGGTCAGAAGGCTTCATTGTACCAATTTTCAAAAAGGGGGATATAAATGAGGTTTCTAACTACAGGGGCATAACTCTACTTAGCACATTAGGGAAATTGTTTACAAGAATATTAAACAACAGACTAAACAAATGGGCAGAAATCTATAATGTTTATATTGAGGCACAAGCTGGCTTTAGAAAACATATGGGAACAGTGGATAATATTTTTGTATTAAATGGGCTTATCACGCATTGTATAAATGAAAATAAGTATTTGTACTGTTGTTTTGTGGACTTCACAAAAGCGTTCGATTATATAGACAGAGACATTTTATGGTACAAGTTAATTAAAATCGGCGTTAGGGGTCAAATGTTAAATATTATAAGATCCATTTACAACAGTGTAAAGTCAAGGGTCAAATGTAACAATACACTCAGTGAGGCGTTTTCCTGCAATATGGGTGTAAGACAAGGCGAGTGTCTTTCACCTTTTTTGTTCGCTATGTACATCAATGACATGGAACAAGAGTTAGAAAACAATGGGGTGAATGGAATTGATATAGGCATGTTTAAACTTTTATTGCTTCTTTACGCAGACGATATTGTTCTTTTTGGAAATACGTCCGAACAACTACAGAAATCTTTAGATGTACTCGAAGAATATTGTGATAGGTGGCGATTAACTGTAAATACTAGTAAAACAAAGATACTTATCTTCAGAAAGGGGGGCAGATTGTCGGATGATTTACAGTTTAAATACAAGGGAAACGCCATTGAAATCGTAAAAAAATTCTGTTATTTGGGAATAGTTTTTACCTCAGGCGGTTCCTCTTTCGAAACTCAAAAGACCCTTTCAGGACAAGCATTAAAGGCGATTTTTACACTAAACAAATATTTGCACAACTTCACTCCGTTAAGTCCAGCTCATATTTTAGATTTGTTTGACAAATTAATTACTCCAATTTTGAATTATGGATCGGAAGTTTGGGGATTTCATGCAGCAAAAGCAATTGAAACACTACATATGCAATTTTGCAAAAGAATGATAGGAGTAAAACAGTCAACACAGAACGATTTTGTATATGGAGAGTTAGGTCGAATCGATTATCAAGCACATAGATACATTAATATTATAAAGTACTGGTTAAAGGTTATATATACTGATGAACATAAATATATTAAATGTATCTATATTATGATGTTAAACGACATGGAATTGCATCCAAATAAACACAATTGGGCTTCACATGTTAAGCACTTACTAAGTCGTCTGGGTTTTTTGGAGGTTTGGAATGCACAAGGGGTAGGAAATATAAATAACTTTTTGAATACATTTAAAACAAGAGTGAAAGATATATTTATTCAGGATTGGCATGCAAGACTTGAGGCCTCCACTAGAGCGAGATGTTATATTAATATAGCAAATTTTCAGCATCAAAAATATTTGGAATTAATAAAGGTTGAAAAATACCGGCGAAGTTTGTGTAAATTAAGAGTATCTTCACATAGACTCGAAGTTGAGATGGGTAGATGGGCAAAGCCGAATAAAATTCCTCTGGACAATAGAAAATGCAGGGCTTGTGGGGTACTAGAAGATGAATTTCACTTCATTTTAGAATGTGCTATTTATGATGATCTACGGAAAACGTATATTAAAAGATACTACTGGCAGAGTCCGAATATGCCGAAATTTATTGAATTGTTAACCTCCCAAAACAGAAAAATAATTAAAAACCTAAGTTACTTTATAGAAAAAGCATTTAAAATGAGGGCACTGGTAGTGTTAGTTTAAGGTTACGTGCTGATATTTCAGCAGTGAAAAATACACAATCTCAGTATGAAAGGCTAGATTCATGTATATGTATTAGATGTGAGTACTAGCTACATGTTTATGATGCTAGAGGGTTTCAGATGATGTTTCTTTTCAATTATTTCAAATTTTAGCAAACCTATATGCGCACCTCTCCCAAAGATGGGTGAAAATGAATATATATGTTTATATAATCTGCTATTGCTATCCTGTATATCATTGTATGTTGTCACTTGTATATATGCTCATGGGCCGTATGGCTTATTGCATTAATAAACTTCTAAAACTTCTAAAATATCTATGAGGGCATGTGCAGTCTGTATACAAAACTTCTTATCTTCACAAAAATATAATTTCTAGTTTGTAGACACACGAGTCGCGTTTTTAATCATTGCCTGAGGTAAGTATTTGGCTTTTGTAAATCATAAAGCACCTACACAACTAAAGCAGGCGACACTTTTTATTTTATATATATATATATATATATATATATATATATATATATTTTATTTTTCAGAGAAAACAAGTCTTGACATTTCATGTGAATCGTCTGCTTGGCAGACGATTCACATGAAATGTCAAGACTTATTTTCTGTTGACAGACGATTCGCATGAAATATCAAGATTTGTTTTCTCTGCAAAAATAAATAAATAAATAAACAGAATGTCATCTGCTGCAAATTTTGCTTGGCGCTTTAAGAGTAAAGTTAAAAGTTAGAACTTACCGGAAGAATTTAACGTCGCACGTGCGCAACACAGTATTGCTAACATAGCAACGGATACAGTCGTAAAGCAAACATGTACTTCAGACATTGTTGTCCTTTCTTCTAACGGTTGAAGAAAGTATTCATTTAGGGGCGGTGCCTATCAATACTCTGTTAGTTAACGCTTAGCATGCTGGGAAAAATTACAATAAATGAGTTAAAATGTAGATTCTTATTTTTCAAAGACAGTAGATTTTGGCATTTCATGCAATTAGGAGACAATTTACATGAAACGTACTTTCTGGGAAAATAACAAGAAAAAAAAAAAACAAAAAAAAAAAACAGGTTGACGTCTGCTGAATTAGCCCAAAGAGTGGCAAAGGTTAAAAATTATTGGTATCACCGTTTCAAAAGATATCGGTCGGTATTTAGCTGTCAGTGGTGATATATGTAATCATTATCAACACAGCTGCTATGGTTTTATGGCGAATAGACACACTTGGTAGATTTTCCACCATTTATTACAAGGAAGACAACTTTCGTGATTTCCTGTTTGCAACCTGCACAGCAATCCCCTTCTGAAAAGGGATCTTTTCTAAAAGGATATAATTTGCTTCCACGTTGAGCTTTTTTGTTTCTCATCACGAAAACACACCTATATAATTTTGACCCCCCCCCCCCACCCCTTAAACGCCACTTTTATACAGTAAAACATGGGTTTACAGGGGTATACATTATCTTTCTTATTTCTGCTCAAAACGAGCCGGTCTCTTAATATAGCTTTGGATTTTTATGAATGGAGAAGTGTTCGATTAGCACAGAGCGCAGTTTGGTAAGTTTGAATACAACCAACAGTCCATCTTTGGTAAGTGACTATGACCTATGGTCCATACTTAAAAAGTTCAAACAGTCATATCTGACGCATGGCAACTTATTTAAGTTCTGGCATCTTTTATTTTTTAAATGATAATATACAAACTAAATCTCGTGGAGATCCCAATACGACTAGGATTCGCATATTGCTTGATCAAGAAAATTCATAAAGCTTAATAAAAGCATACATTAAAGAATCACATTGTTGTTCTTTTTTACCTTTTACATTGAAAATTTATTAAACTTTAGTAACCCGTCTCCTATATTTCTAAGTAAACATAAACAAAATTTGCGCCGGTACTTAGACGCTTACGTATAAATATTTTGTCTTTTTCATAACTAATCATCATTGGTGTTGTGCACTCTCATCAGGGCTTTTTTTCCCACGTTGCGCATTATATTTGAGCCGCAATGTGAGAAAGCCTACCTCCTGACATGGGCGCCCAACGATGACTCAAATCAGCCTGGGCATCTTTATTTGCAGATTGGCATACTTTTCTCGGGCGCAATAACATCCACTGACTATTGTAATCAACCTGCGCTTCCGACTGGCTCCAGCGATCCAGTTCTAACAACAAGTCAGAAAACGTACCTTTAGGCATGTGCGCCCAGCGAAGATTCAGATCAGCCTGCGCATTCGCGCAGTCTGATCAGAGTCTTCATGGGCACATCTCATGGCGCGTCTCAATATATGAATCAGATATGAGCTGGGGCACAGTACGTCCTGCAAGAATGCATCAGCGCCTAGCGAAGACTCTGATCAGCTTGCGCACATTCTGGTCAGAAACTTTGTAGGGCACTGTATGGGTAGCCAAGCATCCAAAGCATCTTCATGCGGACAGCGAAGACTCTGGTCAGCCTGCGCATTCGAGTCTTCGTTGAGCGAACACGCAATCTTGTACGAAATGCTGCGCAATGACTCATGTCTTGTTGAACCGCGCATCCAAACATCTGACTGGGCTTGCGACAAAATCTAGTTTTAGCATGCGCAGTTCGCCTACGTTCTTAAGAACAGTCGTGTCAACACATGGCCAAATTATCGGTCCATGCACGGTAACAGATAATGCAATGATATTTTATTGATAATCACAATAATTTACGTAAATAAAAGATCTAATCCGCAACGTAAGAAAAAATACCTTCTGACATGTGCGGTCAACGAAGACTCAAATCAGCGTGCGCATCCGCGCAGTCTGATTAGAGTCTTCATTGTCCGCATGATGAAACTTTGCATCCTTGACTATCCAAAATGCGCACAGAGAAGATTCTGATCAGTCTGCGCGAATGCGCAGGCTGATCTGAATCTTCGCAGGGCGCACATGTCCAAAGGTACGTTTTATGACGTTACTACTCATGTCCATATTGTAAGACCTGGATCGCCGGTGCCAATTAATAAGAGGTTTATATCAGATGCAAGTATGAACAAATCGGGAATGCGCAGGTTGATCACGGTACTCGGTGTACGCCAATGCACCAGACAAAATTAAGCCAATCAGTATACAGAATGCAAGGGTCCGAACAGGAATAAACAAATGCGGAGGATTATCTGGACCTACGTTGCTGTACATGTATGCTCACTTATCGAATGGCTCGGCACTGACGTATTGGAACAACTGACCGAATCTTAAATTACAGAAACTAGTTTGAGGTACCGTTACATAATGTTTGCTTAGTGTTAGACATTATTCCTCAAGGATGCACTGGCTGTATCCCACGTTTCTGTTTATTGGAGGTAAACCTTTTTTATTAGTTTATCCGTTTCTGGGAAAAAAGGCCTGACCAAAGAATGTAGGACCATATAAGACGGTTTTGCTCAGAGCCGATACTGCTTACCACTCTTCGGGCAGGGTTTTTAAACATCATTTGGTAGTAAAATGTATTAATACAAATGTAAAGCCTGGTGTAGTAAGGAGTTCAGGTGCCCGAATATTTTTAGTGAAAGGATAAATTTGATGTACTATAATTAACACATTTAATACCACAGATGATATTTGCGAACGATACTCTTCAAAACAGCATCATCCGAAGTTGTAATACGTATTTACAACAATAGAACCAATTCAGGTAGCAACTATAAAGAGGGCAATCGCCCTCTTTAGAGTTGTTGCCTGAATTGTTTAGGTTGTAGTAATGTATAGTATGGAGACTGCACCAAAACTGTCCGCCTTAGAACGGTAAACCTGGTTTTATAGATGCGGAATTGACAACAATTCAGGCAACAACTCTAAAGAGGGCAATCGCCCTCTTTAGAGTTGTTGTCTGAATGGTTTGTGTTGTTTTAATTTACAGTATAAGACTGCATCAAAACTGTCCACCTTAGAAAGGTAAACCGTGTTTTACGGACACTGTTGACACAGAAGACTAAAAAGCTCGCCTTGTTTATTTCTTTTCTAAATTGATTACCCTCAATATCTATATAACATCCGCCAAATTAAAATAATGTGTTAATGTTGAAATGTTACAACAGAACCTCTTTTGACTTTAGCTTTATATATAATCTTTTTCTAGTAGTTCAATCCTTTCCTTTAAGCATTGCTGATATCACGAAGACTATGTAGATTTAATCATCGTACTTTATTTTTCAATCATGTCCCAATTCCAGAAGTCCAGTTTCACAAGCACTTGGGAATCTATTTTTCAAAATGTGATTGGCAAGTACATTTGAACTATATTCAAGAAAAAGCTTGATCTCGTTTACACATGCTAAGATCGATGAAATTTACAATGGACAGGAAATCTCTATAAACCATTTACTTTTCGTTTATAAGGCCACTATTAGAATATGCAGATGTTGTATGGGACAACCGTACCCAACAACAAATTAATGAATTAGAAAAAATACAGATTGAAGCGGGAAGGATCGTTGCAGGAACCACAAAACTGGTTGCAATTGATAAACTTTATAGAGAATTAGGTTGGCTAAAACTCTCTGAAAGAAGGAAACTTCACAAATTATTCTTTTTTTACAAAATGCAGAATGGTTTGGCTCCAGATTATTTGGTAGATCTTGTTCCGCCTCGAGTAGGGAATGAGACCCCCTACAGCCTTCGTAATGCTGATAATTATCAACAGGTTCATGCAAATTCTAGACTGTATTTTGACTCATTTCTTCCGTCTACGATTCGAAAGTGGAACAATATTCCCGCTGATGTAAAATTAGCACGGACTCTGACCTCTTTTAAATATTTTAAAATTTGAGAGAAATACCCCGAAAATTCCTAAATATTACTTCTTTGGCGACAAAGGTAATCAGATACTTCATACAAGATTAAGAACTGAATGCAGTATATTAAAGTTTCATTTGTATCGGAGAAATTTGATCCCCGAACCATATTGTACCTGCGGAGCTGTGGAAAATACTTCTCACTTCCTTTTTAAATGTCCGAAGTTTAATGCCTTTCGTAGAGAATTATTGCTCACAGTTAGCAATTATGTTGAACCATCGGAAGCTGTTCTCTTGTTTGGGGATGATACATTATCAGATGAAGGTAATGAAGTCATTTTCCGGGCATTTCATAAATATATACAACAAACCAAACGACTTTTATCAAATAATTAGACTTGGATTTAACCTGGAAATGGTATGTTACAGTAATCAACAAGCGTACTTATTGATGTTCCACGACACTGATCACGATTGTTACCATTATTATTAATTATCGACGCGCAGACTTCTTTTCTTTTCTTCCTTTCTTCTCCACTTTCTTTTCTTTCTTTTTTTATTCTTCTTCTTTTCTTTCTCTTTCTTCCTATCTTGCTTTCATTATTATTGAATTGAACAATGAATTATTCATGAAAAATGTTTACATACGTAGTATAATTTAGACATACTCCATTCAATGTGTAACTTTACTGCAGGAGATGATTCAAAGAAGCATGATTTGCTTGTTTTCAAATCCTGTATGATTGTGCTATTGTATTCTGTCTATGTACTTAAATGTAAATGTTTCGACAAATTGAAATAATATATTGTTTAAACCTGTCCTTTCTGCTCCAACTAGATGAAGACTTCCCAAATTATCTTGTTTTAAAAGCAGAAAAGCTCGATTATGTGGCTCAGAACATGTATTTGTAATTTGGAGCTGGATCAGAAAATGGTGAGGTTTCGCGCGAGTAAGACGTTTTAAGCCACCCCGCTCCCCCGCCCCCTCTATCCCTCCAGTAGTTTTCCTACTGACCGTTCCAAGGCGGTATCCTTCTTTGTTTGTGTGTCGGTGTTTTCATATGTGGCGTTTGTTTTGTCCTTATTTGTTCCTCATCCATTATGAAAACACCTATTCAAATACGAATTTTACAACCAAAAACTAAAAACAAAAATAAATAAATAAATAAAAAAAATAAAAAAATAAATAAATAAAAACTGAAAGTTTTCAGATAAAACTTCTGATAATTTTTTATATATCTGCTCAAAAAATAGATTATGGTTACTCGTTAGAACGCGCCTCACCGAGGCGGTTCTAACGAGTACCCACAATCTTTTTTTTTTTTTTTGAGCAGAACTAAGAAAAATATGTACCCCTGTAAACCCCAGTTTTACTATGTAAAAGTGGGGTTTAAGGGGGTCAAAATAATATAGGCATGTTTTCGTGATGTTTCCTACTTTTGGTGATATTTCTTGGGTATTTTCACTTATATTATTATAGATAACATTTGTATTTGTATCAATTGTCTGTCTTTTTTTTTTTTTTTTTTTTTTTTTTTTTTTTTTTCTGTTGTTGTGTTTCAATGTGCTGTTCTACTGTGATGTTTTACAGATGAGTGGAGGACCCCTATGCGGACCGAACACGTATTTGTAATTTTGAGCTGCATTAGAATGAAGGATAAAGTTTCGCGCGACATAAAATTAGTTTAAGCCAAACCTCCCCACCCCAAGTAGTTTCCCTACTGACTGTTCCAAGGCGGTTCCTCTGTTGCAGTTCTTCTTTGTGTGTGTGTCTATCGTTTCATATGTGGAGTTTGTTTAGTCATCATTTGTTTCATTTGTGTCACATTTCGCCTTCTTTTGGTGCCTCGGGAAGGATGTTTATTATGACTGTAGCATTTCCTGGGTATCTTTACTTATATTTTTACAGATTATTGTATCAACTGTCTGTCATTTTTTATATGTGTTTCACCATGATGTTCAGGACCACAATGCGAATCGAACATATACTTGTAATTCGGAGCTGCATCAGAATGAAGGGTGAGATTTTGCGCAAGTAAAAACTGGTTTAAGCCCCCAGTGGTTTATACTGCTGTCTATTACAAGACGGATATTCTGATGCTGATAAGCTTTGATGTGATTCAGCATTGTGGTTACCCGCTATACGACTTCCCACTGGGATCTCAGATGGGATTCCTGTATATCAAGATTTGAAGGGTGAGAGTGGAGTAAAAGATGGGGTGATAGTGGAGTAAAAGATTAGTAAAGTTGGTTGAATGAGTATGTACTGAGCTGAAACCAAGAGATGAGTAGGTTTAAAAGATAGAATCAGATACTAGGATTTAAGTTGAGAGATGGACATCCTGGCGCACAGCATGACTGAATTATCTTGTCGTAATGCTAGCAGTGTGGCTATCTTCTAAATGGCTAACCACTTTGCTTTCTGTGTTCTTTCTGTCTGTACTGTCGAAATGTTTGGAGCTGCATCACAAAAACCTGCCTATATAATTTTGACCCCTTAAACACCACTGGGGTTTACAGGGGTGTACAATATTTTTCTTATTTCTGCTCAGGCGGTTCTAACGAGTATCCACAATCTATGTTTTGAGCAGGAATATGAAGAATATCAGATTTTGTTTTATCTGAAAAAAAGGGTTGTCCGCAGTATTTTTCCTGCTGAACGTCCCAGGGCGGTTCCTCCGTTGCAGTTCTTTTTTATGTGTGCCTGTGGTTTCATGTGTGACGTATGTTTGTTATTTATTTATCCCCCCTTCCGCCATTGGTGTGCTTCGTGACTGCGGCATTCCATTCACGTATATTTTGCCTTCGTCTTAAAGGGGTCTCCTTAAATAGGAAATAATTTGTTGCTCCCCTTCTTTTTTTAAAGAGAGGATCATTATTTGTGTTTAGTGGGCTTTCTATGGCAAATGGCAATCACAAAAGTCGTATACATACTTTTATGAAACTTTAACTTTATATCTTGCAGTGTGCAGCACAAACCTCAACGAGATATTTTGTCAGCGCGGAGAACCTATAGACACTTGTATTCGTCGGCACAGTAATGGACATGTAACAAATGCATTTCAGCTAGAAATAACTGATCAAGCAAAAGATGGATCTGTACTGGAAAAACTATTCGACAGTTCGAAGTTCCTGATTCGCCCACCAGACGATGCCGTTAATTCAGGTTTTTCGATACCAGATCGTCAACAAGGTGTCGGTCAGTATGTACAATGGTCGCCTCGTCCATTGCCATATCATCAAAGCTTTTATCATCCTAACGATAAGTGGTTAACATCAGCATCCAGTGGTCCATTTCAACGAGGTGATGAAGTTTCCGACAGACCTGGTGAACAGATATTTGGCAACGTAGTTGACTATAAAGACATTCTAAGTAATGAACGCATTGACTTATCTGTTCAAGTACCACAAGTACAGTTATCAGGAGGACTTCAACCATTCCCTCGTTTGACATCAAATCCTATACCACCGTTTGCGCGCCCAATATGGAATGTACTTCATAATAAACCAAAGCCAGGGTTTCTCTCAGGTCTTTTCAAACCAATGCAGGGGATAGCCACAAATCACAGCAGTGACAAAATATATATCCATGCAAAAAATGTTGTTATTGATACTGGGCCGAAGATATTTATTGCTTCACCGAAACCATTTGGCAACACTCTAAATACGCTAGAAAATTTAATGTTGCAACCTACAATGTTTCCGACAACACTTTTCAGCAAACCAGCCTCTTGGAATAGTCCGTTACCAAAACTGTTAAGTAACGCTTTAGGAACGAAATCCCTGATTGAAGCTCTGAAGACGAAACCTGCGATGGACAATGCAAATATTAGTGCTGTAGGAAAGCTCCTTAATTTGCTTTTCAAAACACAGAGGATAGATCGGGAACCTGAAAATCACACGCCTTCCATTTCGACTATCTCCGATAACACTAAGTCACCGGCAACGTTGTGGACTTCAGCGACTGATGTTAAACATGGAGCAGCATATCCATTACACCTACAAACACCTGTTACCACAAAGAATTTTGACTCATCGAAGGCAGGGTATTCGGGTCAAAATGTTGTTGGGATGATTAACGAATTCCATCCACTTCTGAATATCAATGATGAGTACATTTCAGCACACCAAAACCAAACGGGTAAGCCGTTTGTTTATTTAACCCTTTCATCCCTCAGTTTCTGAAGTTGACACCTCTATCCTTCAATTTAGACATGTCCATTGATGCAAACAGGGGTTCCAGTTTTAAAACAAAAACTGAATGGCAAACAGTGTATACAGTAACGAGCCGTCTCAGCAGGATGCCAGGTTTCCTATCTCACTAGGTCGTTGCAGAACGTATAAAACGCACACAACTAAATGATGATTGCGATATTAACCTATCGATAAATTCTTTTCACGAAGGCTTACAGCACCCCGGTAGTCCTTCAGTTGATCATTATCCTCTTTGCGAGAACGCACATGATATAACTAACGTAACCACTGGTATACAAACCAACAATCCTACCTGCGTCAATGCCAAAAATATTGATGCCAATCATACAGATTTAACGTTTTCCCCTAAAAGTTTACACTTCTGTAATCTTAATATCCAGCACATTCTCCGAATTCTAGATGAACTTCGGATCATAATGGCGAATAATAGATGTCCTGATATTCTGGGATTGTGCGAAACATTTTTAGGCCTTAATATTACAGATTCGCAGGTAGCGGTTGATGGTTTTGAATTTATACGAAAGGATAGGATACACAGAACAGATTAGGTAGTGGTTTGATTCTATATTTTAGAGAGTCACTTAAATTTAGGCGAAGACCCGAATATGAAATTTCTAAAATTGAAACAGTTTGGGCTGAAATCGAATTACCAAATTCTAAACCATTCCTAGTCTGCTCTGTCTATCGTCCACCAAATGCTCATAGCGAATGGATAGACCTATTTGAGGAAGAGCTATCCATAGCACAGGTAACTGGCTTAGAATTAATATTGATGGGTGATTTCAATATTGACCTAATTCCGTGCACAAATAATAAATGGTCAAATTTATTACAATTATTCGACCTCTCACAACTCGTTCGTGAGCCGACACGTGTTACGGAGTCAAGTGCTACTTTAATTGACCATGTGTACTCGTCATGTCCTGAAAATATAACCAGTTGCTTCGTCTCGAAACTCTCAGCTAGTGATCATTTCCCCATTTGCTTCACCCGAAAAATTAATCGCAAAATCTCTAAAGACAAACACATCACGACTTCGTATCGATGTTTTAAACATTTTAACGAGATTAACTTCCTTAATGAACTTGCCGAGGACTTGGAAACTTTTGAAACTGACCAAGAAACAGTCAACAGCGACTTTGTAGTGTGGTCCTCTATAATTTTGAAACACTTAGATAAACACGCTCCTATTAAAACCAAACGTGTCAAAACCAAGCGTCTGTCTGACTGGTTCAACCAAGACATAGTAAAAATGCAAACGCTTCGAGATACTTGCAAACGGCTAAAACAATGGACCGAATATAAGAAATATAGAAATAAAATTTTGCAGTTAATCCGAGCTGCGAAATGTAAATACTTTTCTGAATCAGTTGCTAATTCAAAAGATACCAAACATATTTGGGCACATTTGCGTACGGCAAACGGAGAATCCAAGCCCTCTGGCAAACAACTCCCCGATGAATTAATCATCGACAATGAACGTGTTACAAAACCGGAAGATATAGCTCAGAAATTAAATCAATAGTTCACTTCAATAGCCGACATCTTGAATGGAAATGAAAGCGATACATCCGCCCTGAACACCGAAAAAATTAGAAACTTTGTAGAAAATAAGATTCCAATTGAAACATACTTTAATATCCCTTTTATAACAACAGAGCAAGTTTCAACATACATTAATAAGTTGGAACCGTCCAAGGCAACTGGTCTAGATGGCCTAGGCCCAAGGGTATTGAAAATGGCGGCGTCTGTTATTTCCCCATCGATTACTTTGCTCATTAACAAAAGCATAGCTACTGGAATATTTCCAGCTCAGCTTAAGCAAGCTAAAGTTCTCCCAGTCTATAAAGGAGGAACAAAGTCAGACCCGTCAAACTATCGGCCGATCTCCATCTTACCGACAGTATCCAAAATATTTGAAAAACATATCAACACGCACCTCATGGGTTTTCTTAACAAATACAAACTTCTTCATGTGAGTCAGTCAGGTTTCGGTCATAAACACAGCTATCAAACTGCATTAGTTAAACTAATCGATAGTTGGACTGAATGTATTGACAGAAGTGATATGATTGGTGCCCTGTTCCTTGACTTTCGTAAAGCGTTTGATCTAGTTGACCACTCTATACTGGTAAAAAAACTCTCTATATATAAATTTAGTTCTTCAGCTCTAAATTGGTTTAAATCCTATCTCATTGATCGTCAGCAAACCATAGAATGTGACAAAGGACTCACTGGCTTTTCTAATGTACTTTCAGGTGTCCCGCAGGGATCTATTTTAGGTCCCATCTTATTTCTCATCTTTATTAATGATCTACCGCTTTGTTTTAAGCATTTTCTTCTGATCTTTACGCTGACGACACCACTGTGCATACAAAAGATAATAACGTAAACAACATCGAACGTAATGTGATATGTGATCTGAAAAATGCTATTGAATTGGGTATACCTAATAAAATGCAACTTCACTACGGTAAAACCACATGCATGCTAGCTGGAACTAGACAAAAACTTAACATGTCCCGCAAATTAAATATCCAGGTAGATGATATCTCGATCCAGAATGTATCTAAACAAAAACTTCTTGGCATTTTAATTGATGAAAACTTGTCGTGGTCATCACATATTGACTATTTATGTTCGCACATTACGACAAAGATATCACTTCTTCGACATTTATCTGAATATGTGCCAGCTGAGATACTTAAGAAATATTATCAAGGTTGCATCCTCTCCTTCTTTGATTATGGTTCTGTGACATGGGGCTCTGCATCAGCATCGAATAATGAACGCCTGACCAAATTACAAAAACGTGCTACTCGGATAATACTGCGCACGGATTTTCATACATCATCTGAACGGATGTTCAAAGAACTTGGTTGGTCATCAGTACCAAACAGAATTAAGTACAACAAAGCTGTACTTACTAACAGGGCACTGATAATCTCACCCCCAGAATATATAAGGCAGTTATTGCAACCGATGTCACAAGTGCATTCTCAAAAGTTCTTTGATGCACTCAAGACAGTATATGGTCCCCAGAGCTCAGGAACCACCCCACTCCTTAATGCAGATGGAACTAGTCTTCTGACTGATAAAGAAGCTATCTTGAAAAGATGGGCTGAACACTTTGATGGTGTCCTTAATCGGCCATCATCTATCAATGATGAAGCTATCAACAGACTACCACAGGTGGAATGTAATCCGCTGCTTGATGAGCTCCCAACCGTCTCTGAAGCAGTAAAAGCAATAAAACTCCTGTCATCTGGCAAGGCTCCAGGATTATATGCAATACCTGCAGAGATCTACAAAGCAGGAGGTCCTCCAGTTGCAGAGAAACTGACAGAGTTATTTCACATTGTGTGGAGAAAAGAAGCCATCCCTCAAGACTTCAAGAATGCAACAATTATCCACCTATTCAAAAGGAAAGGGAAGCCTCAAATCTGTGACAATCATCGAGGCATCTCTTTATTGTCAATGGCTTGGAAGATTCTTGCTAGGGTCCTACTGAACCGATTGAATGAACATCTGGAACGGTCAGGGCTTCTACCAGAAAGCCAGTGTGAATTCAGGAAAAACAGAGGAACAATAGAAATGATCTTCACAGCACGACAGCTTCAAGAAAAATGCCAGGAACAGAATGTGGACTCTACATGACCTTTGTCGACCTTATCAAAGCATTTGACAGAGTCAGTCGTGAGGGACTTTGGAAAATTATGGCAAAGTTTGGTTGTCCTGCCAAATTCATAGCAATGGTGCGGCAGTTCCATGATGGTATGCTTGCAAGGGTCCAAAATAATGGCGAGTTTTCTGATCCATTTCCAGTGACAAATGGAGTTAAGCAAGACTGTGTACTAGCTTCAACACTGTTCAGCATGATGTTTTCTGCCATGCTTACAGATGCTTTCCAGGATGGTGACAATGGTATACCTATTCGGTATCGCTTTGATGGGAAACTTTTCAACCTAAGAAGGTTGCAAGCTAAATCTAAGGTGCAGACAGAGGTGCTAGACGAGTTCCGCTTTGCTGATGACATGGCAAAGGGTGCTCCAACAGAAGAGAAAATGCAAAAAGGTGTGGATCAAGTATCTGATTCATGTGTCAGCTATGATCTCACAATCAGCATCAAAAAGACTGAGGTAGTATATCAGCCAGCACCTGGAAAGCCTTACAAGGAGCCTACCATCACAATGAAAGGTCAACGACTGCAAGTGGTAGACAAGTTCACCTACCTTGGAAGCACATTGTCTAGAGTTGTGCACATTGATGATGGTCAATGCTAGAATTGCCAAAGCTAGTGCAGCATTTGGCCGGCTACGTGGAAGTACTTGGGACCGAAGTGAAATCAGACTTGACACAAAGCTGAAAGTATATAGATCGGTAGTGCTGCCAACACTATTATACGCATGCGAAACTTGGACAGTTTACCAACGGCATGCCAAAAGACTGAACCACTTCCATAAAGCTGTCTTAGAAAACTTCTAAAGATCAAGTGGCAAGACAGGATTCCAGACACAGAAGTCCTGAAAAGGGCAGGGATGCAGAGTATACATACGCTTCTGAAATTGGCACAGTTAAGATGGACAGGCCATGTTACCAGAATGCCTGATGAACGTTTGCCAAAGAAAATCCTCTATGGAGAAGAGAACTTCAAGTAGGAAAACGCTCCCATGGTTGTCAGAAGAAGCGATACAAGGACACCCTCAAAGCCTCCCTTAAAGACTTCAACATACCAACTGAGTCATGGGAACAGATTGCACAAGATCGTAGAAAGTGGCGAGGCCTCATAAAAAAGGAAGCTGGTGAATACGAAGCAAAAAGAATCAGCGAAGCCGAGCAGAAACGTGCACAGCGGAAAGCCGGAGCTAAGGCATCACCAACAGAGCTTTCTTCCTCAGACCTCTCTTGTTCTATCTGCAACAGGCAGTTTAGAGCTAAGATTGGTCTCATCAGCCATCTTAGAACACACAAATAATAACACATCACACAGTTGATTAGGATTGGTCATTGTCAGTAATGACAGACGAACAAGGAAAGGAAGGCATTCTCTAAACCTAAGATCATCGGAAAACGGTTCGTTGTGTGTGCCTAAATCACGTACATCTTTACACAGTGGTTCGTTTTCTTGCTCAGCTCCTATGCTATGGAATGCTCTTCCTCAGTCTGGCAGGGAGGCAGATTCCCTAAACTGTTTTAAGAAATGTCTTAAATCCATATTGTAGATTTTAACTGATGATATATGCTTGTGAATCAATTTATTATCGTCATTATATACCTAAATTATTTTAATGCATGTATGTTGAATCATAGAGCCTTTCAAATACTGTGCCGAGTTAAATCGTGTAATATGTAACTGTTGCAGGGGGCTCGCTGTCTAGACATTGGGTCTGCCACGGGCTCCCTGCTCTATGGTGCATATAATTAAGCACGATTTTCCCGCGGAACAGATTCAAGGCTCCGTGCAGCATTGAGCTCAAGAATAGGTTATCTAACGTGACCACTCTTATGATTTTACATGTGATTCAGCGAACAATTTATTACGTGTATCTGACACATATCTTTTTAGAAGTTTTATATGCTCGTTCTAAAGCTATTTTTCATATGTTGCATTTTCTTAATTGGATGAACTATGTCTTTAAACATACTCATAAAGTTTTTATCCCTTTTAAATAATACAAATGTGATATATCTCATGATTTTAGAACTGCTTGCCTTTTATGTCTCACAAAATGTGCCATTATTTGTGTTTTATGTAAATTTTGTGCCTGTGTTTTGATATTTGTATATATATGTATATAGTTATTTTACAGAGGGCCGCAAGGTAGAATAGCTTTTAAGCTAATTTGTGTTACCCTCTTAAAACAATGTATAAATAAAAATAAAAAAAAATGTACACTGTTTGCACAGGTATCTGACATGGTCTGCAGGGAGGGCTGAAATGGTTAGTTTATGTTTTACGTTCTGTCTTGTTCTCCAGTCTACTGAACTGTACACGCCCCAGTCTCTAATTACAGTTTACTCTCGTTATCTCGAACTCGCTTATCGCAAATAACAGCTTATCTCGAATTGAAAATCTTGTCTCTGACTAAACATGCAAATCTTACGACAGGTAAAAATATTGCGGAAAAGAGGAGAAATTTCTCATCTTTTCCACAATATTTTTGATATATCTCTAAATTCAAGAGTTCAATTACATATAAATGTGTTAAATGTGGTTCTTCGAATTATTTTTTCCTCACTTCTGCAAATCTGATATGTTGAGGTACGGATATCTCGAAGCATGGAATTCGAGATAACGAGAGTCGACTATATATGAAAATGGAAAAACTAAAGCGATACAAGAATCGACAGTTGTTTAAAATTAGCTATCATCATGTACATTTGTGTTTGAGAGGAGAGGTGGGAATTTGTATATTCTCTAGCATTCTCTACGGAAACTGTGCAGGACATATCTGCTTTGATGTTGACATAGGCAGTTAGCCTCATGGCGACTCAGTATATAAATTCAGGAAGATTTAGGGCAAAACCGAGCTTTTGGAAAAAATAATTTGCCACTTCATACAAAAAGATAGGTCACAACATAGCTATTCTGTGCTTAACTCCAAATATGGTTCTGAACCCAATTATG
The DNA here is from genome assembly GCA_964016985.1 of Anodontia alba. Taxonomy (NCBI): domain Eukaryota; kingdom Metazoa; phylum Mollusca; class Bivalvia; order Lucinida; family Lucinidae; genus Anodontia; species Anodontia alba. The sequence continues at coordinate 141,642,946 of OZ024823.1, forward strand.
GTTGATAACTGCTTCCTTCTTTAATTGTATGACGTTGGGTCGGCCCTTACACAAAATGATGGCTCCTTTTTTATTCTGTCTAAGATGTCTTGTGCCTGACTATCAATGTCTGTGGTCTGGCCTATCATGGTCCTGTCTTTGGTTTTCTTGTGTTCTGGCTTCAGCAATGAGCCGTTTGCTTTACTTTATGTCAGTCCTTTGATTATTTCGTTTTGCTTTTCTTTCTTATTTATAACAAAAATCTGAAAGGTTGCCTTTGGAAACAAAGAATACTTTACAGATAGAAGTTTATTGAGACTCTTCATAAGCAGTTATGAAGTTTGCAACACTGCTTAGCCCTCTAGAGTATACATGAGCAGAACTGTGCTGTTGACTATTCTTAAACAGTATTTCTGTTGCAGTTTCGTCTCGTTTGTTCTTTCTATTTTACATTTATGTGCAGTTTTTCGACCTTGTTATATGTCATTCAACACTTGTTTGGTACCGTCGACGGGCTATTGTCCGCGTTTGAGCATCACGAAAACATGCCTATATAATTTTGACCCCCGTAAACCCCACTTTTATATAGTAGAACTGGGGTTTACAGGGGTATACATTATTTTTCTTATTTCTGCTCAAAAACATAGATTGTGGATACTCGTTAGAACCGCCTCGAGGGATTGTGGGTACTCGTTAGAACCGCTCCTCGAGGCGGTTCTAACGAGTACCCACAATCTATGTTTTGAGCAGAAATTTGAAAAATATCAGAATTTTTGTATCTGAAATTTTTCATTTTTTGGTGGTAAAATTTTCAGTACATTTGAATAAGCATGTTTTCGTAATGGATAATGGCATTTCCTGGAAATCTCCATATTACTTGTATTAGTTTGCATTTAAACGGTATCATTGCTCTCTAATCATGGTGACTTTTGTTTTCTGACTGCATTATATTTGTATTACAAAACGCAACGTTTAGTATTTCAATGTTAGTATAATAACAGCAGAAAAGAAATCCAAACATTTCAATGCACAACAGAACACAGATGACTAATATATACAGACAGAACAGGTAGTCTTTAGAATTTAATCTTTTAAATATAACTGTGTTTTCATTATATTATCCCAGTTAGGGATCTTTTGAATTACAGAACAATTCAAAAACACAAATTAGCAGACTCGGTTTAATCGCGTTTATTCATGAAGAATACTGATAAAAAATGGAACCTTCCTCACGCCCCTGACAGAGTTAAGAAAGACTCTTATTTCAGATTTAATGAATGAGTCTTACAATCTTATATGGTCAGACAGTTTAATGATATCAACACTATCGTGTGACCTCATCAGGAAAACATGCCTATATAAGTTTGACCCCTTAAACCCCACTTTTATAAAGTAAAACTGGGATTTACAGGGGTATACATTATTTTTCTTATTTCTGCTCAAAAACATATATTGTGTGTACTCGTTAGAATATCCTCGACGAGGCGGTTCTAACGAGTACCCACAATCTATGTTTTGAGCTGAAATATGAAAAATATCAGAGTTTTTATCTGAAAATTTTCAGCTTTTAGATGTGAAATTTTCTTTATATTTGAATAGGCATGTTTTTGTTATGTTTACGACCTCAGAGCATAAAAGTTATTAACGACAGCTGCTGTGACCTCAGATATTTCGAAGTAGGAATCCTTTAGAATAACAGAATAAATAATAAAAAATCAAACTTATACGGGTTGATCGAGACTATTCATAGGGAATGATGAAAGCAGAATTCTGTTTTCACAAATAATGAGCCCAGTTGTAGGAAGGACAAGAAAATGCATCCATCACGAGAACACGCCTATATTATTTCGACCCCCTTAAACCCCACTTTTATATAGTAAAACTGGTGTTTACATAGGTAAACATTATTTTTCTTATTTTGCTTAAAAATATAGATTATGGGCACTCATTTGAATCGCCTCGCCGAGGCATATGCGTATTGTTTCAGAACGAGGTTCTTAGTATAAATTAAATGTTCTAAAATGAATCCATATGGTTTGATGTATGAAACTGACATGTTGCTGTTTTAATAGCATCGACCTATTTATTTATTCCGAAATACCATCCCAGGTTTATAAGTACTTCGTGTGCTTTGTTTTCATTGCAGACACAGTGAACCCACTAACATCAACAAAGTTTGACTCTAATAATGTGACGTTATCTCATCAGCCAATTTCTTCAAACCTGAGTATATCTACCGAAACATTGAACACAGAAGCCCAGAAAACTACAAATAAAACAACAACAGGAAACAATTTCAACAGCAGCGCTGCATTACAAAATATTACTAATATGGAGATGACGGAACAGAAGACGACATTGTATTCTAACAACCAAGATGATGCGAAGCCCACAAACGAAACATCACACGCTGGCCAACGTTGAAAGAATGTGTTTAATACAAGAGAAAACCCTGATCTAGAGTCATTTTCTTATCCTAACCGACTCGTATCTGTAAAGTCACATCACCACCATGTTGACACTGAAACATAAATTTGTCGATTTGAACGCTGCAGAAGGAATCAAAGATACATTCTAAAATACTGGAACTAAACAAATAATTCCAGTTAAAATGCAACAAGGCTTTTATTGTGTCTGAAAACTCTGTCAGGCAGAATAAATGATCATTTTCGCATTTTGAGATATAAATGAGAAGTAAGCTTTCAATTTCACTTAAAGATAAATAGATAACCTGCTTCATATTGGTATAACAAAAACGATATTAATTTTGCACTAGTGCGATATTATATGTCATATAACGGTAACACTCAAATGCATCCGAATAAGCGTACAGTAACAAGTATGCCGTTATCGTGTGATGTCAGCATGCTTGCTCCTCGGATTTTATCGCGTATTTTCAATCATTCAATATTTATAGGTATATAATAAAACTAATTCTTGTGATACCGAAACACTGTTTTGAATCTGAATTAATGCCAAATGGTATAATTTCTTCAAAATTTTACGAAGGATGAAGCATTTAATTTTGATAATACTAATTTTTCTTTCCTAGATAGCGATATTTTCTCAATCTCCCTCATATGGTGTATACATATCTCAGCTAATTCGTTTGCAAGGATGTCGTCAAATGCAAACGATTTTTAAAAAGGAATTAAGTCCTGACTGCTAAACTCCTTACACTCTTTTTTTTTTTTTTTTTTTTTTTTTTTTTCAATTTCTTCAACACCACATTTTGTAGTACAGTAGTATTAGGGCGTAAGCAGTGTTGCAAACTTTATTACTACTTATGAAGAGTCTCAATGACACCGAGACTCCAATTTGCTTTTCTGTACACCAATCTGCTTTTTGAAAAGAGGTCTAATATTGGCACTGTTTATTCGTTTTTCCTTTTAGAGTTGATTCCTTTTGCAGAAGGGCATTGATGTACTTAAAAGTAAAAAGGAAGTCATAGGTTTTCTCCTTTGAAAAACATGTAGGAAAATCAGTAAGTGTATTCAGTCCCCTTGAGTGATCAATGCATTGTTACAACACATGTAGAAAGGTAGAAATTTCTACATTTTGGGTTGATAGGTAGGATAGTTACGTTTTAGCTCGATATACGAAATGTTAAACTACCAATGTGTTCGATCATCGGACATTTATTTGTGTCATGAGGTGGTGGTCGACGTACTGCACGGTACAGAGCATCACGAAAACATGCCTGTATAATTTTGACCCCCTTAAACCCCACTTTTATACAGTAAAACTGGGGTTTACAGAGGTATACATTATTTTTCTTATTTCTGCTAAAAAACATAGATTGTGGTACTCGTTAGAACCGCCTCGTCGAGGCGGTTCTAACGAGTACCCACAAGCTATGTTCTTGAGCAGAAATATGAAAAATATCCGAATTTTTTATCTGAAAATTTTTATTTTTTGGCGATAAAATTTTCAGTTTATTTGAATAGGCTTGTTTACATAATGGATTTGCTTTATACGGACGGATAGACAGACAGGAAGATAATACAAACAATTACACTAATGGAAATTGTTTCTACATTTCTACATTTTGCGTCGATATTGACCATATTAACGCGAAATGTAGAAAAAGTAAATTTCTACCTTTCGCGTTGAAGCTAACGCAAAATGTAGAAAAAAAGATTTTCATTTGGCTTTGGCGTCTACGCAAAAAAATGGAAATTTCTATTTTCGTACATTTTGTGCAGTAACAGTATGCAGTTGAACAATGCATAAAAAGTGCACTGTATGAGAAACGTGACAGCCTTAAGATCAGCATGTGCAAGTCGCTAAACGCAGCGGTTAAAATATTTGATCGAATTCATATTTTACTGGATCAGATTTATAAACAATTAGGTGATGGAGTCATAGCTTTGGGTGCAGATAACAAACTACTGTATGCATTGATTATTCGTAAGGTCAACATGTGCAAGCAAGTAGACGCAAAGGTCCGACTATTTGATTCGTTAACATGTTACATGATCGAATTAATATTTTACTGGATCAAATTTATAATTTTTAAGTGGTAGCGTCATAGTATGTGGTGCAGCGTACATGTTGATCAAATGCAGACAACTCTTGATGTTGGTTTCATAGTATTGGATGCATTCGTTATAACACTGAGTACAGTGAATTTAGTGATTGGTTTGAAAAGGTTACCATATTAGTGGATCGTTTCAGTATGATATAGTCAGTGGTAAAGTCATAATTGTTGATCGTTTTGTCACAGCGTCAGCAGAGCTCTGAACAAAAGCCGGGACTGAGCAAAAGCCGGGACCCCAATCCGGTACCTCTTTCTTAGGACATTTCGGACCCAATTTTCGGGCTGTTTCGGAGCCACTGATACTATATCAGATCATTTTAAGGACTGTCTGGTGCGGTACTGGTCTGTTAGGTGATAGTAGAGGTCTGCAGGGTAAGATACAGGCCTGGGCCATTATATGTAATCAGGTGAGTATTACATACATCTGTACATCGTTCTGAAAATGTTCCGGCGTCGATTTATATCTTTCCAGAACACCTCTCCGAAGTTAAGCAGTCCTCTACCATCACCTACCAGACCTCTATCCACAATGCTGTCCTCTATTATTACCTAACAGACTTGTATCAAACCCTGTGGTCCTCTTCTATCACCTACCAGACCTGTACCCACCATGTAGTCCTCTACAATCACCCACCAGACCTCTAACCCACCCTGTTGTCCTCTACTATCACCCACCAGATCTGGACCCCATCCTGTCGTCCTCTACTATCGCCCAAAAGACTTATACCCCATCATGTGGTCCTCTTCTATCAACCACTTAGCTGAACCCCGCCCTGTGGTCCTCTACTATCACGTACCAGACCTGTAACTCACTCTGGAATGTCCTTAAAATAATCTGAAATAGTCTCAATGGCTGCGAAACAGCCCAAAAATTGGGCCCGAAATGTCCTAAGAAAAAAGTACCGGATTGAGGTCCCGGCTTGTGCTCAGTCCCGGTTTTTGTTAAAGGCGCTGCTGACCCTGTGACAAAAGGATCAACTATTATGACTTTCTCATTGACTATAATACTGAAAGGATACAATTATATGGTAAGCTTTCCAAACCAATCACTATATTCACTGTATTCAGTGTAATGACGAATGCATCCAATAACTCGTATGACACCAACATCAAGAGTTGTATGCATTTGATCAAATAAACTGCTAAACTGACCAAATATAATCAATGCATACACCAATACATCGACTGCACCAAATACTATCCCAGCGGACACATGACGTTTATACAACGTCGGCTCAACGTCGATGCAACGTCATGACGTTGCATCGACGTTGAGGCGACGTTGTATTAACGTCATGTGCCCGCTGGGATGACGCTACCACCTAATAATTTATAAATTTGACCCAGTAAAATATTAATTCGATCATGTAAAAATGTTAACGATGTGCGGATTTACATAATCCTGCAGCATGCGCAAAGTCGTATCCAGGCCTTTGCTATCCATTAATTTACTCTGTAGTGTCCAATAAGACGTTAGCGGACAGTGAAGATCCTGATCAGACTGCGCGGATCAGGGCTTTAGCTGTCCGCAAATGCCAGGAGGTACTTTTTCGAATTGCGCGACCCATGTTACTGTGTAGTTTGCCAACAATACCGCAAACGGAAAATAACTTAAGAAAAAATCAATATGGACAAAATGGGTATATAGTTTTCTGTTGAGTTTTTTTTTAAGGCGTCTCAAATTACCCATTATTTCTCAAATGGATGAACTATATTCTCATACGGTTCACTGTAAACAGTCATGTGATTATAGTAGTTAGCTAAAACGTGAAAACAGGGACTTTGCTACGGTTTTAAAGGTAAGTTTTGCATATTCATAGAATTTGTTTTACCTTTACTTGGAAATATAATATGCCTTTCATGAGGTAGGAAAGTTTGATCAATTTACTAAGCATGATATAGGCTAGTCCGAGTCTTCTCTGACGTTTAAGTGGCTTTTCTTTATTTTGATATTTACCACTTACTTAGTGGCAAATATCATCACGAAAACATACCTATATAATTTTGACCCCCTTAAACCCCACTTTTATATAGTAAAACTGGGGTTTACAGGGGTATACATTATTTTTCTTATTTCTGCTCAAAACATAGATTGTGGGTACTCCACAAGCTGTGGTTTGAGCAGAAATATGGAGAATATCAGAATTTTTTTATCTGAATTTTTTCATTTTTGGTGGTAAAATTTTCAGTATATTTCAATAGGCTTGTTTTGTAATATCCAAACAGTATGAGCAGACCTTAGCTTTCTGTCTTATAAAACGACCGAATACGACGGTTATATAGTTGACTTTCATTATCTCAAATATGCATATTTCAAACTACTGTGTAAGTCAAACTAAATAAAGGGTTTTAAAGGTTTAGCTTGTTCGGTATATCTTCCATGGATATCTCAAACTACTGTGTAAATCAAACTTAATAAAGGGATTTATTAGTTTAGCTTGCTCAGTACAGTATATCTTCCATGGATATCTCAAACTAATCAAACTAAATAAAGGGATTTATTAGTTTAGCTTGTTCATTACAGTACATCTTCCAGGGATATTTCAAACTACTTTGTATGTCAAACTAAATAAAGGGATTTATTAGTTTAGCTTGTTCATTACAGTACATCTTCCATGAATATCTCAAACTACTGTGTAAGTCTAACTAAATCAAGGGATTTATTAGTTTAACTTTCTCAGTATAGTATATCTTCCATGGATATCTCAAACTAATCAAACTAAATAAAGGGATTTATTAGTTTAGCTTGCTACGCACAGTATATCTTCCATTGATATCTCAAACTACTGTGTAAGTCAAACTAAATGAAGGGATTTATTGGTTTAACTTGCTCAGTAAAGTATATGTTCCATGGATATAAAGGGTTTTAATAGTTTAGCTTGCTCAGTACATCTTCCATGAATATCTCAAACTACTGTGTAAGTCAGACTAAATAAAGGAATTTATTAGTTTAGCTTGCTCAGTATAGAATATCTTCCATAGATATCTCAAACTACTGTGTAAGTCAAAATAAATAAAGGTATTTATTAGTTTAGTTTGCTCAATACAGTATATCTTCCATAGATATCTCAAACTACTGTGTAAAGCAAACTTAAAGGGATTTATTGGTTTAGCTTGCTCAGTAAAGTATATGTTCAATGGATATTTCAAACTACTGTATAAGTCAAACTAAATAAAGGGTTTTATTGGTTTAGCTTACTGAGTATATGTTCCTTACATTTCAAATCTTTTTTTCCCAAACTACTGATATCTCAAACCAAAACGTCTGGTTCCTTGGACTGCAGATAGCAATTTTAGCGGTTTTTTTTTTTTTTTTTTTTTTTTTTTTGCTTTTTTTTTTTTTTTTTTTTTTTTTTTTTTTCGGCTTTTGACAATTGATTGTAAATAACTAATTGGACGGTTTTTGGCTGTTCGCAGTTGACTGTAAATAGCTCTTTTTACATAAAAAATCTACTACAAATTTTGCTTGGGGCTTTCAGAGATAAAATATAGATGGGTAGGGCATAATCGCTGTGGAGTATAGAGATTTTCCAAGACACTGAAGGATAGCTGTCTTTCTTCTGGATTTTGTCTTGAAATGTCATACACAGTTTAAGTAGAAACGTAAGAAAGCGCACATTCTGACATGTGTATCCGCACAGTCTGAACATCGTCTTCGTTCTCTGAATGAAGAAATTTCGCATTCTTTGCTTTCCAAAATGCGCCCAGTGGATTTCTTATCAGACTGTGCAATCCGAATCTTCGCTTGTCCAAGGTACGTTTACGGTCTTGCGGCTCAAATTTTGTCTTGTGGGCATTTTCGTCCAGATTACATTGGCGCCAAGCGAAGACTCAAATCAGCCTGCGCTTTCGCGCAGGCTGATCAGAGTCTTCGCTATCAGACTGAACATGCATAAGCATTCGTCATTTAAAACTGGGCATTTTTCATTCATATTTTTTTTTCATACTTGTCCAACAGTATATTCAAAATGCTTTCAAACATTAAATGGGTTTGACTAAATCCATATTGCAATCTATGTTGCAAGATTTGAGTACAGGTTGTATTTCTTTTTTGTCATTAATAAAGAAAACTGAATAACAAGAAATAAAAAAATAAATCTCTTCAAAGTAACAATTTTCAAGAATAATGGATTAAAAAAATAAATTAATAAATAAATAAATAAATCAATAAATAAATTAATTAATTAAATAAGCTAAAATAAGAAAGAGAAAAAAAATGTTATAAAATTTCAGATTCCCTCCCTCATCAGGACCCTCGAATAATCGAATAATCAAGCTCAAAGGAACTACTATTTGAAAATCTGTTTTTAAATCATTAAATCAATACCACAAAAACATACTTAATCATAGCACACTGAATTTGGTAGGGTAACTTTTTATTACCGTATATTTATCACGTTATATTTACATTCTTAGAGCATTTATAGAAAACCCCCATAGTTAACTACTGGGAAGCAATGTTGTTCATACTTCAATGAATACATTGACTCACGCGACGTCAGTGACGTCGAAATAAACAACGGTTCTTTTCAATATGATTGGATGATGGCGACGTTATGGCGCCAATGACGCTGTTCCGCTATAATTACTCGTAGGAAAACTGCGTGCAATTGTTTTCTTCTTTCAAATTAGCCCTTAAACATGAATGTTTCGTCATATGATGAAGGGGAAATAATGTAAATATAAGTAATAAATGTAATTCATTTAATGTTCATCGAATTATGAACATTGGGTCACGAGCAAAGCTTAAATGAACCCCTTTAGTGTTCACTTACTTTGCTCATGACTCGATGTTGTTCATACTTCGATGAACGTTAAATGAATTACATTCATTTCTTAAATGTACGGAACCCTGAAAGAGACATGCTAGTTTTTTGTTTTTTTTTTGTTTTTTTTTTTTTTTTTTATCTTGTTCGCACAAGATAACATCTTGTCTGCACAAGATGATATCTTGTTCTAAATAATTATTATATTTTCTAACACCCCTGCTCGTGTTGTTCCTTATTTGTCTTTACATTTCTAGCCTTGCCTTATCTAAGGCATTTGAGCATGGGAATTTCGCCGCGCGCTGTCAACGGGAAACCAATCATATTACTGTTGAGAAAGTTGCACCCCTGGTAACTTTGGACAATAGCTTACAATATTGGCCAAAACATTCATATAGATAATTAATTATATTAATTAGACAGAAAATGATCTATGAATATTGCAGTTCTTTGACTTTTTTTACCTGATGAGTTCCTCTACAGGTTATACCATTCAAACACATTCGTTTTACTTCTTGTTTCCGTCGTGTATTTGTTGACATATTCGAAAACAAATGTGTTGGTTAACGTTCTTATTTTGCTGTTTTATATCCTTCCTCCTTAGGTCCATCGCGGCATTCCAATTTTATTCCGGATTTACAATTCTTTCATGAACACAGGATACAAGGTTTTATGTTTTACATCGTTTCATTATCTTACATCGTCAGCTGATTCGTATGGTATCCGCCATTTTTGAATATTTGTCATCAAACCTTGTAACTACGTAACCGTGTGACGTAATGCTTGAGAGGTATTGTCAACTACCAAAGGGGAATTCAGGTAATAAAAATAATCATAAGAATCAATAAAATACTATAATCTGTGCAAAACATTCGCTCATTGAGGGGTGTTAGAAAAGAAATAAATTATTCCGAGCCGTGCTCAGATGCGACAGATAAAACACAATTTGAACACCCGCTCACTGCGCTCGCTCGTGCTCTAATGGGTACAACCCAAACTCAACTGTGCTTTATCTTGGGCATTTGAGCCCTGTTAACCCCAGTTTTACTATATAAAAAGTGGATTTTAAGGAGGTCAAAATTATATAGGATTGTTTTCGTGATGGTACATTTTGCCGCCAGTTTTACAGGGAAGAAAGTTTTTGTGACTTCCTGTTTGCTTTCCTGTACAAGAAGCCCGTTTTGAAAAAGGATCTACACTTGGAAGTGTTTATTTGTATCCTTTTAGGGTTGACTTTTTTTTTTCAAAGTGGCATTTGTGTACCAAAAAAGCAAGTAAAAAACAGTCTCTGCCTTATAAAAAATGGTGGAAATTCGACTAAGTGTATTCAGTCGCCCGAGTGATCACCCAGTAAACACACAACGTCACAGCAACGTCGCTACAACGTCGTGACGTTGCAGCGACGTTGTAACGACGTTTTGACAACGTTGTGTTTTTGCTGGGCAGTGCGTTGTTACAATGTAAAATGTAGAAATTTCTATAATTTGCATAGACAGTGCATATACGATCATATGTCTGCAGTACTCCTGCAAATTAAGTCTTAGAGATTAAAGTGCACTACTATGGCAATTAAGGTCAATAGAATTGCTATACTGCTTTGTGTTGTTTGCTGACAATAACACAAGCACAGGTACATGAAGACTTGAGAAAAATCGATATATGGGTATGGTTAATGTTGATATTATGTTTTTAACCGGCATCTAAAATTACCCACGGTTCGTTGCAGACAATCATGTGATGAGAAAACTGGGAATCGCTGGCGGTTTCAAAGATAAATTTTGTGCAGTCATAGAATTTATTATACCTTTCATAAAGCATCTTCGTTACTTGGAAATTATGCCGTTTAGGAGGTAGGCTAGTCCGATCAATTTTAATACTTAGTATGATATGAGCAATTCAGCAGCCGACAAATTGATCATATCGTTTTTCTAGAAAATAGGATTTGACATGTAGTGAATTTGCATAAAATGTCAAATCCTATTTTCTGAAAAAAAAGAAGGTTTTACACAGCATTCTAAGCATTGAATAGCCTTTTTTTTTTAGTTATCTTTGTTGTCATTGCTCTTATTAAATATTACCTTAGATATCATAAATATTTGGAAATTTATGCCTGAGCTTATAGTAAAGACCAAGATCAGAAAACGGCGATTGAGTAGGATCTACACTGTTTGGCATTCACCCAACATCGTTTTTAGCTCACCTGGGCCGAAGGCTCTAGGGAAGCTAAAAAGACTGACCAGTTATATCTGCAAAGTCTGCAGGCTGATCTCAATGACTTATTATCTGTAGCATGCCTACAGTAATGTTAAATACAACACTGCTCACATCTCCTTGTTCATGGTTGTGCGATATTGTATTTTCAGTTATATTCATGTGATCCCAAAAGGACAAGAAAATTCAAACTACACAACAGTATGCATATGAAGGTGCCTTAACCCTTCTCATGTTCAATAAATTAAGATGCCACGCCAACTTCTAATTTTCAGCCAATCAGATTACTTGATCCGGGTTTTTGATAGAAATTCACATATTTAATGACAAACAGTGCAGATCCAGATCAGTTGGCTTTAGAAGCCAACTGATCTGGATCTACACTGTTTGCTAAGACAGGGCATGTCATGTTTAGCAAGAGAAGGGTTTAAACGTTGCTGTTTTACTCATTACACGTTTAAATGCAACACTGCTCACTCCTCCTTGTCCATTGTTGTGCGATACTGTATTTTTAGTTATATTCAAATGGTCTCATTTAAATACTCAGCACTATGCATATGGGGGTGCCTTAAAACGTTACCGTTTTACTCACAACACGGTTTTTCTTCTTTTTTTTTTCTTTTTTTTTTTTGTTTTTTTTTTTTTTTGTTTTGTTTCGAGATCAATCTTTTAAAGAGCCACCCTGTATAATCGCCAACTGGTCTCGTAGGAAAGAAAAAATGTTCTTTTGCTTATAAAACTCATCACGAAAACATGCCTATATAATTTTGACCCCATTAAACCCCATTTTTATATAGTAAAACTGGGCTTTACAGGGGTATATATTGTTTTTCTTATCTCTGCTCAAAAACATAGATTGTGGGTACTCGTTAGAACCGCCTCGTTGAGGTGGTTCTAACGAGTACCCTCAATCTATGTTTTCAGCAGAAATATAAAAAAAAATATCAGAATTTTATCTGAAAATTTTCATTTTTTAGGTTGTAAAATTTTCAGTATATTTGAATAGGCGTGTTTTGGTAATGTAATGGTTAATAACTTGTTCTCTGACTTGTTATAAATCTGTAATCCTTCCTCGAAGCTGTCCTTCGAAGTAGCGGAGATATTCTCGATTTTAAAGGGCAAATATAAAGGTTTTAATTCTACTAAATATTTAAGGGCACTTCAGTAAGGAGGTGACTGCCGAAAACCGCATCAAATTATCTTAAACGGTTTCTGAAATATTGCGATTTGAAATTTGATATTTAAAATCCAAGAGGATTGAATTCAGGTTGCCTCATGAGCCTTTTTATGACATCATAAGGGAACAGCAAAATTTTAAACTTTTTTAAATTGCCAATATTTTTTGCTATTTAATCTGCATCAATTCAGTTTTCATATTGTTTAATTTATTCAGCTCCTTTAAACTAATATACATAGGAATTTAGCTCTTATTTTCCGTTTAAAGTGTTACGTTTCAAATTTAAAAATTTCATTTAAATAATTTAAAATCCAGTTATAATGCTTAATAATTAGCCAAAATTGATTTTTTTTTTTGTATTCATTTATGTGATATACACCCAAAATTCACTGTTATTAAAAAAACTTACGAAAAATTTAATATTAGTCAAGTTTTAAACATTTTAAAATTTAGCTTTAAATTTAAATAACAGATTAAATTTTGTGTTAAATTCTCTATTCATGGGCTTATTTGTGGACAGAGACCAATTTCAATAATGGTTAAGGAGAAAAACTGTGTAGCATATAAGGAAATGCAGAATATTCCTGTTTAAAATTTCAATTTAAAATTTAAGTTCCACTATGACATCACAGAAAATTGCATTGTGGGCCTTAATCAATACACAATCCAAGGAAGGTTACTCTAACAGGAAAAAAGGTAGGTATCGTAAATTAATCACCATAACTTTTGATTGGATTGGAATTTTTTGATGGGGTTTTCAACAAAATAATTCTCTTAAAGCATTCTATCAACACCCTGAAAACCAGGAATATTTTAAATTTCTTTATATTTGCCCTTTTAAGACAACAACGTTAATTGGCAAATCTCATTTAATAAAATGCTTTACAAAATTGTGAATACTGAAAATGATATCGAAATATTAGACCAATACAAAGTTTATGTTTACCACTTTGGGAAAGGATACCTGGCGTATTTAGACTTTTCCACATGAAAATAAGGTCACTGCAGGTGTAGATATTTTGATATTAAATTAAACAGTGAAATATATACGGTTATTAGACGGAGACTAAATGTTTAACACAATTCAGTAAATGGAGATAGTTTATATAAGTGGTTTAGCGTTTTACTGGCCAGCAACAATATTTCTGTCATTTCTGGAGAAATGTTTGGTTAAATACAGATTTCTTCATTTTCAAGTCCGTACATTGGTGATAGAATTACTAAAACGTGGATCCAAATAATCCCTGTCTATAAAATAAACAATTGTTATCATGACAGAAACGTCATGGAAAATAATCGTATTTCAAGTACAGTGTACTGCTTAGCTGGTCTGAGGATAATGCTTGATATAATTAATGACGAGTATACTCTATTTGGTTCTTGTCTTTAAATATTTTCTGTAAGTAGAAAAGAATAACTAATCGAGCGCCCATATATATTTGAGAAAAAGATTTAAAAAAAAATTAACTAGTAGGTAAAGCAGGAAATAACTCAACTGAAATCCACAACAACAACAAAATAACAACATGGACGAAACACACACACGCACGCAGGCAAGCAAGCAAGCACGCACGTACGCACGCACGCACGCACACACACACATTACTGGTGAGGTAGGCTAAGAAAGGCTCCCGTTTGGGAAGCCGGGTGCATTTCCAGAGATGTGGAAGCGAAATAACGATTTTTGATGGTTACACATTTTATTATTATTAATATTGATCTGATGCGTTACCAAGGATTTTCGCCATTTCTTCCGGGGTTCCTCAGTTACGCTACAATGTCAACCGAAAGCCTTTTCGAATACATTACGAAAACATGCCTATTCAAATTTACTGAAAATTTTACCACCAAAAATGAAAATTTTCAGATAAAAAATTCTGATATTTTTCATATTTCTGCTCAAATTATAAACTGTAGGTACTCGTTAGAAAGCCTCGCCGAGGCGGTTCTAACGAGTACCAACAATCTATGTTTTGAGCAGAAATCTGGAAAATATCAGAGTTTTTGTTCTCTGAAAATGTTTAGTTTTTGAAAGTGAAATTTTCCATATATTTGAATAAGCGTGTTTTCGTAATGCACAATGTGCCCAGAGAATGATCTGGTCAGGCTGCTCTATGTCTTTGTTGGGACACATGCAATCTTGAAGGAAATGCTGTGACCCGGCTCATTTCAATTTTGTTGTCAAGAAGTTGTCGGACATGTTGTAGGTATGAATTCAACCTTTTCCGATGATCTGTAACTCATGATTATATTTTTTTTTCGGTGATCAGCTTGGAACCAGAAGCCGCAGGTCAGCGGAAAAGGTTATATTTTTCTCATATCAGTTGTCGGTCAGTCTATGTCTTGAGCTGGAATATATTGTAACACTAAAACACTGAGGGAAAAAATACTCGAAATCGACCCTTATAAAGCCTTGGAGGGGAAAATCACAAGGCAGGTTTTATACTACAGTAAAACCTGTGTAAGAGAGCCACCTTCGAGACTAAACTTTAAATAGTGGTTAATGTGAAAAAAGTTGTCTGTCTTATAAAGGTACACGTTTTGCTAGCAAAATTACATGACATGCACCTTTATAAAACAACCACCTTTCCACATCAACCACTAAGGTTAGTTTCAAAGGTGCCGTCCTACACAGGTTTTACTGTACCAAATTTTACAGAGGTATAATCTTACATAGACACTGTCGGGTAACAAACTTAGCCACCGTCTGTGCTTACGTCACACACTCTGGTGTCTTTTCAAATGCGATTTCTGTTCGGAAAACAGATATTTCCATTTCGTTATTCAATACATTCAAACCGAGAATCTTTACATATAGCGCTGTTGGTGGCACATAAACTGCCTATTCTTTCGCTACATTCATTTGTCTGATCACCATGGTTACCAAGACCACGGGACAAAACCCCGAAAAACTGACTGGTAGCGAACACGGAAAGCTAACGAAAATCTCTTTTCCGAACCCACGAAAGGAAAGAGAACAGTTGCGATTTGAAACACTTTCATCATTTACCTACTCCTGTCCGAGTGATAGCAACAGCATATCCTTCTTCGGAGTTTTTGAAGAGAAAAGGTAATAGAAGAATAGCATGCTCGGAGTTACGTTTATAAGTAAACTATAATAGCTCCCAAGAAAGATCATTCCTAAGTCGCCTATAAAGGTTTGGCAGAGTACAAACACATTGAAACAGCATAAGGAAACCTCAAAATTATTTTGAACATTCAAAAGGTTCGTTTAATGACATAATGAACTTTCCGAATTCAGTATCTGACAATATTATTGTCGTGCTAAATCGACGTGTGTGCTGCACGTATGGTTTCCATAACTTACATGTAAAACAACTATTCGCAGTGGGAAAGGATCTATTCGGATGCCTTGTGAACCGTCAAGCGGATCTTATTACGAGGATGACATTCTCGATATTCTCTTGAAACTAAGGTATTCCGGGCTTCCCGTATCATTTATATTAGTCTTTGTTTTGTGCTTCAAGATACCACTGCGTGTAAAACACTCCCTTACTGATTACAGGTAGTAGGAACGACCTTTGGTTTTTGCATTGAATAATACATAACTCTAACCGTTATCGCTGAACACAGATTTTTATAACTTACATGTACATTCTTGTTCAAAGAACACACTACAGATAGACAGTTGGAGTCTTGATTACATTGAGATTGAGATTACAGTGATAAAGGTTACAACACTGCTTATACCGTCTAGCGTTCTAGCCCTCCAACTCAATTTCCGTGTAAACTTTACAACCCCTTATATTTGGTCTCTTATTGAATGTACTCGTTCAATGTGCTTTTTGTACGCTTCGAACAGGTACATGTACCCACAATACAATTTATGTGTTGGATCTATTATAAGAAAGCAAATGTATATCCCTGAAAATCCCACTTTTGTCTAAATAAAAGGGGCATACAGAGAAGGACATTGCGTGGACTTGCTCTCGTGATGCGAGGAAGCTAACGGGTTATTTTTCACTCGACCCGATAGATTGTATAGTCTTCTCATTACGAAAACACGCCTATTCAAATACATAGAAAATTTCATCTCCAAAAAACTGAAAATTTTCATACAAAAAAAAAAAACTCTGATAGTTTTTCATATTTCAGCTCAAAACACAGATTGTGGGTACTCGTTAGAACCGTTGTTTTCCGAACACAAGACGCTGCCGAAGCTGCCTTTAAGAGTGTGATATAGGCACAAATCGAGGGTTGAGCGCAAGACTATTGTAACTCAAACATATTTTTGAAACCCTTTTTTAGGGGCAACTTGGATCCCTTTGTAAACAATACAAATTTAGGTGCCATTGCTCATACGAGCAATGACACCTAAATTTTCATTGTTTACAGAAAGAAATGTTGTAATCTTCATAATGCCTTCATGGTGAGGAGATTAGGTTTGGGGAAAAACAACCATCTGAGTTACGCTAGTCTTGCGCTCAACCCTCGAAATGGTAACTAACACGGAGTTTGTTTCCCGACAGTATATGTAGTTTCCTCGTCTCTTTGTTTATATTTTAACTGAATGTTAGTTGTTATTACACCACATTTAGTTTATCATTTGCTGTAGTACGTATGTCCATGTGTGTGTGTTTGTGTGTGTGTGTGTGTGTGTGAATAAAGCCCTCCAAGGTGTTTTGGGGAACAGGGAAAAAACACCATTTATTTCAGAGGAACAAGGGAACAAAAGTCTGAAATTGAAGGGAACAGGAGAACACAGGCAATTTGGGGGAACAGCGAACATAGAAAATCAAGATTTCGATATTGGAAAACAAGAGAAAATGCCGATTTATTTCAGGGGAACAAGGGAACAGGCATTCCCTGTGGGAGGGCCTCATATATGTGCATGTATATAGTGCACCTTTTATTGTTATAGCGGGCCACTTAGTGGACATGCTTTCCGATTGCAGAGGGCCACTTTGTAGACTTGCTTTCCGAGCTTAAAGTGATACACTCTGAAAAGATTGACTAAATAAATTAATAAATAAATAAATAAATAGATAAATAGAAGATACTATATTGTGTGTTTGCTTTATTAGAGCCGTCCTCTGTGGCTCAGTCAAGAAGGGCAGTTGTCAGTTTCTTGCTAATAGGCCAGCTTTGAACCTGAAGAGCTAGTAACTGCTGCGATCACCCCTAGTGTATTGGAAAAGTCAAACCTGGGCAGACATATGGACCAACATTGGAATCCAAGTCCAATGTTAGCCACTCATCCTAAATATTTCGGGTGCATTAGTGAGTGGTGAGGAGGACTGTTTGTTGAGGAATGAGTGTGTTTGAGATGTTGTAGTATTTGGGGTGATGTTTAGAAATATATATAGTAGATTGATTATAATGTCATTAAGCAGAGCTCTGTATAGTGTATGTATGTAAACAATATATTGTAAGATGCATGGAGGGATGGCCCTCCCCGACCTTCTGTGCATCATCTGACGGGAGAATAAAAAAAAAATATATATATATATATGGCAAATTGAGGATTTGAAGAAAACGGATCACCACATTTTTAGTTTCTTGAAATATGATTGTAAGGATACGTTGATTTTTGGGTAGGTAGTTAAACATTTGGTTATCTCACAAATTTTGTGACACTTTAACTGTCAAAATAATGTTATTACATAACTAATATATGTAGTTGATTGAGTGGACAGAAAAGTTGCTCATATCACATCTTTTAAAATTCAACCTCATCAACTTGGACATTTAGGGAGAATCTCCGCCTTACTTTTCGTTACTATTTATCTGTAGATGCAAAGAAATCGAAAAAAACGCTGAATACAGTTTAACTGGTGCAGCTAATATGTCCGCTACGATTAAAATGTTTGAATCGTAGCGTGAGACAACATATCTTCTGACATCTGCGCCCAACGAAGACTAGCCTGCGCATGCGCGCAGTCGGATCAGAGTATTTGTTGTCCGCATGAAGAAACTTTGCCTCCTTGGCTATCCAAAAATGCGCTCAGTGATGATTCTGATCAGACTGCACGAATGCGCAGGCTGATCTGAATCTTCTCTGGGCGCTCATTTCCGAAGGTACGTTTTCTGATG
Organism: Anodontia alba; assembly: GCA_964016985.1. Classification (NCBI taxonomy): domain Eukaryota; kingdom Metazoa; phylum Mollusca; class Bivalvia; order Lucinida; family Lucinidae; genus Anodontia; species Anodontia alba. Next base: position 141,661,673 of record OZ024823.1, read on the forward strand.
TTGCGGCTGAGATGTTTAGAAAACTTCACATTACTTACCTGCTGAATAAATTAAGATGCCACGCCCACTTCTTATTTTCAGCCAATCAGATTACTAGATCCGGATTATTGCATCAAATTCACATACTTAATGGCAAACAGCGAAGATCCTGATCAGTTGGCTTCTTCAGAAGCCAACTGATCTGGATCTACACTGTTTGCAAAGACATGGTATATCCTGGTTCAGCAGGACAAGGATTGAATATTTACCAACCTATTATCGGATTTCTTTTTTCTTCTTCTTCTTTTTTTTTTTTTTTTTTTTTTGTAATGGGAGTTTACAAAATAATTTGTATTCGCTACGAAGACATTTTAAGGGCCCTATATTCCTTAAAAAATAGACATTCTTTTATCCATAGAAAGACTTAATAACTTGATGTATAATATTAATACGATCATAAAATGTGGCATCTGACAGCCTGTGTAATTTCAGTTAGTCTCTCGTTTTTGAACTGGATCAAAAATGAAATGAGTTTTATCCTATCTCTGAATTAATATTGGCAAATTCTTTTGGCAGCATTGATTCAGTGATACGATAAAAAAATCACTTCATTTCAAGAACAAGAGACTAACTGAAATTTTACAGGCTGTCAGGTGCCACATTTTATGATTGTATTAATACTATACATCAATTTATTTAACCTTTCTTGGATAATAAAATGTCTATTGTTTGAGGAGATGGACCCTTTAATAGTTCTAAATGTTTCGAGACAAAAATCAGATGCTGAAAGAAAAGTTCGCTATGTACGCTGTACCACTCCAAGTCTTCAATTACCAAGAAATCTGGAAATAGACCACTTGTTAGGAATAGTAAGAGACCAGAGGTAATAAATCATGTTTCCATAACCATTACATGTCATTTAATCCATTTATGCCCAGCGTCCTTATTTCGAAAACATGCCTATTCAAATATATAGAAGATTTAATCTCCCAAAACTCAAAAAAATTCAGATAAAAACCCTGATATTTTTCATATTTCTGCTCAAAACATAGATTGTGGGTACTCGTTAGAACCGCCTCGGCGAGGCGGTTCTAACGAGTACCCACAATCTATATTATTTAGCAAAATAAGAAAAATAATGTATACCCCTGTAAACCCCAGTTTTACTATATAAAAATGGGGTTGAAGGGGTCAAATTTATATAGGCATGTTTTCGTGATGTATAAAAGGGACATTTGCAAAAAATAGGAGACCCAGATAATGGTCTACAATATTTGCATTAAGTACAGAAATTTCTATAAAATAAAATAAAATAAAATAATGGTAATAATAAAGCAACCACACTCATATTCTATAGAGGAAAAGGGCCTGTCCAAAGAGTTAAGATAGCAGAGTCACTTGGCATGAATGAGTTAATTGTGGTTTAGACTATATGAGCATGGACAGTCAGGTATATTTACCAATCATTGAATACATTATTCTCTGAATACAGTTGTTAGTATCGTGCGAACTGCATGCATTTTACTAAAATGCGATTTATTTTGAATTGCTATAGGGTGCTTTCATATACTGTCCAGACATTCTACATACAAATATTCATCTGTTTAACTATTATCGGCCAAAGTACGACAGCTTATATATTTTTTTTTTTTTTTTTTTTTTTTTTTTTTTTTGAAAGATTCAATTACCACCTTGGGTCTCATACGAGGTCATGTAAGTCATTAGTAGCCTTCTATGTCTCAAATTAGTTCATTGTGACATCACGAAAACATGCCTATATAATATTGACCCCTTAAACCCCACTTTTATATAGTAAAACTGGGGTTTACAAGGGTATACATTATTTTTCTTATTTCTGCTGAAAAACATAGATTGTGGGTACTCGTTAGAACCGCCTCGCCGAGGCGGTTCTAACGAGTACCCACAATATATGTTTTGATTAGAAATGTGAAAAATATCAGAGTTTTTATCTGAAAATTTTCAGTTTTTGGAGGTGAAATTTTCTATATATTTGAATAGGCATGGTTTCGTAATGAATATTTGAACCACAACGTCAAAAAGCGTACCTTGGGACATGTGTGCCAAACAAAGACTCAGATCAGCCTGCGCATCCGGGCAGTCTAACCAGTCGTCGTTGTCCGCATGAAGAAACTGCATATACATTTGACTCTCGTTATCTCGAACTCGCTTATCTCGAATAACCGCTTATCTCGAAGTGAAAATTTTGTCCCTGCCTAAACATATAAATCTAACAACAAGTAAAAAATATTGTGGAAAATCACCTTAGGAGCAATTTCTCCTCTTTTTCACAATATTTTTGATATATCTCTAACTTCAAGAGTCAAATTATATGCATAAATTTGTTAAATGTGGTTGTTCGAATTACTTTTTCCTCAATTCTGAAAATCTGATATTTCGAGGAACGGATATCTCGAAGTGTCTCAGAGCGTCCCTTGGAATTCGAGATAACGAGAGTTGACTGTATATATAATTGTAATACGTCATAAAGTCTTTTTTTTTTTTTTTTTTTTTTTTTGGACGATGCGCAGTCAGGGTATTTGTAAAATATCTGTCGGATTTTATCTCTCATTTATACTTTATTGAAATATGCATCTGAATTCAGTATATTAAAGGCTCTAGAATCCTCAAAAATAGACAGTTTATCATCCAAGAAAGTTTTAATAAATTGATATGTTATCATGAAATGTGGCACCTCTGACAGCCTGTAATGTTTCAATTAGTCTCTAGTTCTTGAACTGGATCAAACATGAAAAGATTTTTTATCTTATCTCTGAATTAATGTTGCCAATATTAATATAGAGATATGAATTGTTTCATTTTTTATCCTGATCAAAAACGAGAGACTAACTGAACTTTTACAGGCTGTAAGATGCCATATTTTATGATCGTATTAATACCATATATTAATTTCCTCGATAAAAAAATGTCTATCATTACGAAAACACGCCTATTCAAATACACTGAAAAATTTACCACCAAAAAATGGCATTTTTTCAGATAAAACATTCTGCTATTTTTCATATTTCTGCTCAAAACATAGATTGTGGGTACTCGTTAGAACCGCCTCATCGAGGCGGTTCTAACGAGTACCCACAATCTATGTTTTTGAGCAGAAATAACAAAAAATAATGTATATCCCTGTAAATCCCAGTTTTACTATATAAAAGTGGGGTTAAAGGGGGTCAAAATTATATAGGTATGTTTTCGTGATGTTTTGAGGAATATGAAGCCTTTAATTTACCCAAATAAGAGGGACATTGACAAACAGTGCAGAACGCGGCGTCTGATCAGGGTCTATATACTGTTTGCATTAAAAACACAGGAACATTTATAAAACCTGACAATAATCAAAACCAGCCAGACAACCCTTCCATTGGTAAAGGACCGGTCCAAAGGGTGAGGTACCAGATTTCACTTGGAATAAATGGTTTAAGCAAATACCATAAAGTTTAATTTACCCAAATTGTTTGATCAGAGGCCTGAGCAAATTTTAATTGTAAACAAAGATCAAGGGCTACACTGTTTGCCATTCCACTAAAGACACTTCAAGTCGTCAAATTGGCTTGTTCAAAGTTAAACCCTTAAAGCGCTAATCATGTGTTCAGCAGTTTGAGTCTTTTATTTGTGTTGTTGTTGTCTAGTCTGTATGTGTCTGGTTGGGGGGAGGGATTTTTTTTTTTTTTTTTTTTTTTTTTTTGTATTTTGATAGAGAAAATGAGGCTTGGCATTTCATGTGACTAGTAGTATATTTCCAAGAAAATAAGACTTGGCATTTGATGTGAATCGTCGAACAGACGATTCACATCGAATGCCAAGTCTTATTTTCTCGGAAAAGTCTTATTTCCTCGCAAAAAAATATTAATATTAGAGTGTCGTCTGCAAGAAGTATAAGTATGATCAGAATAAAAGGGTCCGAATATTAAGTTTTAATACGACACGGTACGACTGATAATCCCATCGTACAAGGGTCCTGCAAAAAGTTTTGTCACTGGGTTCGGATTACTCCAGTGCTACGTTTTATCAAACGTATTTTTATTACAAACCTTCAAAGCATTCCTCCTTTACTGAAACACATTTTTGTAACCTTTTTACCTAGTCACGAAAAGCAGATAAATAGTCTTCTTTTTGGTATCTGTTGGAGACACTGATAAATAGCGCCGCCAAGAGAACGTCTAGACGTATACTTATTTCCAGAAAGCAATAAAATAAAAAGAAGTCACAGGGACTCAGGTCAGGTGAATAAGGTAGATGGTTTAAAACTTTCCGCTTTTCAGAAGCCAAAAAAGACTTAACGACCTCACACTTATGAGAGGAGACGTTGTCATGTAAAATGTGGACTCCTGACCATCCTTTGCTTGGTCGTTTCTTATTGTAAAACTCTTTCACTTTATTCAGTACAGAATGCTTGTAGAATCGGCCAGTGACTGTATGATTAGATAGACAAGGCACTTGAACGACTGGCCCACTTGAATTACAACATCTTTTTCGCACTTATGGTTCTCTTGGCAATACATGATCGTTTTTTATCTTTTCGCTTCCATTGCTTATTATTAGCCCTTCTTTGTGGCGCAAACATGTGCACCCAGGTTTCATCACCTGTTAGCAAGTTAGAAATAACCCGACTATTACAGCCTTTGTATGTTTTCAAAAGTTCCCGGGCACATTTAAGGCGTTGTGTCTTTTGCTCCTCAGTGAGCAAATGAGGTACCCACCTAGCGCAAACCTTTCTCAGGTCCAAACGCTTTTTCAGAATTGTTTGCACACCGCCTTCTGATATGCCAGTACAACTAGCTATATCTTTGACAGACAATCGCGCATCCTGTTCGACCACAATCTTTCAGCAGTGATGTTAGCCTTGGTAACAGAGGTTTTAGGCCTTCCAGGACGGGTATCATCTTCAACAGATTTCCCAGCTTTAAAAGCTTTAACCCACCTGAAAACTGTGCGAATTGAAATGGTCTGAGGTCCATATATACCACACAATTCATTAAATATCTGCTTTGAATCTATATTAAGCCTAATGCGGCATTTAATATAGCTACGAATTTCAGTCTTCTGGTCCATGTTCCAATGTAACAAGTAAATTGGTCAGTGTATATGACTGCATCTATTTCAATTTGAAATAACTCGGTCAGTTGGAAAGCAATTTGCACGAAATAAACGGGTATCGTTAGCTGTTCAACACACCATTCATGGTCAGTGAAGCATTTTAAAATATACCTGGGATGACACTAAGGAAGCCTGTTAGTGACAGAACTTTTTGCACAACCCTCGTAGTAGATAAACAATGATTACATATACGACAAGCCTAGACCCAGACTACCTTCGACCCTAGTCTATCGGAGCACGGCCAGCACTGATACATTATATCACTTTTTGGACAAGCTTAGTTGCTGACCGGAATATACTGGCTGTTTCTCATCTTTGATTGTCGCTTATGTTTATTTTCTGTTTGAAATGACACTATGTCAAACATTCTGTTTAAAGTAAAGGAACACATTATTGCATGCATTTGAATTCCACATTTTCTGTGGAATTTGAAGGTAATGGACAGTCTTTTAGGGGAGAAAAACTCAGTCAAAACTGTTATAATGTTATAATGTTATAAAACTGACTGCCTCCCATCTGAAAACGAGATAAACTCTAACAGGAAATAATTTACGGAGTAGCTATTACCAGTCGACTATAATAACCATTATACGTTAAAAAGGGCATTACCTTTTGGGAGCCATTTCTTTCCCTTTAAGAGTGAACCCATTTCCAGAAGCAGTTTTGGTATGTTGGAATATTATGGAAAGTTACAAAAGTGATCACATATATTCCATTCTTTCATTACATTAACAAGTCTATGCTATATGTTTTCCATTCTTTCCCAATATTATATAGTGAAAACGGATAAACAGAGGTCTACAAGTCTGCATTGTAATAGGGTATTTTCAGAATTTTGTAGTTTTAAACCAGGACCCAGTTGTTCAAACTTAACGAAGTCTTGAAATCTTGTCTTGAATTATGGCAAATCAAGTGGCAAATATGGCACTTTGGCAAATACATTGATATTTTTGCTGGAAAAACCATTGAGTAGCATTTGCATTGCATTGCAAAAGCTACTCACATTTTTGCAGCACAAATATCAATGTATTTGAAAATACCTTAATACAAAAGTACAGCAGTTAACGAGATTGTCATTAACGAGCGCGACGATGCTTTGAACAACTGGGCCCAGATTTTCAATATGTTACTTCTAGCAACTGTTTTACTGCATAAAATACTTTCCTTAATAACAAAAATATTCCTCATTTTCAATATTATATGGTGAAAACGCCAAGACATATAACTCCATATAAGAGGGTTATTAAGTTAAATGAGTCAGCAGATATCAAAACCTACAAAATGGCATGTGCGCCCAGCAAAGACTCAGATCAGACTGGGCATTCGCCCAGTCTGATCAGAGTCTTCGCTGTCCGCATGAAGAAAGCTTGGGTCCTTAGCTATGCCCAGGCTGATCTGAGTCTTCGCTTTGCGCACATGCCATTTTGTTGGTTTAGTCATGCGCTGGCTCAAATAGCTTTACCTGTTTCTCCTCAAGAACACATGGTGTGGAGAATGAGAGAAACATCAATAATGTTTTGTCGAAAATGGGTTTTTATAGAACTTTGACTAAGAACTCCACATTTTACATAGATGTGTTCTGTCACTCTCTGGGAAACATGACTAAATATTGTTGACAGGACTGTTAAACTTTAACTAAAAAGCACCCTTGTTAAAAAACAAAACAAAACAAAACGCGGAAATCATCCGGGTGTATCCTGACCTCATATTCTATACCAGTTAATGATTATTTTAGCGGGTATCGGATTGTGACTTTCGCTGGTCGTGTATGAGATCTATATGACATGAGGACTTTTTTTTCCGTGTTAACCTATACTCTCTGGCTTATTCAGCAGGCGAAAAGTTGATGATATTATTTTTCTTATTTTTTCCCGAAATTTGGCATTGACATTTCATGCAAATTGTCTTGCAAGAAATGCCAAAGATTATTTTTTTGGAAAAATTAGAAAAAAAAATATTTCAAAATGTCGTCTGCTGTTTTTTTTTTTGTTTTTTTTTTACCCAGCATGCTAAGCGTTAAGCATCTTATAAATGGGCGGAGATCCTCTATTGTTTGTCGTTTACTAGTGTACAAACACTTACCTGAATGACGACCTTGTTTAACAACATATAAAATGTGGGCACGGTATTTTAATACCCAGATTTTCAGACAATATCAACTTTGCTATTGTTTATCTTTATTGTCAGTTCTCGATTGATTATTCATGACCTGTACTTTAGCCAGCGCAGACTCGTATTTATGTACATTTCTTACCGGAAATAATGTCATGCAAAACCTTGTTCAAATTTACATTGTCTGTCGATAAATATCAAATTCTATTTCTAATTGCTCCACAGTCACAAAACCAGAAGTTTTAAAAGCTTACAGCATTCAATATGATAGTTTTCTGAGTGAGCCATCCTCTTCCAAGGCGAAAAAGGAAGTAGACAAAATAGAGACACAAGGATGAATAATGATACATGTATGTACATGTACATCGTTTTGGATGTATTCAGCTGTGATTTCATCACAAAAACATACCTATATAATTTTGACCCCTTAAATCCCACTTTTATACAGTAAAACTGTGGTTTACAGGGGTATAAATTATTTTTCTTATTTCTGCTTAAAACATAGATTGTGGGTACTCGTTAGAACCGCCTCGGCGAGGCGGTTCTAACGAGTACCCACATTCTATGTTTTGAGCAGAAATAAGAAAAATATAAGATTTTTTTTTCTAAAAATTTTCATTTTTGTTGGTAAAATTTTCAGTATATTTGAATAGGCGTGTTTTCGTAATGTGATTTAAAATTGTGACATTGTGTCTTGTGTTTGGGTTTAAGCAATACAAAGAGGAAAGTGAAATTGAAGCAGATGGCATTATAGTTCTTGTATCTTCTTTTCTTTTCGTGGGGTGGGGATGGGGTTCATTGAAGAAATGACTTGGTATTTCATATTGTGACATTATGTGTTTATATGTTGGTTTGGATTTAACTCATAAAAAGCCAAGCAAAATTGAAGCAGATTGTTATATATATATATATATATATATATATATATATATATATATATATATATATATATTGTCAAGTAAAATAAAACTTGGCATTTCATGCGGCTCTTGTTCCAAGCAGGAGATTCACATGAAATGCCAGGTCTTATTTTCTTTGAAAATAAAAACTGTCGTTTTCTGCATCGTGAATAGTATGTTAAGGGTTAACACAGGAACTGCTTACTTCAAAGTTCGATTATTATTACAGAAGTTATGCGAAATGTCGTCTTTGAGTTGCACGTTGAACGCAAAGACCTAAATCGTCTTCTTATCAGGGCTTTGATTGTCCGTTTACAGATACAATAAAAATATTTTCATGAATGAAAAGCAGTCGGTTGATGGGGGATAATAAAACCGATATAACAACTCTCACGCCCCTAGCATCATCCGTTTATAGGGGATAATAATACCGATGTAACAATCCTCACGCCCTTAGCAACGTTTTAACCCTTGAGAAGTGGACTCTTCCAACCTTGAACATGGGCACGTCCACTGATGTAAATACGGGGTTCAGTTTAAAAATCAAAAACAGAATGGCAAACAATGTAGATCCAGATGAGACGGCTCGTTACGAACCTGTCACATCTGGATCTACACTGTTTGCACAGGTATTTGTTTTGGTCTTTTGGTCTGCCTGGTTGAAATGGTTATGTGACATGCTTTCACATGCAGTTGTCCCAAAAGGACTAGAAAAGCTCGTAATGGTAGCACTTCAGTATGTAAGCCTGCAGTCATCACATGTATTAACCTGGCATTCAAGCCTTGTATTTAAGTGATCATATAACAAGGTAGGTAACTGCTATGAACATACCAAAAGATGTTTTTATTACTTGCTCTTTGTCTAATATAAATCAGACATTCTTTGAAAAGAATTATGATAGAGTACTATTGTGCATTTGTATCTAATGCATTGTCTTAATAGTTCCCACGTTTGTATTTGTCCTCCTTGTTGTTGAAGTAAAGAATTGTAACAGTCCTTTAATTTTTTTGTCTACATGTAAATGTGTTCATTTTGGAAGCAGAATTTAAATATAGGACTTGACACATTTTATCTTTAAAATGATATATATATAAAGTCTAAGACGAAATCAATGAATAGACCTGAGTAAGCATATCTTAATCATTATGCTCTTTTTAACGGACTGATAGCAGTCTAAATCATTATCTGCACAAAAAGGAAGGTTAAAGCAAGAGCTAGATCATTGGTGGTTAGTGACAGGTTAAGATTAGGGTAGTTGAGGGATAACACATTATTTAGCATTCCTGTAGAATTGCATGGTTAGGATAAGATCTAGTGGTGACCTCAGGTGACTTATTCTAAATGAGTTCATTCTCCCTTCTGAAAAAGGCATGTAGTCATAAAGAAAAGAAGTAACTCGTAAAAAAGAAGTTTCTCTGCCATTTTGTGCAAGTTGTTCTGTAACAAATTTAAAGTGGACGTTTCCTCAGCATAGGCAGTGAGAGATCAATTGATTTTGAATACAGTCAGGAGAATAAAGTTTGTGAATGTGTACATTATTCGAAGGGTTCATGTTATAATTAGGTATTGTCTGTTCATATTAACCCTTAAAGCGCCAATTACAACTATTGTCGTCTGCTTTGTCATCTGCTTGTGATTTTAAAAGTCATTTTTGCAAACAGTGTGGACCCAGATCGGAGCAGTCTGAACAGGGTCCACACTGTTTGCCTGTATGCAAAAATAGGTTTGAAAAGTCTGCAAGAATATTCAGCAGACGACATAAACAGACGACATTTTCAGATGCAGTTTTTCTTGCCGCTTTAAGGGTTAACTGTTCTGTATATATGTTTAAATCTTTGAATGTTATATGATTTGAGCCGCGAAGTAAAAGTAATAAAAGTCTAAAAGACGACACAAAAGAACGAAAATCGGAGACTCGGTTTTTTTTTTAAGTCTCTTCATACACAACAATGAAGTTCATCACGAAAACATACCTATAATATTTTGACCCCCTCAAACCCCACTTTTATATAGTAAAACTGGGTTTACAGGGTATACATTATTTTTCTTATTTCTGCTCGAAAACATAGATTGTGGGTACTCGTTAGAACCGCCTCGAACCTAGATTGTGGGTACTCGTTAGAACCGCCTCGTCGAGGCGGTTCTAACGAGTACCCACAATCTACGTTTTGGGCAGAAATATGAAAAATATCGTCGAGGCAGTTCTAACGAGTACCCACAATCTATGTTTTGAGCAGATATATGAAAAATATCAGAATTTTTTATCTGAAAGTTTTCATTTTTTGGTTCTAAAATTTTCAGTATATTTGAATAGGCATGTTTTCGTAATGTTATGTTTCTGCCATTAAAACTGGATTCCAACGGAACATATTCAGATTAGCCTATGCATCCACGTCTCTATGTCTGAAAACCAGTTGCATTATAACCATAGTTTGCCTATTTGCTGATCGTAAAACCCACTTTTCGTCAGATTTGGGGAAATTGTAAAGTGAAAGGGACGTTCAGGTGGTATTATAATCATAGGCTCTGGTCACTGCCTTTATCTAGGGGCGGAACATCCAGTTCGTTGTAAGAATTTCTCAGCTAGAGGCACCTAGGGTTAGGTGCTGACTGTCTAATTAATGTATCATCTGCCATATATATAGACAATAATCGTACAGTGTAGTCCCTGATCTGTCTCCGCACATTCCCGTGTATAACACAAGTTTTTGTCTCTTTTTTTGCATGATTGTGGATCATATAAAAGGGGACGCAATCCCGGAGAAGGTAATTGCTTTTATTGGACTGAGTCTGTTGTAAACTATTTATTTTTTATTCAGACCTGCATGCACTCATCGATTTTCTTTCCGTTTTTTTCCATTCCTATCAATATTGTAAATCAATAGTTAACAATAACTACACAAAGACGGAGTACATGTTTATTGTATTTTACCCAAAGTATTCGGACAGACAGGCCTGAGCAAGCAGTGTAGACCCTGATCAGACGCCGCAGAATACCACGAATCCAACAAAAGACCCAACAAGTTTTAGACATTTTAACAGCTAGTGAAACGGATTTGTTAAAATTGAAGGAAAAATATGGAAACGAATTAAGGTGTTCGAATATTTAAGATCTATACGGTATAATTAAAACGTATCTGACTAATAGTCGGCAGAATTATTCTATACAAAGATAATTTTAAAACAGTATTGGGTGAACTACGCATAGCTCCAGACGAGTATTTCGGCTGAAAAGTTCTAATGTTTTTTCTTATTTCTATACAAAAATATATGTTGTGAGTACTCATTTGAAGCACCTTGCAAACATATGTCATGGGTACTCATTAGAAGCGCCTCGGCGAGGCGCTTCTAATGAGTACCCATAACATATAGTTTTATGGAGAAATGAAAACAAATATTATGTGGATATTCCGTCTTATCTAGAAGTATGGAATGAAGACTAAAACACTGAAAACGATGTAATATGTGAACATTCTTTAAGGTCTGGATGTAGATTCAGAATATAATGAAGTGGTGTCTGCGATGTAGCTACATGTTATGAAATAATGACCTGTGTCGCCGATCTAGGAAGTTTACGTTTAACATGTTTACGGGGACTGGATACGGACTTAGTAGATTTCAGCCATTTTTGCAGGAGAAATAATTTATGTAATTTCCGGTTTGGTTTTCTGCAGATCAAACCTCTTCAGAAAAGGCTTTACTCTTAATGGAAAAGAAATTATTTGCTAAAATGAAATGCAATTCTTCTTACCGTTTAGTGTAAACAGTTTTCCAGGGGACAGGTAAGAACAATTTAGTATAGAGGTGCCTGTCTTTTTGTCTATTCAGCACGGTGTTTCTTTTCTGCAGCTCAAACCCCTTTAGAAAAGGGGCTTACTCTAAAAGAAAGGAATTTGTTCCCAAAGAGAGCAAATTTCTACCCTTAACATTAACACTTTTAAAGAAAGGAGGTAAGGGGAATTTTGTCAGAGTTGCTTGCCCTGAAAGTGTTTCAATTCCATTTGGTTTAAACAATATTTTATTCATTTAAGTTCACATATATACATCGCATAATGTTATATGGTACAGGATTTTCAATTCCACTTGACATATGCAAACAGCGAAGATCCAAAACAGCCTGCATCTGCACAGTCATGTCTTATCTTCACTGCCTAGAATAACTAATGCGTAACATGGGACACGGCTCCGTATGTCGCACGTGACCTGTTAACACCTCGATCAGGTGCGCATGTGCGCAGTCAAATTTGAGTCTTCGGTGTTTGTCTAGTTTTTAGAGCATCGTTGAGTCATTAAGCGACGAGGCCCCTGATCAACAGAGCAAATGCATTTTATTAAGCCGAGAATTGAGTAGAGAAAATGAAATCAAGAATAACCATGAAAACTCTATGCACATGTGGAGTTTGTACGGTCAGATTTAGGGTGACATTCTGGCTCATCACGAAAACACACCTATATAATTTTGACCCCCTTAAACCCCACTTTTATATAGTAAAACTGGGGTTTACAGGGGTATACATTATTTTTCTTATTTCTGCTCAAAAACATAGATTGTGGGTACTCGTTAGAACCGCCTCGCCGAGGCGGTTCTAACGAGTACCCACAATCTATGTTTTGAGCAGAAACATGAAAAGCGCTGTGGTGCAGTGGTAAAGCGTCGGACTCGAGATCGAGAGGTACCGGGTTCGATCCCCACTAACTGCAAGTGTTGTTTCCTTGAGCAAGAGACTTTATCCACATTGCTTAGTACTGGTTTCTACCCAGGAAAAAAGAGGGCCACATGGAAGATTAGTACTAGATTACTAAATGTGTTACCCTCTATAAATAAAGTCGATTATTATTATTATTATTATTAAAAATATCAGAATTTTTTATGTGAAAAATTGCCATTTTTGGTGGTGAAATTTTCAATATATTTGAATAGGCGTGTTTTCGTAATGAGCAAAATTTTCAAAACATAGCATGGGTCGCAACATCAGAAAACCTACCTTTGCTGGACATGTTCGCCAAGCAAAGATTCAGATCAGCCTGCACATTCGCGCAGTCTGATCAAAATCCTCACTGGACTCATTTTGGATAGCCAAGGATAAGTTACTTCATGCAGACAACGAAGACTCTGATCAGACTGCGCAGATTCATGTCTAAGGTACGTTTTATCATGATGTGAGTCATATGTAAACAATGAATGTCAAGACAAACATGATTGCACTTTGCAAACCTCAAGTCTATTTCTGGTCTTCACTGTGCGCATGATTAATATATGATTTTGATGTTATTCAAAAAGCGAACAGCGTATGCCTTGACCAGACTGCGCGCATGCGCAGTCTGATCTGGGCATGCGCTGTTCGCATATGTCAGTTTGTGTTTGTTCCTATTCCGACTTATTTTTTTTTTTCTCTCTCTCTCTCTTTCTTTCAGACTACAGTACAATGCATAGCAGACAAGTGGTGAAGATTTTGGCATGTCTGATACTTCTCATTGTGATGCTGAGGTTCTCTAAAGTCATAGAGGTCGCTGTGAATGGGAACAGATTTTCAGCAAAAAAAATAAACATATGGGATTGGTTCCACAACACAACCGTTTATTGTGATGGAAATTATACTCTGTATGGACACAGATTCTTTAAGCTTAAGTATGCATACCTTGATCCTTCTGTTGATGATCATTTTTCCATCGAATGCAGGCATAAACAGTTACCTACAGAAGAATGGCTCCTTGGAAATTACGCACCGGCGTACCATACTAAACATCTCCGCCATTTTGATTTAACAACATCGAAAAATGCCGAGTACAGAGACAATTTAGTTATCGTTGTGAACCGAGAGTATCCGCATAATTTTTATCATGCGATGACGCAGTGGTATAACATTTTTGTTCTATCTATATTTTTCAAATTTGACTTTAGGAAGGTGGACATCCTTTTACTTGATAATAGCCCCGCTGTTCACTTAGATGCTCAATGGGCACAATTGTTTAGAGATGTGAGTAAAGTGAAATACCTTGAAAAGCCTGTTATATTGAGAGAAGCAATATTCAGTATACCTGGTCATGAAAGCCCCATGTATTACATGGATCAGTATAAAATGCAATATGTGGAGGAGTTTTCACAGAAATATTTGGAATTATTCGGACTTGACAGCAATAAAATTTTGGATTGTTCGAATTTAACCGTTGTATTGGCTGTACGAAGGGATTATTTCTGGCACCCAGGAATAAAGCGGAATACGGAAAGAAAGTATCAAAATGAGAATGAATTACTAGAGCTTGTGAAAGATGAATTCAAAGGGCATACTGTTAGAACTTTAATAGCAGAAGATATGTCCTTGAACCAACAGTTGGCATTGACGACGAAAACTGATATCTTAATTGGCATGCATGGTTGCATTATGACTCATAGTATGTTCATGCCTAGGCATGGGGCAATATTTGAGTTGTATCCAAAATACTGGAAACCCCAGACGTTTTTTAGTGCCATAGCAAAATGGAGGGGATTACACTATGCCTATTGGAAAAATGAATTTAAGTGGAATGAGTTTGTGGATTACTATACCAGAATTCCACCCGAAGTCGTTACAAATTACAGCAGAAACATTATGACACAGTTGTGTGGATAAAAAAAACAACATATAACAAACATTTAAATGATTGTAAAACTAATTATAGAATATATCCGTTTCTAATAAGTTTACATGACAGCAAAACTATAAGTGAAGATACCAAGGACATTGCGAAGACATGCCTATTCAAATATATTGAAAATTTCACCACCAAAAAACTGAAAGTTTTAGATAAAAAAAAATTGGATATTTTTCATATTTCTGCTCAAAACATAGATAGTGGGTATTCGTTAGAACCACCTCGCCGAGGCGGTTCTAACGAGTACCCACAATGTTTTGAGCAGAAATAAGAAAAATAACGTATACCCCTCTAAACCCCAGTTTTACTATATAAAAGTGGGGTTTAAGGGGGTCAGAATTGATGAAATACCCAATCACGAAGCACAGCCTTCCCGAGGTGCAAAAAGAAGGAGAGATGAAGAATAAATAATGATAAAACAAGCGCCACTATCATGAAAACATGCCTATATAATTGTGATGCCCTTAAACCCCACTTTTATATAGCAAACCTGGGGTTTACAGGTGTATACATTAGTTTTCTTCTTTCTCCTAAAAAACATAGAGTGTGGGTAGTCGTTAGAACCGCCTCGACGAGGCGGTTCTGACGAGTACCCACAATCTGTGTTTTGAGCAAACATATGAAAATATCAGAGTTTTTTGTCTTAAAATTTTCAGGTTTTTGGTGGTAAAAATGTTCAGTATATTTGAAAGGTTTGAAAGGTTTATTCAGGTTCTCAGGTTTACAAAAAAAAAACATGCAAACAGCAAGAGAGTCTTAAATACATGGGCAGTCATTCAAGGCGGTAGCATTGTGTTGCAAAATTACAGAAAATACTGAAACTGCATAAAGCATAACATAGCATACACTCAGTAAAGTCATGAGGGAGAACGACATATCAAGGTATAAACTATGCCGGTTTCGAATTGTCGGTATATGCATACGCCCAGACGCACAATTTATAAATGTGCGTCTGGGCGTATGCATGTGTTATCTTTATGCAGTAAATTTTTATTTTACTTATAAGCACTTAAACAAAGATATGACCTTATCCAGAAAAGATAATATGCATACAGTGTACATTTGACTTATTGCAAGTGCTTGTTTAAATATAGTTTGAACAAGTGGAAATATATCAACATTATATACTACGGAACATATCTGAGAAGAAACAAATGCCGGGTAAAACACGATCATTCCCACGTACATGTACACAGGCAAATACATGCGCGCGCACGTGTGTGAATATGTAAATATATGAACAAGCTCACACACGAATACTCACATGAGCTGACTCGTATGTATGCATGTACATTATTTGAATGAACAAATTATTTACCAGCGAAACAAAGAATATAATGTATAACTGATGACGCCTTGGTCATCCAACAACTTCCGGGCAGCAGGAACGTGCCTGCACGCACACGCGCATGAAAATAAACATACGCACGTCGGCCAGCAAGCATGTCTACACTGTGGCCACTTTATGGTCGCTTAATACTCCATGACCGAAGTATTGCCGTAATATAAGCAAAAATATCGTTACTCTCTCTCTCTCTCTCTCTCTCTCTCTCTCTCTCTCTCTCTGATACACTATTTACAACATACTATTACAGCATTCCGTTTATGTTCGTATGATATAGCAGAAAGGTTCAGGTAAGTCCGGAAACAGCATTCGCAGCCATTCGCAAATAAACGATCACTGGAACATCGCATCCCGTGCGACTAACTACTGACAGACATATATATATGCGTCAGTCAGATAGATAGTGTCACGTCCCTATTTTATCTTGAATATATTTTACATGTACATAGTATAAAAAGAAGTTTGTATCGATTTTTATTAACCAGGTTAGATTAATGCATTTGTAACTGGAGCGCTGATTATGATGACAGTTTTACTTTTTAAGCAAGTAGGTACACTTCAGCTTTCAGGTTACGGTATTACGGTAATCACGAGATAGTTATGCTGAGGGTGTATTTGATTATTCACGTCTATATACTTGAGCGGTTACCAGAACACTATATATTCCGAGTGAACCTAAGTTTGGTGATCAATATCTTCACTGTTCTGGGATTGATTTTCGTCTCAAGGCTATCTTTTGAAAGGGGAGACAATTTTCTGTCGTAATTTTGCAGTTTTGTAGCGTTCCGAGAGAAAAATGTTTTTTGCTTCATAGTTTTAGCAGTTGCTGTATGAAACTTTGCACCGTTCGGACAATCGAACAGGTTATTTTAAATCTTGACTATCACGGTATTCTTGTGAATATTATTTTTAGATCTTGAATTTCACGGATTACTTGTGGACATGTTTCAAAACGTGCCACATTACTATAAAAGTTCCCTAGTTGAATAGAACGATACACACTACAAATTCATTTCATCGAAGACTGATCCTTGTCTTCCTTTTATTAATCTTCATGTTGTGTTGTATCTGGGGAATCTGACCATGGTAAGTCAATAATTTATTTTAATTTTATTCTTGCAATATTCTTGCTCGTCTTTACCGCAGCTAAAATTCGAGTAGGTAAATTTATTGCTTTACTACGTTGCGATTTTATGTATCATTCGTACTTACAAACCCGGCATGATAAGTAGATAGACCCTGATCAGATGTGTATACTTTGGTTATATGTGTAGACCCTGATCAGACGAATAAGCCGTGTCGGGTGTGTAAACTATAAACCGAATAGGAAGGTTAAGTTTGATCGATTCTATGGATCCTGATCAGTCTGGTGAGTCTGATAGGTTCTGTAGACCCTGATCAGAATGCAGTCATTAATATTTTTATTTGAATAAGATAAATGGATATTACATATTCTCATCTGACATGTACATACCAGACATACACGCTTAAATGTAAGACACAGTTAGGCGTTATGTTGTTATGTTAACCGCACACACCGTACATATACGCGTAAAAGTACGCTACCGTTAGGCGTTATGTTAACTGCATACACATTCATTAGTTAGCGCGATTTACACAAATGACAAAGACTATATTCACCTTGAATACATATACAGAGGTCCTTTTTATTTTAATCACAAGTCTGTTTACTAGAATATTTTACGGTGAAATGGCTCAAGCAGCGAGGAGTCATGTTTGAGGCTATGACGATAGCATGTTGATATTGTACCCAATGATTACGTGGGGACGATGTGTGATCGTGTAATCATTGTGGTATAATGGCAGTTATAATTTATTTTAGCCTTTAGCGTTCTAAAGGGATTCTTACAGTGGAAGGCGCATGGGTTCTTCCTGTAAGAATGTGTAATCGTCGAGATGCCATTCCTCCGATTAATATGAATGTCAGATATATTCTGACTGTGTGTCTGCCTGTGTTTAATTGTTTTTACAATATTATATGTCATTAACAGCGTCCATGTGGTTTTAGGATCTGATTTTGCTATATAATAATCAATTGCAACGGACTTGTCGCATTTATAACATTTGGCGTACACACTCTGTATATCTAGTGGAAATTGATAAGGAAATATCTTGTCATGTTTGATATCGAGAGTTCTAGGACATGGTACTTATTTTCAGGTCCCGTATCCGTATCTGTATCCGTATCCATATCCATATCCGTATCCGTATCTGTATCCGTATCCATATCCATATCCGTATCATGTATCTGTTTCACCACTGTTATCGTCACTATGATTGACCATCAAATGTTTTCCGGCAAGCTTTGTTCAAAGTGCTATGGGAAAAAGTGTTAGTGATAACCGGAAATATCATGAAGGATACATCAGTGGACAAGTTTCTTCAAGTTACGTAAATTTATATTATATTTAATTATGTAAATATAATTAATTAGATTTTTCAGAATATGAAGTTTAACAATACCTATGGATTATGGAATCTTCGGAACATAGAAATTAGAACATGGAAATTTGAACTTTTAATTATAGTTTTTTTTTTGAACTTTTTAAATACATGCTTGTTTTTATTTTACAAAGTGTTGTGTTTATCCTCTGATTGCTTGTGATTGCGTCTAGTCCATCGTCACCGTGCCCAACGCTCGTCCGATCACGTGACAATGGTGTCAGAAGTGGGATCATGGTGACTTTGGACACGTTATTCTAGCAAACAGAGGATCGGATGTATTGTGTTAAATACAGTTTGTTGTTTATGTAGTTATATGTAGTTATGTGGAATTAGTTACTGTCAAATTATGTATATTCCAGAAGGTAATGACAAGCGGGACCATGGTCAATCATGTTGTGTAGTGTGTCACATGGTGAGATAAAACAGATACAGCACAGCAGGCGTGAAGAAAGGATAAGGTCGGAAAAGCTTTGTTTATTTTCCAGTGGTCACTTTTTATCTGACCGTGAATGCCCTTTATATTTTATTGTGGATAAGCTAACGCGCAGGGTTGTGTATGTTCCATTGATAACTCGGAGAGGTGTGATATTAACATAGTTAAAGAGTAATTTTGTGTGGATATATTATGATATAGGCAACGAGGAGTAATGTATGGGTTTATTTTGTAGTATGGATGCCGTTGGCCTATGATCATTTTTGAGCATTGTTATTGTCCTCTTCTAGAGTTAGTGGATATTGTATTCATATTAGTGGAATGCTTTATTTCGTGTTAGACTTCAGTGTAAACTAAGAGTTAATTTTAGTTTTAGGGCATTTAATAGTGATTTTTCTGAGACTTATCCTATGAAACTTGTGCATAATTGAAACAAACTTCTTACTATAATTGTTTCACTGAGACTTAGAGAAATGGAGACCATAGAAAATTTAAAAGCTCAAGGGGAGGCTTTAGGGTACGAAGGCGATGCACTTCGAGCTTTTATAAAGGATCAACAAGATAGGTTACGCGACGAGAGAAAGGCACAGCGTGAGGCGCAAGCACGCGAACGCGAACTCGCGGAGGCTAAGGAAGCACGCGAGCGTGAATTAGCAGAAACGGCGGCAGCGCGTGAATTAAAAGAACGCGAACTCGCGGAGGCTAAGGCCGAGGCTAACGCAGCACATGAACGCGAGATACAAAGAATGCAGTTACAACAAGACATTGAGCAAAAGAAACATATATTTGAAATGGAAAGGTTAGCCGCAGAGCAAAATATAAAGCCGGCAGTGCAGCATAAGGAAGATAAAACTTATGTCACTGCTAAGACCCCAAAAATACCAGCATTTGATGAAGGTAAAGATGAAATGGATTCTTATTTGCTTAGGTTTGAAAGGTATGCTACAGCTCAAAAATGGAAGAAAGAAGATTGGGCTACTAATTTGAGCGCACTTCTCAAAGGTAAGGCACTTGATGTATATGCATTAATGCCTATAGAAGAGGCATTAAATTATGATATGTTAAAGGCAGCTTTACTCAAAAGATATGAGTTAACTGAAGAAGGATTTAAGAGAAGGTATAAGAAGTGTAGGCCAGATTCAGGTGAAACTTTTCAGCAATTCACCAGCCGTATGAAAAGTTATTTTACAAGGTGGGTAGATATGTCTGGCATTAATAAGACTTATGATGGATTAGCAGATTTAATACTTAGAGATCAGCTTGCATTTATTTGTAATAGAGACCTTGAACTTTTCCTTAGAGAAAGGGAACCCAAGTCACTTGAACAGGCTAGTAAATTAGCAGATCAGTACAAAGAAGCCAGATATACTGATATTCTTAATTTGACATTTAAGATCAATGAAAGACCAAGATCTAGGTCAAGGTCGAGATCACCTTCACCTTCTGTTCGAAGGTATAATCATCAAGGCCCACAGCCTTTTAGAGGGTCATGTTTTATTTGTGGTGATAAAAAACACATAGCTAGATTTTGTCCTGATAGAGCAAAAGGTAATATGAAGGTAGCTGCAACACGAACATATGGTAGAGGTAGAAGTAGATCCCCCTCGAAACATGTGCGTTTTCAGGATCAGAAACAAGGACAGGAACTGAGCGATAACGGGAAATCGGATGACAACCAGGTATGTGGAGCGTGTTTTATTCATACTGATACAGTTAGTTATGTCCAAGCAAGCAATGTTGGCACTAAGGTCTGTCCAGGGATGGAAGATACATTGAAGGTGAGTACTACAGCTCAACCTTCACCCATTTGTAATGATATGAAGACCGTACAGGGTATAATGGGGAACCAAATTGTTAGTGTCTTGCGCGACACTGGGTGTACTGGGGTGATTGTCAAACAATCATTAGTTTCCTCAGAGAATTTGACTGGCAAGATGCATTCATGCATGATGGTAGATAGGACTACATTACAGCTTCCTGAAGCTAAAGTATCATTAGACACTCCTTATTTTAAGGGAGACACACTTGCCCTTTGTATGGAGAACCCTTTGGTTGATGTTATTATAGGTAATATTCCAGGGGCGAGGGATGCTTATGACCCGAATATAAATTGGGTGCCAGCTTTAGCAGTACAAACCCGGTCCCAAGCCAAACTACCTAAACAAACCAAAACATCACTCAAAACCCCCAATATTATCGATAGGGATATTTCACCTCAACAAATTAAGGAAGCTCAAGTTAATGATCCTACTCTAGCAAGAATTCGAAAAGCTTGCGATGAATCAGAAGTTAAAGGTAATGCTAAGTTTTTTCGCAAAAATGACTTGATATACAGACAATTTAGTTCACCTAATGTGGAATTTGGTAAGATTTTTATTCAACTTGTAGTTCCACAGCAATATCGCAAGATGGTAATGAAATTAGCCCATGAGTCAATCCTGTCTGGACATCTTGCAGTGAAGCGGACTATTCAAAAGGTACTATCAGAATTCTTTTGGCCAGGGATAGCAAGTGATATAAAGAGGTTCTGTCAGTCTTGTGACATATGTCAGCGCACTATAGCCAAAGGTAGGAATACAAGAGCGCCCTTAGGCAGTATGCCAGTTATAGATACCCCATTTCAAAGAGTAGCAATTGACTTGGTTGGTCCACTTGAACCCCGTACTGAGAATAGGAATAAGTATATTTTGACGTTAGTTGATTATGCAACTAGGTATCCAGAAGCAGTAGCTCTGTCTTCAATTGAGACCGAAGCAGTTGCAGAAGCTTTAGTTAGTATATTCAGTAGAGTCGGAGTACCGAAAGAAATATTAACTGACATGGGAAGTCAATTCACGTCAGCACTGATGAAAGAGGTAAGTAGACTTTTGTCATTCAAACAGTTAGTTACTTCCCCTTATCATCCCATCTGTAATGGCTTAGTAGAGCGCTTTAACGGTACATTAAAGAAAATGTTGACTAGAATGTGCGCAGAACGTCCGAAAGACTGGGACAAGTATATAGATCCATTATTATTTGCATACAGAGAAGTTCCACAGGAAAGTCTGGGGTTTTCTCCGTTTGAATTAATATATGGATGGCCTGTGCGTGGACCTATGCAAGTTTTAAGAGAATTGTGGACGAAGGATATCGAGGATCCTCGGGTACGTACTACTTACCAGTATGTCTTAGATTTGAGGGAAAGATTAGAGTCAACGGTAAGTTTAGCACAGCAAAACTTGCAGAATATGTCAAAGAAGTATAAAAAATACTACAATCGGAAGTCGAGGCGCCGACATTTAAAGGTAGGTAACAAAGTTCTCGTACTTCTTCCGACTAAGACAAATAAGTTGTTGATGAGTTGGAAAGGCCCGTACGAAGTAGTGGAGAAATTAAGTGTCTTAGATTATAGAATTAAAATGGGAAAGAAAGTAAAAACTTTCCATATCAATATGCTTAGGCAATACATTGAGAGAGAGGATGATCAACAGACTACAGATGTTCAGGTATGTTCCATAGCAGTATTAGACTGTACTTCGGAAGATAACGAAGATAATATAGAAGGATTAGTAGAATCACCATCAATTTGTGACAATGAGTCAGTTGAACTGTTAAACATTAATCCAGACTTGACAAAAGAGGAACAAAGTCAGGTAAGGCAACTTGTAACAAATTTTGCTAGTACATTTACAGGAATACCCGGCTGTACCACTCTGTTGGAACATGACATTAAGTTGACAACAGATACGCCGGTAAGAGTTAAGCAATATCCACTTCCTTTCAATATGATGGAAGCAGTAAAGGATGAGGTAAGAGATATGATCAATTTAGACATTGTAGAACCATCAGAAAGTCCTTACTGTTCCCCTGTTCTTATAGTCAAAAAGAAAGACAATACGAACAGATTTTGCATAGATTTTCGTACACTGAATAAGATTACGGTTTTCGATGCAGAGCCGATGCCAAATATGGAGGAAATATTTACGAAAATAGCAGGTCATAAGTATATATCCAAGCTTGACCTTACCAAAGGTTATTGGCAGATACCTTTAACTAAGAATGCTAAGCAATACACAGCTTTTCAAACACCATTAGGACTGTTACAATTTAAAGTTCTACCTTTCGGTTTAGTAACAGCTCAAGCTTCCTGTAGTAAACTGATGAGGAAACTGCTGAAAGGTATGTCTAATATAGACAATTTTGTTGATGATATCATCATATTCACATCTACTTGGGAACATCATATGCAAGTATTCGAGGAATTATTGAAGCGACTAAGAGATGCCAATTTGACTGTGAAACCAAGTAAATGTTTCGTTGGTTTTCAAAATTTAGAATGTCTTGGTCATTTGGTTGGTGGTACACTTATTAGGCCCTGCCCTGATAAGATTCTAGCAATTGAAAAAGCAGAAAGACCTGTTACCAAGAAACAAGTACGTTCATTCTTGGGACTTGTAGGATTTTATAGATCTTTTATTCCTAATTTTTCTCATATTGCCGCACCTTTGACGGAACTTACAAAAAAAGGTGAGTCCAATAAAGTACACTGGGATGAACCACAACAGAGAGCATTTGATTCATTGAAGAAAGCGTTGACAGTTCAACCTATTCTTAAAATGGCCGATCTGTCAAAACCATTTACTTTACAAGTAGATGCCTCTAATGAGGGATTAGGAGCTGTCCTTTTGCAAGACGAAGAAGGTAAGAAAAGTCCTATTGCATATGCAAGTAGAAAATTGAAACCTAGTGAAAAATCATATGCAGTAATAGAGAAAGAATGTCTTGCGCTAGTATGGGCAGTACAAAAGTTCCATAGATATTTGTATGGCACAGCATTTACGATAGAAACCGATCATCAGCCATTAAGCTATTTAAATAAAGCAAAGCTTACAAATTCTAGACTGATGCGATGGGCTTTGGCATTACAGCCATATAGATTTCATATAGTGGCAATACGTGGTGCAGAAAATGTGGGCGCAGATTATTTAAGCCGTGTGTGACGTAATATATTCGGCGATATAAAGTGACGTTATACTCTAGTGCTACGCACTTCTGTAAGAGGGGAGATATGTCACGTCCCTATTTTATCTTGAATATATTTTACACGTACATAGTATAAAAAGAAGTTTGTATCGATTTTTATTAACCAGGTTAGATTAATGCATTTGTAACTGGAGCGCTGATTATGATGACAGTTTTACTTTTTAAGCAAGTAGGTACACTTCAGCTTTCAGGTTACGGTATTACGGTAATCACGAGATAGTTATGCTGAGGGTGTATTTGATTATTCACGTCTATATACTTGAGCGGTTACCAGAACACTATATATTCCGAGTGAACCTAAGTTTGGTGATCAATATCTTCACTGTTCTGGGATTGATTTTCGTCTCAAGGCTATCTTTTGAAAGGGGAGACAATTTTCTGTCGTAATTTTGCAGTTTTGTAGCGTTCCGAGAGAAAAATGTTTTTTGCTTCATAGTTTTAGCAGTTGCTGTATGAAACTTTGCACCGTTCGGACAATCGAACAGGTTATTTTAAATCTTGACTATCACGGTATTCTTGTGAATATTATTTTTAGATCTTGAATTTCACGGATTACTTGTGGACATGTTTCAAAACGTGCCACATTACTATAAAAGTTCCCTAGTTGAATAGAACGATACACACTACAAATTCATTTCATCGAAGACTGATCCTTGTCTTCCTTTTATTAATCTTCATGTTGTGTTGTATCTGGGGAATCTGACCATGGTAAGTCAATAATTTATTTTAATTTTATTCTTGCAATATTCTTGCTCGTCTTTACCGCAGCTAAAATTCGAGTAGGTAAATTTATTGCTTTACTACGTTGCGATTTTATGTATCATTCGTACTTACAAACCCGGCATGATAAGTAGATAGACCCTGATCAGATGTGTATACTTTGGTTATATGTGTAGACCCTGATCAGACGAATAAGCCGTGTCGGGTGTGTAAACTATAAACCGAATAGGAAGGTTAAGTTTGATCGATTCTATGGATCCTGATCAGTCTGGTGAGTCTGATAGGTTCTGTAGACCCTGATCAGAATGCAGTCATTAATATTTTTATTTGAATAAGATAAATGGATATTACATATTCTCATCTGACATGTACATACCAGACATACACGCTTAAATGTAAGACACAGTTAGGCGTTATGTTGTTATGTTAACCGCACACACCGTACATATACGCGTAAAAGTACGCTACCGTTAGGCGTTATGTTAACTGCATACACATTCATTAGTTAGCGCGATTTACACAAATGACAAAGACTATATTCACCTTGAATACATATACAGAGGTCCTTTTTATTTTAATCACAAGTCTGTTTACTAGAATATTTTACGGTGAAATGGCTCAAGCAGCGAGGAGTCATGTTTGAGGCTATGACGATGGCATGTTGATATTGTACCCAATGATTACGTGGGGACGATGTGTGATCGTGTAATCATTGTGGTATAATGGCAGTTATAATTTATTTTAGCCTTTAGCGTTCTAAAGGGATTCTTACAGTGGAAGGCGCATGGGTTCTTCCTGTAAGAATGTGTAATCGTCGAGATGCCATTCCTCCGATTAATATGAATGTCAGATATATTCTGACTGTGTGTCTGCCTGTGTTTAATTGTTTTTACAATATTATATGTCATTAACAGCGTCCATGTGGTTTTAGGATCTGATTTTGCTATATAATAATCAATTGCAACGGACTTGTCGCATTTATAACATTTGGCGTACACACTCTGTATATCTAGTGGAAATTGATAAGGAAATATCTTGTCATGTTTGATATCGAGAGTGGGGGTGGTCGGGTGGTGTGAAGGTGCTGTGTATCTTACATCACTGGGGCGTCCAACTGATATTGGCTTACAGTTGGGCAAGGCCTGCTATCCTTGTAGTGGGTAAGGGTAGAGGGGGAATGTTTTTATTTCTTCTGTTTCTTCACTTTCATTCCTGTTCCTCTTTCTTCCCTGTCCCTCTCTTTCATCTCCTCTACTCTCTTCTATCTCTTTTCTCCCTTTCTCTGGGAGACGACACAAAATGACCCTCAAGGGTTGACGTGTCGTTAAACCCCAACACAATCAATTGATATCGAGAGTTCTAGGACATGGTACTTATTTTCAGGTCCCGTATCCGTATCTGTATCCGTATCCATATCCATATCCGTATCCGTATCTGTATCCGTATCCATATCCATATCCGTATCATGTATCTGTTTCACCACTGTTATCGTCACTATGATTGACCATCAAATGTTTTCCGGCAAGCTTTGTTCAAAGTGCTATGGGAAAAAGTGTTAGTGATAACCGGAAATATCATGAAGGATACATCAGTGGACAAGTTTCTTCAAGTTACGTAAATTTATATTATATTTAATTATGTAAATATAATTAATTAGATTTTTCAGAATATGAAGTTTAACAATACCTATGGATTATGGAATCTTCGGAACATAGAAATTAGAACATGGAAATTTGAACTTTTAATTATAGTTTTTTTTTTGAACTTTTTAAATACATGCTTGTTTTTATTTTACAAAGTGTTGTGTTTATCCTCTGATTGCTTGTGATTGCGTCTAGTCCATCGTCACCGTGCCCAACGCTCGTCCGATCACGTGACAATAGATAGATAGATAGATAGATAGATAGATAGATAGATAGATAGATGTCTCATCATTTCATATACGAACAAGAACGTTATCACACAAAAGTATAAAACTGGCCTTCGATTCTTTACAATAAGAGCTGGTAAATAAATAAACAAATAATACGATAAACAAACAATTAACATGCCATATCAAATACATATATGTCATATAATAAAGATATGAATAGGCGTGTTTACATAATGATATACTAAACCACCGAAGCATAAAAAAAAGAAGAACTGCAATATTGGAACCGCCTCGGAACGGTCAGAAGGAAAACTTCTAAACGTTAGATATTTTGAAGTTCATTATGACAGTTCTCAATTTTCTCAGTTTCAACTGAAGCGCCAGTAGTAATCACAGTATATAACATTTTTTTTATTATTTTTTAAGAGAAAAAGACTTCGAATTTTGTATGAAACGTCTGCTAGCGAGAATCTGAGATAGGCTAGGTTGAGCCTTTTTTAGAGCCCACAATGTACCGTTGTTCCTGCTGGCTCTTGTGCAGTTTGGGTAAATGTTTGGAAACTCATGGTCTTCCTCATGTACAAAACTTAATAAATTTTGGAAACCACTACGTTCTTTTTAAACAACAACATGAACAAAATATAAGTGAAGATACCCAGGACCTGCCACAATTTCAAAATTGAGGCAGCGCACGGCAAAACATACAATAAGACTTGTGCGATCAGCGAAAACTCAGATCAGCCTGCGCATCCGCGCAGTCTGATCTGAGTTTTCGCTGATCGCATGTGCCCTCTGCAGCCGCCAGACTATTCAAAGAGGAATAAACGAGAACCCTTGCCATACTGTGTGACTGTACAGGCTGATCTGAGTCTTTGATGGTCCTACAGGTCTTATTGTAGGTTCGCCGTGCACTGGCTCAAACTGTGTGGACTGTTAGAATAAAGAACTTCATTATCTACAGAGTATTCGGTAGAACTCTTTTTGGAAGTTATATAGTCAAATCTTGCAACTTGTACTAAAATCGTGTATGGAATTATAATAGATACTTGCTATTAAAATAGAATCCGGCGTAAGTGTCAGTGCTGTGCGAAGTTAAGAGAAATTGATACGACTCTGCCAGAGATGCTGTTGTCTCTCTCCTGAAGGATGTCTAATCTATTTGGCTCCTCGATCATTTTTCCAGTTAGAGTACATCCTTGTTCAAAATGGGGCTGGTATTTTTCACCTACTTGGTTTACGTATCTAGACATCAATAGGTAATCCCGTGGCTTCTCCTGACGCATCTACAGTGCAGGAAAGCAAACAGGAAGCATACCTCTAGAAAAGAGTGAGTATCCACAAATTATTTTACTTATTTCTCCACGGAAACATATGTTGTGGTACTCATTAGAAGCGCCTCAATGAGGCGCTTCTAATGAGTTCCACAACATATGTTTCCTTGGAGAAATAAGACAAGTATCAGTACTTTTCGGTTGAATAAATATTCTTATCTGGAGCTATGAAGAAGTCACAGGGTGTCTGTTTTATAAACAATACAGCAGAAAATCTATTGTCGCTTTTTGTGTAGAAATGAGGAGTAGTACACTAAAACAACAATAAAAGCACCGCAAGCATAATACCCCGCCAGAGCAATTATTTGTTTATGTATTAAAGTTATCATTGCGAAAATGTCTGGAAAGAAAATGACGGAGGGAGAGATAACAATCCTAAACTAGATCTTGATAATATCAATAGACAGATAACAATCCTAAAGCAGATCTTGATAATATCAATGCATATAGCAATTTTGTTTAAAAGACCTTGTTATTTACTCAAGTTATCATCTAAAAATGAAAATATGGAAGTGTCTCGGGCAGATAACTCCGTAAATATTTGACAAAATTTGCCCATTAGCAATTCCAAACCTGATCTCCTTACTGTCAATACATATAGCAACTTTTGCTAAAATCCCTTGTTATTTACTAAAGTTACCATCCGGAAACGAAAATATGGGCGTGTCTCGGGCAGATAACTCCGTAAAAAATTCACGAAATTTGCCCATTAGCAATCCCAAACCAGATCTCCTTGATGTCAATGCATATACCAAGTTTGATGAAAATCCCTTGTTATTTACTCAAGTTATCATCCGGAAACGAAAATATGGGCGTGTCTCGGGCAGATAACTCCGTAAAAATTTGACGAAATTTGCCCATTAGCAATCCAAACCAGATCTCGTTTATGTCAATACATATAGCAAGTTTGATGAAAATCCCTTGTTATTTACGCAAGTTATCATCCGGAAACGAAAATATGGGCGTGTCTCGGGCAGATAACTCCGTAAAAATTTGACGAAATTTGCCCATTAGCAATCCCAAACCAGATCTCCTTAATGTCAATGCATATAGCAAGTTTGGTGAAAATCCCTTGTTATTTACTCAAGTTATAGTCCGGAAACGAAAATATGGGCGTGTCTCGGGCAGATAACTCCGTCAAAAATTGACGAAATTTGCCTATTAGCAATCCCAAACCAGATCTCCTTAATGTCAATGCATATAACAAGCTTGGTGAAAATCCCTTGTTATTTACTCAAGTTATAGTCCGGAAACGAAAATATGGGCGTGTCTCGGGCAGATAACTCCGTCAAAAATTGACGACATTTGCCCATTAGCAATCCCAAACCAGATCTCCACAATATCAATGCACATACCAAGTTTGGTGAAAATCCATTGATGTTTACTCAAGTTATCATCCGGGAACGAAAACCGGACGGACGGACGTACGACGGACGGACGGATGGACAGATGGACGGACTCACGGACGACCAACGTGAAACCATAATACCCCGCCACTATTGTGTGGCGGGATATAAAACGCAGAAAATCTCCATGACAGAAATGCGGGAACTCATCACGAAAATACGCCTATAAAATTTTGACCCCCTTAAACCCCACTTTTATATAGTAAAACTGGGGTTTACAGGGGTATGCATTATTTTTCTTATTTCTGCTCAAAACATAGATTGTGTGAACTCGTTAGAACAGCCTCGACGAGGCGGTTCTAACGAGTACCCACAATCTATGTTTTGAGAAGAAGTATAAAAAATATCAGGGTATTTTGTCTGAAAATTTTCATATTTTGGTGGTAAAATTTTCAGTATATATGAATTGGCATGTTTTCGTAATGTAGAAACTGAGCCAGCCTATTGCAATTACAAGTAATATCTGTAAAAAACAGATACACGACGTAGGAATGAAAGTATATTTACATACGTATAACAATGAAAACAAGGGAACGGGACAGATTCATAAAAAAAAAAAAAAAATTCCTGGGTTTCGAACCCGCAACCTTCCACGTGGTAGGCGAACCCTCTCCGACTGAGCTATGGGGGTTATTTCGGTGCCGTCCGAAAACTAATTATATATTGCTAAGCAATTACTTTTTTCTACAGCTAAAAATAAACATAACTCAATAATGTGCGTATGGAAGGACAAAGAGTACAGTATCGTTCGAAAAGAATTATAAGTATCCTGTTTTTATTTTTTTTTTTTTTTAGTATTTTCCTGTTTGGGTTTGTTCTAATCTCGCAGTTTTACCGTGATCTTGAAAACACTTTTCAAAGCATAATGTACAATGACAGATGGCGTGCCCTTTTACGGTAATAACAAAAAAGATCGTTGTGCAGATTCTTTTCGATTGTATGGCATATTCGTGATTTCATACAGCTGCTCAAGACTATGAGGTTACATCACGAAAACATGCCTATATAATATTGACCCCCTTAAACCCCACTCTTATATAGTAAAACTGGGGTTTACAGGGGTATACATTATTTTTCTTATTTCTGCCCAGAAACATAGGTTGTGGGTACTCGTTAGAACCGCCTCGCCGAGGCGGTTCTAACGAGTACCCACAATCTATGTTTTGATCAGAAGTATGAGAAATATTCGAATTTTTATCTAAAAATTTTCATTTTTTGGTGGTTAAAATGTTTGGCGTGTTTTCGTAATCGAATAATCGACCACCTGCAGTGATAAATCACACATTGTTACCACCTTAACAAACAAAATTTACATATTTGTAGAAAATATAGTGTTTTTTTTTTTTGTTTTTTTTTTTTTTTTTTTTTTTGTGCGTTTTTTTTTTTTTTTTGTGGTTTGTTTGTTTATTTTTTTAAAGGTCGTTATTTATTTCAAATACAAAAAAAAGGTAATGAAAATCAACTTTATTAACCACAAAAATAGAGGAAACAAACAAACAAAACAAACAAAACAATCAAAATGCATAATCCTTTTCTGGCAGTTTAGCCTACATTATGGTAAATGTTAATTCTATTTCTGATACAGCTAAATAATTCTATGACCCGAAAACCCAAGTGTGTTTAGATAAGCAAATCAAAACTTAAATAATTCTGTCAGTTAAAACAGTTGTCACCAAGAAGCGACAAATAGGTTGTTGAAGTGCTTTAAATTTTTCGCCTATCGGTTCGAAATTTAAGCACATCAACAACCAATACTTAAGTGTAGCCAGTCCCCTTGAAAGCTCCTTATTCCTAAAAAAAAGACATTCTTTATCCAAGAAAGGTTTAATGAATTGATATATAGTTTTAAAACAATCAACAAATGTGGGCTCTGACAGACTGTAAAATTTCGCTTTAGTCTCTAATTTTTAAACTGGATCAAATGAAATGATTTATTTTATCGTATCTCTGAATTAATGTTGGCAACATTAAATCAGAGATACGATAAAAAAAAATCGTTTCATTTCAAGAACGAGAGACTAACTGAAATTTTACAGGCTGTCAGGTG
This sequence comes from Anodontia alba, assembly GCA_964016985.1. Taxonomy (NCBI): domain Eukaryota; kingdom Metazoa; phylum Mollusca; class Bivalvia; order Lucinida; family Lucinidae; genus Anodontia; species Anodontia alba. Next base: position 141,693,070 of record OZ024823.1, read on the forward strand.
CCACATTTTATAATTGTATTAATACCATATATCAATTTATTAAACCTTTACTGGAGAAAAACTGTTTAGGAGCCTTTAAACTTCCCAGAAAGGTATTTTTATTTCTAAATATTTTCCCTGGGATATTAAAAACCTTTTTTTATTATCATTACGAAAACACTCCTATTCAAATATATAGAAAATTCCACCTCCAAAAACTGAAAATTTTCAGATAAAAAACTGATATTTTTCACATTTCTGCTCAAAACATAGATCGTGGGTACTCGTTAGAACCGCCTCGGTGAGGCGGTTCTAACAAGTACGCACAATCTATGTTTTGAGCAGAAATAAGAAAATTAATGTATACCCCTGTAAACCGCAGTTTTACTATTTGAAAGTGGGGTTTAATGGGGTCAAAATTATATAGGCATGTTTTCGTGATGCACTTGACAGTTAAAATCATTTTGTTCGAACAGCCTGATCACGTTTTGAAGACATTTTTTTTAATACTTTACTTTTCTGCAAAAAAAAAAAAAAAAAAAAAAAATATCGCTAGTTCTCATTTCATATCTCGTATCATACATAGAGGTAAAGTTTGAAATCATATGGGACGAAAAATATGATAAATTTGTTGTATCCACAAATGCTCAAATCAACAAAAAAGACGAAAATCTGCTTTAATCGAATTTTTGTTAGAAACTGTGTTATGCATTCGTTGTAAAGTTATATAAATGGCCTGAGAGATAAAATAGATATATGGCCTGAGAGATAAAACAGATAAATGTTAGGATTGGGCACGCGTAAAACTGTTAATTAAAATCTATTGAGGTCACAAAATACACGTAACAGAAGGAAATCGGGGTCCGTTTATGATATGACAGCAATTTAGTTAACAGGGCTGCATAAGCCTTTCAGAACCTTTCCCACCTCCACCTCTGCCCCCACCCCCCCCCACCCCCGTCCCCCCTCCCACCTCACCCCCACAAACACACACCCCACGCTCTCAACCCGCCCCAGCAAACACCGGCTTAAGCGGAACTCGATTTTTCAAGATAAGCTCAATCCCCCTCCCCTGCCCGCACCTATCCTTCATCCCTTCTACCCGAACCCCATCCCCTCGGTTTCATTGTTGCAATTCGCGACGTTTGTTTGTTCTGTTTTCAAAGTGTCATTTTATGTTGGCATTACATCTTATTTACATAGCGAGGGCTATGTTCCATGATAAAGGCATTTTATGCGCACCTTAATGTTTTCTCCTCAGTTTTACCCAACAAGCATACTTAAATCTATATCAGACCGTTATCGGCCCGACAAGATTCCTGCCGGGCTGATATCGGTCCGATATAGGTTTAGCTGGAATGGTAGGTTGGTTTAAACATATTTATTTCCAAAATGTTTACATGTACAACACATACAAAAATACAACGATAGGATTAGAACGAAAGCATAAAAGCTTATTTAGTTCCTTTCCTAAAAATGTGATCATTGTCTGAAATATGGGTATACGAGTAAATCCAGAATGGTTAATTTCCAATAGTCCTCTTCAAGTAACAACAATTTATTAGTGAATGATAGTTGTGAAATGATGAGCAAGTATAAATTGAGAATAAGAAGAGAAAAGAGAAAAAAAATAACGCAAAATGATACAACAAAAAACAGAGAGGAAGAAAAAAAATGAAGAACTGTGGAGCAGATCTATACGACCACTATGGATATAGTAAGAAGTTACTGGGGCTGTGAGTGGTGCTGGAGAGGTCCGACTAATATCATCGATGTATGCTCCGAATCACTGTCACTCTATAAAATTCCATTTTATCTGGTACAGATAATAACTGATACGAGTGCAACCGATTAACTTTTGCTTAAAATCTTTTTGTTCTTTGGATATACCTTTGTACTGCCTCAAAAATGACCATGTTAGATTCATTAGATAAATTAAGATCGCCATTTAGGATTATGTTAAGCGTGATATTGCCATGTTGTGATATAGTGGCCATTAATTCTTGTCTATGATTTCGATATAAATGGCATCTAAAAAAGAAGTGGTCTGCATTTTCTGTGTCACCACATCTACAATTACAAAGTGGAGATTCTATGATGTTTTTCAAGTAGAGATCATAATTGAGAGAGCTGCAACCAGTTCGAAGTCTAGTATGAAGTATCTGCATTCTTCTGTTGCCTGTATAAAAGTATTTTGGAACAATTACTCTGCCCTGATTTAATTGTCTTTTAAAATCATCAACTGTATCTACAGTCCTGTCAGGGCAGGGAAGATCGTTCCAATCACGGATGACTGCAGGAAGAAAAGAATTAAAATACTGACTAGTGCGAGAATGGATTGTTCTAATATTATTTGCGTTACGCAAACTGTAACGTGAAGTGTTCTGGTCAGGTCGAGGAACCAGTGAAGAGAGATAAGAGGGAGCAATGTCGTTATACATTTTGTAAAACAGGACTAATTTATGCTTTCTTCTCCTTTCATCTAGTGTTTCCCATCCGATCTCATTATATAGGTTTTGCAAAGAAACTAGTTTAGTTGTTCCAGTAGCTATTCTAGCAGCCTCTAATTGTATTTTTTCCTAAATCATGTTTCTCTTGTTGAGTGCAGTTGTCCCAAACTACATCGGCATATTCTAGTATTGGGCGAATAAAAGCAATATAAATTGTTTCTAGGGACTTCCTATCTAAGGTATATTTAAATTTCCTCATGACATTTATTCTCGACCATGCCTTACTCTTAACATATTCTATATGTTTATATATATATGCCAGGAGCAGTCTGATGATATGTAAATTCCCAAATGTTTATGAAACTGAACTTCGTTAATTTCTTGATTCGCCATAAAAACCGGAGGATGACCAGGTTTGTTTATTTTGCGAGAGATAATAAGCGATTCATTTTTATTTGGGTTAAATTTCACTAACCAAGACTTTGCCCATTTTGATATTTTGTTAAGATCAGTATTAAGGATTTCAGCAGCAGCATCTGGATTTTCTACAATAATATACAGACTAGTATCATCAGCAAAAAGTCGGATATTCGATCGAATTTCAGTGACAATGTCATTTATGTATAGAAGGAATAAAAGAGGGCCTAAAATGGACCCCTGCGGAACGCCAGCTTTAATATAATTCCAGATAGACTTGACCCCAGATAACACAACACGTTGTTTTCTATTTTCCAGATAGTTGGTGAACCACTGAAGTACATTTTCAGTTATTCCTGCTGCCTTAAGCTTATGAATTAGTCCTCTATTCCATACTCGGTCGAATGCTTTGCTGATATCACAGAAAACTACTCTGATTTCTTTCCCTGAATCTAATGCGTGGCAGAAAGTATCATATAAATATGTTAATTGATTAACAGTAGAGTCGCCTGGTCTAAAGTCAGACTGGAACGATGTAAGGATATTTTTGTCAAGAAAATGATTGTACAGATATTTAAAAACAAGTCTTTCTAAAGCTTTGTTTAAGTTACTCAAAAGTGAAATCGGTCTGTAATTAGAGGGAACTGCCGGATCACCACCTTTGAGTATTTGGCAAACATGACTTTCTTTAAAACAAACAGGTACGGTTCCATGTTGTAAGGACTGGTTAAAAAGAGCACAGACAGGAATAGAAAGTTCATCAGCTAGTGCAGAGAGAATTCGATTACTAATTCCGTCGGGTCCAGAAGCTTTCCCAACAGGGAGGGATTTTAAGATAAGTTTAACCTCATCTGGTGAAAAAACGAGAGAACTTAAACAACGTTCAACCTGATATGGAACAATTTCAGGAAGTACAACATCATGATCATTCAACAGAGTTTGGTCACGGAAGAAGTCATTAAGAACGTTAGCTTTCTCTTCCTCTTCAACAAATACTAGACCGTCCTTCTCTAATGGAGGACTAGAAGATTGAGAAGAAGGGGAGATAAAAGACTTGAGAAGTGACCACCACTGTTTAGGTGATAAAGAATCAGATTTAAGTTTATCAGATAAAGACTCGTTAAGTGCTTTTTTAGACTCTCGAATCATGGATATAGTTTTATTACGAAGCCGTCTGAAAGTATTCCAGTCATTCATTGAATTAGTTTGTTTTGCCCGACGGTAAGCTCTTTTACGTTTCCTAATATATCTTTTGATTGATGTACTCATCCATGGTGGATCAGACGGTCGTATTGTTACTATCTTATTTGGAATGCAATCTTTTGAAATTTCAAGTATCTTGTCGATTAGTCTCTTAGCATAAACATTTATGTCAGAGTTATGGAGAGCGTTCCAGTCTGTTGACGATGCCATTTCTTTTAGAAGATCATAATCTCCTTGTTCGTATCGCCATATGTGACGTGTAAATGATCTACGTATCGGCTTGCAAAATTTAAATATGCTAAAGATTGGACAGTGGTATCTCAAATCCTGGCCAAGAAAGGGGTCTCCCACACCGTTTAAGATAACATGATTAGGATTACTCACAAGCATTAAGTCGATGAGGGAGGAAGAATGTTCCGTAAAATGTGTTGGTTCATTTATAACCTGAGTTAGAGAAAATTGATAACAAAGATCGTTTATTTTCCTGGCCGATTGAGGGTTATACATGTAAAGATTAAAATCGCCAGTTATTATGATGTCGTTTATACCGGTGTCTACAGCAAGGTGGATCGAATCCTCCATTGTTGAATAATAGTTTAAATCTGAATTGGGCGGTCTATAAAATAATCCAAAAAGTACATGTCTATGTTTAAGGACTAGTTCTATCCAGATGCATTCAATTCCTATCGGTTCTAGATCTAATCTGCGTTTATAATAAATAGAATCTTTAACGTATATCATTACTCCCCCATGACTATCACCCTGCCGTTCTTTCCGTTCCGGCTCCCTATACGACTATATGAGAAGGGCTTCTTTGGATATGGATGGATTAAGCCAAGTTTCAGAAAAGGCGAGAATGTCAAATTCAAATAGTTCTGAGCTTAGAATATCTATCTTGCGAGTAATACTCTGCACGTTGTAATGAACAATGGATAACTTGTTTTGAAGAGTGGACAAGTTCATAGAAATGTTCGATGCTAAAGACGAACTATTAGCACTGCTAACTGAGATGCCTGTGGGAGGACCCGGATTCTGTTCGATATCTCCGGCCTTAAGAAGAAGTATAAAGATCCAGGCGACCGTAACCAGTAGGAGAATAAATGCTAATCCATGGCGTGTAAACTTACAGTTTTCCGTGTAGTGTTTGCCAGGTACAATGTGTCTAAAGTGATTTTGAAATACAAAATTGTGTTCTTCAAGGTTTTCTTTGATGGCTGATAAAAGAGAGAAAGAATTGTCTACTCTATTCCAGATGTATAACAGAACAAGGATGGTAGGTTGACAACTTGTTTATGATATAATCATATTCAGTTTTTGTATATGAATAAACATGTGCGTGCGTGCTTGCGTGCGTGCATATGCTCGCTATTGGTTTGCACAGTGTGAATAATACCATCAACAAGACTTGAATCTGATGAAACCAAATAAGTTCTGTTTGTTAAGTTAAGCGCGAAACATTACTCTTTCTGTCGAACAAGCAATCATAAAAAACGAGTAGTCTACCTTGCGGGTTGAACCTGGAACTATTGTAGCTGTTCACGTTTCGCATTTTAATCATATTGGCAAATAGTGTAGACCCAGATCAGATGCCGCAAACGCAGCGTCTAATCAATGTTTACACTGTTTGCATTCAGTTCGAAAATTTCGACATAACATGATGATAATACTCGTAAAAACAATAACCAAACACCCCTTATATAGCAAATGGACCTGTCCAAAGGGTTATGGTAGAGGAGTCTAACCGACATAAATGGGTTAACGCAACATCTTTCGAATGGCTGCAAGGACTGACGACATTTTTAGGTTTGAATCTGGTGGCGCGTGACATTGATTCAAACAAGGGAAAGTTTAGCCTACTTGATAAATTGCACTGAACGAGTAATATACAATAACAGTCTTTGTTTGCTAGTTAAGCAAGAACTATTACTCTTTCTGCCGGACAGTCAGTCATAAAATTGAGTAGTCTACCTTGCATCTTGGAAAACAATGCAAACTTGCGGTCTTTCCGCAAATGAACACAATGTCTTTCGAAGTTTGATGCAAAGACAAGAGACAGTTTAACCCTTAAAATGCCAAGAAAACCTGCATCTGAAAATGGCGTTTCTTTATGTCGTCTGCTGAATATTCTTCCAAAGTTTCAAACCTATTTTTGCATATAGGCAAACAGTGTGGACCCTGATCAGACTGCTTCTACAGGAGCAGTCTTATCTGTGTGGGCAAACAGTGTGGACCCTGATCAGACTGCTCTTAGAGGAGCAGTCTGATCTGGGTCCACATTGTTTGCAGAAATGACTTTTAAAATCACAAGCAGATGACAAAGCAGATGACAATTGTTTTGATTCGCAGTTTATGGGTTAATGCTTGAAACTGGCAGTGCCACCAATTGAGACGGGCAAATGTTACACGTGGTCCATTGCATCACTTGCTCAGAATCAACAGAATCAGTAATACGGTGTTGGTCTCTTTCAGTGGGTACGGTGAGTATTTTCGCTAAGGTCGGCAACATTCTTTCGTGGAGATTTATCATGAAATATTTTCTACGGTCATTCTCTCCCTTCCGTTGATTCAAGAAGGGCAGTTGTCAGTTTCTGGAGAAAGAATGTGCATAATACTGGTAAACCGCTTAGAGGACTAAGCCTACCCAGTAAATTTGTGGTTAGGTAAACTGGCCGCGCTCGACATGACCCCATTTGGTTGACTGGGCCGTAAAACCTCAACACAAACAAAACCAACCTTGTTCGATTTGCTTAAAACAAAAAATGAAAAATAAAATAAAATAAAATAAAATAAATAAATAAATAAATAAAAAGATAATTATTCGATAAATAAATACATATGTAAATAGTAACAATGTCAATTTCGGTAGTTTTTCTCGTTTTCTCAAGGTGACCTTCACTTCCATATCTTATATCTACTGGGATGTGACGTTGTCATTTGGAATGCAATACTATTCATGTGATAGGCCTGAACAAACATTGTAGACCAAGATCGGACGCCGCAGAATGTGGCGTCTGATCTTGATCCACACTGTTTACCTCTCATCTTTCTCAATTTTTATACCTCGCCGCACAATAGTGTCGGGGTATTATGGTTTCACATTGGTTCTCCGTGAGTCCGTCCGTCTGTCCGTCCGTCCGTCGTACGTCCGTCCGTCAGTCCGTTTTTCGTTTCCGGATGATAGCTTGAGTAAACATCAATGGATTTTCGCCAAACGAGGTATGTGCATTGATATTGTGGAGATCTGGTTTGGGATTGCTAATGGGCAAATTTCGTCAATTTTTGACGGAGCTATCTGCCCGAGACACGCCCATATTTTCGTTTCCGGACTATAACTTGAATAAATAAGGGATTTTCACCAAACTTGCTAATTGCATTTACATTAAGGAGATCTGCTTTGGGATTGCTTATGGGCAAATTTCGTCAATTATTTACAGAGTTATCTGCCCGAGACACGCCCATATTTTCGTTTCCGTATGATAACTTGAGTTAATAACAAGGGATTTTCACCAAACTTGCTAAATGCATTAACATTAAGAAGATCTGCTTTGGGATTGCTAATGGACCAATTTCATCAAATTTTTACGGAGTTATCTGCCCGAGACACGCCGATATTTTCGTTTCCGGATGATAACTTGAGTAAATAACAAGGGATTTTCTTCAAACTTGCTATATGCATTGACATTAAGGAGATCTGGTTTGGGATTGCTAATGGGCAAATTTCGTAAAATGTTTACGGAGTTATCTGCCCGAGACATGCCCATATTTTCTTTTCCGGATGATAACTTTAATAAATAACAAGGGATTTTAACTAAAACTTGCTATATGTATTGACAGTAAGGAGATCAGGTTCGAAATTGCTAATGGGCAAATTTCGTCAAATTTTTACGGAGTTATCTGCCCGAGACACGTCCATATTTACATTTCTGGATGATAACTTGAGTAAATAACAAGGCCTTTTAACCAAACTTGCTATATGCACTTATATTATCAAGATCTGCTTTAGGATTGTTATCTGTCCATTGATATTATCAAGATCTGGTTTAGGATTGTTATCTGTCCCTCCGTCATTTTCTTTCCAGACATTTTCGCAACGATAACTTTAATACATAAACAAATAATTGCTCTGGTGCGGTGCTTTTATTAGTACTTGAAGTACAGTTTGAGGTTAGGTGTTCGACTATTTAGAGCATCTACGGGCCACCTTTTATGGTCGGTCGGACAAACAGGCCTGAGCAAACGTTGTATACCTAGATCAGACGCCGCAGAACGCGGTGTCTGATCAGGGTCTACACTGTTTGCCACTCATCCAACAGTTTTCAGGCAACGGGAATTGGTGAAATAAATTTGCCCACATGTTCGGAAAAGTATAGTAAGTTATAAAGCGGGTACTAGCAGTAACATCTACTTTGCTTTTCTGAGGTCAGTCTCATGTAAGCCGCCACTTCAGAAAAGGAACCATCGGACATGTGCGCCCAGCGAAGATTCAGATCAGCCTGCGCATTCGCGCAACCTGATCGGAATCTTCACCGTGCAAATTTTGGATGCTAAGGAAGCAAAGTTTCTTCATACGGATGTAACGAAGACTGATCAGACTGCGCGAATGCGCAAGCTTATCAGAATCTTCGCTCGGTGAACCATGTCCGAAGGTACGTTTTCTGACGTGGGATTACATGAAATGGACCTCATTAAAGCAAACTAGATGGTACTACTAGTACCCTGTTAGCCTCTTGCCATACTTTTCCTAAAATGTGGGCAAATTCCTTTCACCCGTTTGTGTGCCTGAAGATTACTGGACGAGTGGTAAACAGTGGCTCGTGTATACGTAATGTTGGTGCTCCATACAACTGCTTGTTGCTGAGACATTTATAAAATATCTTGACAATCGAATTACTTCTCCCCGCTCATAATTAATTTCCAGGCAGAATTACGGGCTGATAACGGCCCGCTATAGATTTATAAAGAATGCTTACTGGTTAGTTAGCGGGGAAAAAAAGTTGAATAACCGTTGATAGGTACATTCCGATGAATATTTCGAAGTAGGGATCTGTCAGAAATACAGAAACAATCATAGATAGAAAATAGCAGACTTGGCTTGATTGACTGTTTTTGGTTTAAACATATTAATTTGGTTTAAACAATATTTTATTCATTTAATTTCACATAAATACATCGCATAATGTTATATGGTACAGGATTTGATAAAAAGCTAAAAGCTTATATAAATCATCTCCTGAAATAGAAATAAAGGCATATTTACAATACGTGAATGGTAGATAATAATGATGTATGTTTATGAAGTACACAATAATAATAATGATAATAATAATAATAATAGTAATGATGATGATAATAATAATAATAATGCCATACCGTCGTCCCAATCACCATCATTATTGCAACTCCTAATAATAATAATAATAATCCACTAAAAGCAGTAATAATAACAACACAACAATAATAATCATTGCGATTATTATTGTTGCCATTACCATTACCACTACAACTACCAATAATATTAATGATACCATCTACTACATTGACTTGAAAGAAACGACTATAATGATGATGATAATGATAATTATGATGAAATCGACGGCGACGACGACGACGACGACGATGATGATGATGATGATGATGATGATGATGCGAGGACATGCCATAGTTATAGTGATATTTTAGTTATTTACATCGGTACATATATCGAGAATTTCTTTGAGAAGAGCGTGCACATTTGTTCTTAGCCCAGCCAGCATTCCTCACAAATCCAAATCGGCCACTATCGGCCGATAACGGCCAGATTCAGAATTATGCAGAATGCTTACTGGGAGAATGCTCATAAGGGTATTTATGTTACAATTACGACAATTTTGTCCTCGCTCAACATATACGATGTAGCATTCTACACTGTCGATCGACAATACCCGTTAAAGTTTCATTTTGAATAACGTTGCATATTTATTTAAAGTGTATTTAGTTTATCATTTGGTGCCGCTTGATGTGTATTTTTGTTAAAAGATCAAACGAAACGTTTAGAGTGTATTATGAATTGTTGGACCTGAGAAAATAAAACTTCATTCTCTACCACAGAAGCATCAGCTATACCATAAAGAGCCTGATTAGTGTTCAGGGTAGGAAGATAGTTCGAAAGATACCTTCTTCTGGTGACTGCATAGTTTGGGCATTGGAAAAAGAAGTGATAGGTACTTTCGAATCCCCCACATGAACATATTGGGCTAGGGACGATATTTTTCCTGTAGAGATGCGCATTTAAGGAACTGCATTCCATTCTGAGTCTTGCATGCAAGATCTGGCCAATACGAGAGCCAGTATCGTAATATTTCGGAGATTTTTTAAGATTATTATTAAGTCGATATTTGAACGAAGCAACAGATGGTGCGGTCTTAATCTCGTCAGACAGATCATTCCAGGCACGTATTGTTGATGGAATGAATGAGTTATAAAACAAGTTTGTTCGCGCATGAACATTGCGAAGATCGCTGGAATTTCTCAAGTTATATGTAGTAGTATTTTGAACAATTGGTGGGATAAGGGATTGGAGATATTCAGGTGTAAGGCCGTTTACCATTTTATAAAAGATAATTAGTTTGTGCTTCTCGCGCCTAGCTTGTAGAGATTCCCAGCCGAGGTCATCAAGGAGGTTCTTTATGCTACAAAGTTTTGTTCCACCCGTTATAATTCGCGCTGCTTCGTTGTGTACTGCTTCTAGTTGCTTTTTACTTTCTACAGAGGCGTTGTCCCAAACTGCGTCACTATATTCAAGCAAGGGTCTAATAAATGAGATATAAATTTTTTCGAGGGCATGTCTGTTAATTTTAAATTTCAGTGAACGTAACAAATTTAGTCTAGTCCAGGCGGCTGCTGTGATATTGTTGATGTGTTCAGTCCAATTGCAGTTATTGGTGAACGTCAAGCCTAAGTGCTTGTGCGATGAAGCATCAGTGATATGTATTCCGTTCATATACAGGGGTGGATGCAGGGGCGGGTTACGTTTCAATGATAAGATTTGGGAAATAGTTTTAGCAGCGTTGAAATCAACCAGCCACTGCGCAGCCCATGTATCGATACGGTTCAGGTCATGATTTAAAATGGTGGCTGCAGTGTTTGGATTTTCAACTATTATATAAAGGCTTGTATCGTCTGCGAACAATCTAATTGATGCTTGGAGCTCGTTTACGATGTCATTGATGTAGATGAGAAATAATAACGGCCCCAAGATAGATCCCTGGGGCACACCGGCTAGGACATATGTCCACTCAGATGTCTGACCGTTTATGACAACTCTTTGTCGTCTGTTGGATAAATAGCTAGAGAACCAGTTTAGAAGTTCATCGCAGCAGCCCATATCTCGTAGTTTGTGTATAAGACCCTGGTGCCAAACCCTATCAAAAGCCTTGCTTATATCACAGAAAACCACACGAACTTCCTTACCGTTATCGACAGCTTCGCAAAACATATGGTAAGTATGGAGGAGTTGGAAGGTCGTGGAGTCCCCTGGGATAAAGCCGGACTGAAAGGGGGTTAAGAGTTTGTGTTTGCTAATGTAATTATACAGTACTTTATGTATGCATCGTTCCATGCTTTTGCCTGGTTGACAAAGTAATGATATCGGCCTATAATTCGAAGGTTTTGACCGATCATCTTTTTTGTGAATTGCTGTAACATTTCCGTCCTTCCAAGAGGATGGAAAGTGACCTAGCCGAAGAGAAGAAGGAAATTGTGGGCAAATTCCTTTCACCCGTTTGTGTGCCTGAAGATTACTGGACGAGTGGTAAACAGTGGCTCGTGTATACGTAATGTTGGTGCTCCATACAACTGCTTGTTGCTGAGACATTTATAAAATATCTTGACAATCGAATTACTTCTCCCCGCTCATAATTAATTTCCAGGCAGAATTACGGGCTGATAACGGCCCGCTATAGATTTATAAAGAATGCTTACTGGTTAGTTAGCGGGGAAAAAAAGTTGAATAACCGTTGATAGGTACATTCCGATGAATATTTCGAAGTAGGGATCTGTCAGAAATACAGAAACAATCATAGATAGAAAATAGCAGACTTGGCTTGATTGACTGTTTTTGGTTTAAACATATTAATTTCAAAAATGTTTAAATATACAACACTATACAAAAATACAAAAGTAGGTTTAGAACGAAAATATAAGAGCTTATTTAGTTTCCTTTTCCGACCCTGTTTTGAGAAATCATGCAAAAATAAAATAAATAAATAAACATGCCCCAGCAGATTTTCACGTTAAATGCATAAGCCCAAAAGTCACAAAACCAGAAGATACAACCCTTAAAAGGCCAAGAATATTTATCGCAGATGACAATCTAAATGTGTTTATTTTTATTTTTCAGAGAAAACAGATCTTGTCATTTCATGTAAATTATCTGATTGGCAAATAAAATGTCAACACTTTTTTTCTTTGAAAAATAGAAAAAAATGTCGTCTGCTGCAAGTGTACTTGGCGGGTAAAAATGTAGAAACGACTTCTGACAGTAACATAGTAATTAGCTTTATCTATTTCTTTTATTGTTTATTATTATTGTCATTTTGTCAGTTTAGTTTTATTTATTTTATTTTATGATGTTTTGCTGTGTCACGTACGACCCGGCTAGAGATCAAATCTTTAACCTCCCGATCCGAAGGCGAATGGTCTACCAGCTAGGCAGTTCGGACCGGTCATGGGCTTTTGCATATGCCCCAAAGTCACATTGTCAAATATAGTACGACTAATTTATTTTTAACAATATGGCTCAGATTCATCGTACCACCCACCCTCTCTAAATGTTGGTAACCAGTCAGAAATCACTTCTCCTGATGAAAAAAAAAAAAAAAAAAAAAAAAAAAACAGAAAAAAAAAAAAAAAAAAAAAAAAAATATGTCTGTCTTCTTTTTCCGAAGTAGTAAAATTGAATTCGTTCATCTTAGTGTGTAGAACAAACACTGCATGACTTTGCAGGCTGGGGCATTTTGTAGAATGGAACGTAGATTGATTCTGTAGCTTTGAAGTTGGACATAATTCATAAAGTTAAAAATAAAAAAAAATAAAAAAAAAATAAAATAAAATAAAAATAACTTTATCCCAGAAACATCAGCAGAAAAATATTTCAAACCCTCCCAGCAGGCAAACAACATCAAAATGACGTCGTACATGTATCAACGTCGATGCGACGTGATCACGTCGCATCGACGTTGATACGACGTCATTTTAGCGTTGTGTGCCCACTGGGCTGGTTATTGTTCTCATGGTTAGTTTTAAACAACCCTGTAGTACAACGCACTCATTCAGCAGATTTCAGATAGATCAACAGTAAAAGGGATTTTAAATTTCACGCAGAATGATAAGAAGATACGGTGTCCGAACACTTGGGGTTAATACGGTATTTTTACTTGTCGGTATCCAATCTGGAACCTCTAACGGATAGTGCTGAATAATGATTGCATTTTGCACAGAGATTCTGTAGTTGTCCTGGTTTATACTGTCAACCGTAAAACTTGATTGGTTTATTCATGACTGGCGTTATTCCTCCATTCTCTTCTACGGAAGCTTGGGAGGGTAATTAAATTTTATGATGAGCCGGGGCACAGCATTTCCTATAAGGTTGCATGTGCGTCCAGCGAATACTCAGTCCAGCCTCCGCGTCCTTATCAGTCTTCGCATGACTCAATGTGGGTAGCCAAGGATCAAACTCTACTTCTGGCGGATAGCATCACGAAAACATGCCTATCTAATTTTGATCCCCTTAAACCCCACTTTTATATAGTAGAAACTGGGGTGTACAGGGGTATACATTATTTTTCTTATATCTGCTCAAAAACATAAAATGTGGTACTCGTTAGAACCGCCTCGGCGAGGCGGTTCTAACGAGTACCCATAATCTATGTTTTGAGCAGAAATATGAAAAATAATGAGTTTTTATCTGAACAATTTCAGTTTTTGGAGGTGAAATATTCTATATATGTGAATAGGCTCGTTTTCGTTTTAGAATACATTGATATTTGCGGATGCGTCTTCGCTGGGCGCACATGTAATGTTGTACGTGTAGGAAATGCTGTGCCCCGGCCCATCTCTTACTCAACGTTCCCAGTTTTCTTCCAGATTTAGCGCTTATCATTACGAAAAGTCGTTTATTCAAATATACTGAAAATTTTACAATCAGAAAAGGAAAATTTTCAGATAAACATTCTGATATTTTTCATATTTCTGCTCAAAACATAGATTGTGGGTACTCGTTAGAACCGCCTCGGCGAAACGGTTCTAACGAGTACCCACAATCTATGTTTCTGAGCAGAAATAAGAAAAATAATGTTTACCCCTGTAAACCCCAGTTTTACAATATATATATATGCCGGTTTCTTGTGATACTAGAAAATTAAATGTTGCAAGTTTGAAGATGGACAGTAACAGTAAATAGCAGAAAATAACCGTAACGTGTAAAAAGTCAAAAGTGTTCAGTTTGAAGTAGAAAGTTAAAAGTATCTCCAGAGCTTCCTTGACGCTTTGCACTCTGGGTAAAATTTTCAACAGACGACATTTTTGCATGACATGTCAAATCTTGTTTTCTAGGAAATATAAGAAAAATATCGCCGATATGTCGTCTGCTGAATTAGCCCAGTGAGTGGTAAAGTTTATCTGCTCTGATAAAGCCATTTCCATTACGAAAACATGCCTATTCAAATATACTGAAAACTTTACCACCAAAAAATGAAAATTTTCAGAAAAAAAATCTGATATTTTTTCATATTTCTGCTCAAAACATTGATTGTGGGTACTCGTTAGAACCGCCTCGGCGAGGCGGTTCTAACGAGTACCACAATCTATTTTTTTTTTAGCAGAAATAAGAAAAATAATGTATACCCCTGTAAACCCCAGTTTTACTATATAAAAGTGGGGTTTAAGGGGGTCAACATTATATAGGCATGTTTTAGTGATGAAATGAATAACTATTATTGAAAACATAGGCAGAGTAATTATTTACTAAGGCACAGCAAAACATACAATGTTCACGAAAACAGAACCTAAGTTTTGCTTCTTTTTGGCCTGTGTATAAAAAATGGTTATCATTAAATCAAATAGCGGAACCAATAAAAGCCTTGACACATGGATTATCATAAATTGTGCATATAAAAATATAAGTGATAATACTTTCGCCAATCGCCAATGTCACATTCGGATTACCCTTTGGTCCCATGTTGCTCGATTTCAAAACAACCGCTTTAACAAGCATACTCGAACAAGCAGCAACCAACGTCGACCTTAATCAAACTGCTTCAAAACGAGCAGTTTGATCAGGGTCTATACACATGCCTGTACAGCAGTACTATTAATATACATATACAACGAACCGCGAAGACACTCGCAAGGCTATTCAGGCTATTTGCTGCGCAGAATGAGAAAATGTTGACCTTATTTCCAGGAATAAAGTGTCCCCAGAGAAATCGTCTAAAACAATCTAATGCATTAGGAAATCTGTGTCACAAGTTCTTGCTTGTTACTCAAAATAATGATTAAACCGTTTCTCTGGGATCCTATTAGCTGTCTCATTTCAACCAGACGACAAGCTTGAACATCTTGATTTATAACCACTTAACCCTTAAACCACCAATCACAACAATTGTCGCCTGCTTTGTCATCTGCTTGTGATTTTAAAAGTCATTTTGCTAACAGTGTGGACCCAGATCAGACTGCTCCTAGGAGCAGTCTGATCAGGGTCCACATTGTTTGCCTGTATGCAAAAATAGGTTTGAAAAGTTTGCAAGAATATTTAACAGACGACATAAACAGACGACATTTTAGGATGCCAGTTTTCTTTGCGTTTTAAGGGTTAACGGTTGGATCGTTAACCCATTTATGGCGAGTGGATTCTTTTACTCTAACTCTTTGGACAGGCTCATTTCTTATATAAGGGGTGTCTGGTTAGTTTTTTATTATTGGCATGTTTATTAGAAATATCTGAACTTAATCAAAACAGTGTAGACCCTGATCAGTCGCCGCGTTCTGCGGCGTCTGATCTGGGTCTTCACTGTTTGTCAATGTCCCTTTAATGGGACGCTAGGCTTAAATGGGTTAAATAAACTTTTAGCACACGACTGCTGTGAACATTTTATTTCCAAGGGAACGGGGCTGCACATTTGATGTCATAAAATACTTACCTTTTCCTAGGTAGCATATGATAAAAACATCGGTGGCGAATTTGCCTTCAGCAGGCATGAAGTCTATACACCGAAACTGAAACGAACGTTTGTTGTTCTCAGACAGATGACGCGAAAGGATAAGCTTTCCCCGTTCGCTGATTTATCCTTGTTTGTCTCTTGGGTTTTGCCCAAACAAATATATGCATTAACAGTTACTCGTATGTTCTTTCAATTAGCCAGAGAGTCTAATAACATAGGTCGTTTAATCGTTAGGATGTCCCCTTTTAGAAATGAAATGCAATCTACATGTTTCCGAGCTTCTAACGTCAACAATCGATCTTTGTACATCAAGGCCAGAATACAGACATATGATTGCCAAAGTTAAACTTGAACCCTCATGACTTTCAGCTTTTAAACCTTTTCAGCCCAGCAGATCAAAACAGATACCTGTACAAACAGTGTAGATCCAGATGAGACGGCTCGTATCGAGCCGTCTCATCAGGATCTACACTGCTTGTCACTATTTTTTTAATTTTAGACTGAAACCCCTATTTGCATCAGTGGACATGTCCAAATACAAGACTGGAAGAGTCCATTTCAGAAACACAGGGATGAAAGGGTTATATACCCTACTGTCTGCATTTAATCATCTACCAACGAATACTTTTTTGTAGGGATATGCATATGTATCTCTCGTGACGTTCGCGGCAACAAAATTCGCTGTGATGCCTCTAGTTTTATACAGTGAACCCTCGTTACAACGACAGCATTTGTTCCCAAAGATGCTGCCATTATAATGAATTTGCTGTTGTACAGAAAACTTAATGAGCAGATCGATATGTAAGAAGGCCTTGTTTTATACTTATTTCCTCATAGAATATATGTTTTGGATATTTGTTAGAGTCGCCTCACTGAGGCGATTCTAACAAATATCCAAAACATATGTTGCTTGAAGTTTAAATGCAATGTTCTTGCATAATTTCTCATTCACGGTCACCTCTTGTGCATAGGTTTTGTGACATTCAAATTGTCATTATAACGAATTTTGTCGTTGTATCGAGCGTCGGTATAAAGAGGGTTGACTGTACAAAATGTTTCCGCTTCACTAGTAGTATTGCACGAGTGTTGATAATTGGCACGACTGTATTTGGCTTTGAAATAAAGATCATGTATAAATTATCCTGGAGGTCAGGACCTCCAGAATTATTCATACATGATCTTTATTTCCAAGCCAAATACACTCGTGCCAATTATCAAATAGAAGAGAGAGAGATGGAGAGACAGAGTACTCTCTCTCTCTCTCTCTCTCTCTCTCTCTCTCTCTCTCTCTCTCTCTCTCTCTCTCTCTTAGGAAAATAACAAAACATCATTTTATATGATGGTGGAAGTTAACCACTTGTGTGTCTGCGTTACCGAAACAATTTATCTTTATCATGATGACTAATTTTAAGAAACAGCTTAACTGTCATTCTTTTGTCAAATTGTGTTACATGTACCATATACTACTGTAAATTCTTATTTTAGTGTAATGAACATTGCCTGAATCTGAAACTTTTGAAGGACACAAGCCATGAATAATTTATTTCTTGACTTCTTATCCAAGATGATAATTAACAGCGAAACCTTGGGAAACTTTAGTTTTGTCCTAGTTTTCACCTCTGTTCTAAACCGTGGTAATCCGTAGGCATTAAGACCAAGGTTCTGTGACTTTCTAGCTCAGTTACATGCATATGTTAGCATTCTATGCGTGTATTTCTCGATTATACCCAAATAATAATGCAGAAGAAAGCGAAGGTCTTACTGATGGTCGTACCTTTGGCTTTCATTATTGTCATCTCCGCTTAATGCTATCATATTACACAACACCTCGATGGCGCCATCAGCGCTTCTGTAGGGCTCGATAATACAGTGACCCTTCGTTACAACGACAACGTTTGATCCCAAGGCTGTTGCCATTAAAGCGACTTTGCTGTCCTCATGGATCCTTAACGTTTGTCATAATGAATAAATTAAGATGCCACGCCCATTTGTAATCTTAAGCCAATCAGATTGCTTGATCCAGATTGTTGATATAAGTTTACATGCTTAATTGCAAACAGTGCAGATCCAGATCAATTGGCTTCTTCAGAAGCCAACTGATCTGGATCTACACTGTTTGCAAAGGCAGGGTATATCCGGGTTCAGCAGGACAAGGGTTAATTAGCAGAATGATGTGAAGCAAGGCATTGTTTTTGTTCTTATTTCCACATAGAACATGTTTTGGATAGTATCCCAAACATATGTTGTTTTTGTTTGAAGTATTAGCATAAATTCTGGTGAACTGCTACTTCTTGAGCGAATGTTTCGCGCCCGTTAAGGTATCATTATAACGAATTTTATCGTTATTTATCGTTGTTTCCAGTGACGGTATGAACAGGCATTGCACGCTTTCAAAATTTACCAGCAAATAAAACCAACAAATAGCATATGTTATTCAAAGAAGAAGAAACAGAAAGAGAAGAGATTTTGTCTGTTCCCTCGTATTGTCCCTTTTGAGTGTAATCGTCCAAATATACATCACTGAATATCTCCTGGAAATAATCGGGAGCATAATGATTGATAGTTCAAATAAGATTAATGTTTGTTTGAATCAATATCTCCTTTGTATAATGCCGAACACAATTTTAGGTTTCTTGATTAAAATCTCGGAAACAAGTACTGGTATGTTTATTATTTTTCCAAGAGATCTATTCAGAATTGTTTTGGTAAGAATTTAATAAAGTTACAGAATATATATCTATTTTCTAGAGACATATGAAAGTGATTATTCTTCCTGCCTTCACTACCGGGGCCGTATCAAAAACGAGACATTACCCAAAAAAGGTCATTATCACAAACTACAGCTTTTATAAGGCACCGAAAAAAAAGAAGACAGGATTGTGAGACACCTCAGCACTAAACACAACTAGTAAACGGACAATTACCAGAGGGAATGTCGAACGCAGGGCAACGCAACAATAGCTATGCCTCAAACTAGAGTTAAACGGAAAACATAAGTGGAATCCAGTTTCGTACTCATAAACATGGATGATAAGGCATGAACCAACTGTCTACAAATTTAAGAGGGATCTCCATTCAATCTGAAACCCGGATTGCCATTATGCAATTGACATGATAAGGAAGTTGTCATCAGTGAAACACTGAAACTGTATCCACATTACGAAAACATCCCTATATTCAAACATACTGAAAATTTTACCACTAAAAAATGAAAATTATCAGATAAAAAAATTCTGACATTTTTTCATAATTCTGCTCTATTTGGTACTGAAGCTCAGCTCGTCTGTTTTTCTGTGTGTATGAATGTTTAACATAAATAGCGCTTGTCAAATAGCGGGTCACATTTTGCCATCAGTATGTCGAGAGAGATTCCTTCTAAACTGATATAAAATATTAGAAGCTGTGTGTCACGAAGCTGCATAAATCTTTAAAATGATTAAAACGTTTCTCTGAGACCTTGGTTGCTTTCTATCTGGAATAAAGACGACAAGTTACAATATCTTGATTTATAGCCACTTAACTCTGAACGTTGAATGAAAATATACGATAAAACGTATTAAATACTCTTCATATTCGAAAACAGAACTAAACACTAGCCTTGCCTTTCATGTTAATAATCTTCTTAAGGGACGAGTTACATGACATGGCAAGTTTTATTTTTTTTTCTTTTCTTCACTTAACGTTTACTCCTTGAAAAAAAAAATAAGAAAATAGTGTAAGGATAATGGATATATTTAAGGGGAGGCAACTCTGTCAAAATGTATTGTTCTATTTCTGAAAAGGGGTCTACACTAAAAGGAAAGAATTTGCTCCCTGTAGCAAATTCTTTCCCTTTAAAATTGACCCTTTACAGAAGTGATTTGGAGTGTCATAAAGCGAAATGAAAGTCACAAAAATTGTCTTCCTCGTAAAAACAGTGAAAGATGTACCAAGTATATCCGGTCCCCTTAATCAGATGTTCATTTTAATTCACTTCGGTTCCCTAATCTTGTCGGTGGTTGGGCCACCATTGATAATTCTAAGACTGTTTCTAGCTATTTTGTAATATTGCTGGTCCCTTGTGATCATTGAACCGATTCCAGGATTTTTGCAAAATCTATATAAGGAACACTATGAGGATCACTGATTACTGTAGCCCTAATTAGCCGAAACTAGAACACGTGGACACTTCAGGATTTTCTTTTTTTTTTCAGTTTTGTGGGTTTGTGTTTATTACTCTGCTCTCATGGGTAATTTGTTTTAGAATCTACCTAACTACCATTTGCGAGATTACGAACCTAAGACCAGTCCATTCCTTCAAGTCGCCTTCTCATCTTTTCATTTGCTTGTACCTTTATCTGGTCAATTCAACTGTGTTTTGTAAAATTGTCTCCGCCGTGCCAGAGGAACGTGAGGTATCACCGTACCATATTAGTTTCCGTCTCTTAAACATGGTGGGAAGATCATAATTGAAAACAATGGCAACGGATTTGCCTGCGTGCTTCCTCTTTGGTAATGTGGTCTAAGCACGAGTTGTTCAGTAGATTCTTGACATTTAAATGCCTGGGTTCTTTTCTCGTGTTCTGCAGTCAAATTTCAAAATATAAGTGAAGATACCAAGAAAATGCCAGAAAAACGGGGCACAGCCTTTCCGAGGCTTTCCGAAGAAGAAGAGGTAAAACACAATGACAAAACGTACGCCACATATGACACCATAGACGCGTGAACAAAGAAGCGCGTATAAAGATGGCTATAACCAAGAAATGCACCAGCTTGACGTTTTGTTCTTGTCTTTCCATGTCATTTTTAATGTTGCTAGATCCGCCGTTGTCGGCAATCCTAGATGGAATATGTGGTTTGAAGCTGTCATTATATTAACCCATTTATGCAGAGTGGACCTTCTATCTTTACTCTTTGGACACGTTCATTGCAATATAAGATGTGTCTGGTTAGATTTTGCTGTTACCATGTTTTATAGAAATCCATGTATTTATTGCAAACAGTGTAGACCCTGATCAGACGACGCGTTCTGCGGCGTCTGATCTGGGTCTACACTGTTTGCCAATGTCCCTTTTCATAAATGGGTTCATTTAACTTCAGTGTGCAAAGAGTTAAAATAATTTAAGAGACAAATTTATTATTATTATTCTCAGCCGACGCTACCTAGCGAAAATGTATGTTGTCTGTACCAACATTGAAATATATAGATCATTCAACGCGTCCATGCTCTCTGAGCAATGTTTGCTGCTCGTTTTACATATCCTAGAAAGTTTGATACGGAGTAAGACTCTGGTGACCAATTTTCGCATGTACACAATCTGCCAGGCTCGCCTGTATTTCCGTGAGCTTTATACCACTTGTTGCTGCTCGTGTTTCTTTTTGTTTAACAACAACACTTCTGTATGTTTATGTTCATTAAGACCGTGTTTCTTGTTTCATAACATTTTTTCTCTGTGTATTTGAACATACAGACCTGAGCAAACTATCTAGACCCTGATCAGATGCCGCGTTTTGAAGCATCTGATCTGGGTTTACACTGTATCTCATTCATCCCGGAACTTGTAGACAAACCAACATTGACAAAACTGGACTTGTTTATGTTTTAGGGCCAGTATGGTAAGGAGTTTGGGTGTACGGATAATTAGGGTAAATATGGTACACAGAAAGGTCAACTACCTTCACAAGTATTTAAGATTGCAAGATGTGTTAGTACAAATAAGCCACCTAATGACAAAACCATGTGCGCCCAGCAAAGACTCGGATCAGCCTGGGCATCCGCCCAATCTGATCAGGAGTCTTCGCTGCGCGTTCAATAGGTAGCAGCCAAGCGAACACACAACGTGATTACAACGTCGTTACAACGTCACTGCAACGTCACGACGTTGCAGCGACGTTGTAACGACGTTATTGCAACGTTGTGTGTTTGCTGGGAAAGGACCCAAACTTTCTTCACGCTGACAGGGAAAACCCTTATCAGACTGTGCTGAGATGCCCAGGCTGATCTTATTCATCGCTGGACATACATGCCGTATTGTTTGTTTTGTCATGAGGTGGTTGCAAACAATACAGGACAAGTAACGGACGAAACCAATATAAACTAATAATCGTCTTGGAACGCAAAGTAATATGACTACTTGGGTTTGGGTGTTCGAAGAGATGGGAGGCTTAAACCAGTTTAACATTTCCACAACTGTACCGTTATCTCTTAAGATGAACACAAGATTAAAAAAAATGAAAGTAGAGACACCAAGAAAAAAACAGTAAGTAAAGTTTAAAAAAAAAAAAAAAAAAAAAAAAAAAAAAAAACATGAGCATATTGCTAGCATTTCAAAGAAAACGGTAAATTTGCCTGCATCTGAGGTCAATCAGTGAAGTTAATACCCAAAATCACGGTCAAGTTTTGCAATTTCCTAATAACCCGATTTTTTTCTTTCATAGGTTCTCGTAATGATCTAGCGAATTCGACCTTGACAACGTCCGGTGATATATGGGTAAACTGGAAGACTGGGAGACGAATCCACAACAGTTATCAAATTGTGTCTGATTGTGATTTTTAGAAACAAAAATACATAAACCTATTTATTAAATTTTCTCTTTAATGTTCTTATGAAGTTTTCGCAAATTCCCCGCCTTGTTTGCGTAATGGATATACCTGACAGTTTCAGCATCACAGTTTTTTCCACTCGTATTCTTTTTTGTGAATTTAAGAATATAAGTGGCCGGTTAAAAACTGTTGACTACTATATTTGTACTCATGTACTGAAATAAAATATGTTGAATCAAAAATACAGATACGACCGAAAATTTTAATTAAGCGTATATTTTGTAAACACACAACATTGTAACAACGTCGTTTGGATGTCGCGGTGACATACAATTGACTTTGTCACGTTTTGGCGGGCCTTCTTTGCCCGCATCTCGAATCACTATATATATATATATATATATATATATATATATATATATATATATATATATATATATATATATATATATATATATATATGACATGAGAGGCTTTTGCTCATTTGTAAAAATATGTTGTATCTAGCAGTCTTTTGTTAGCTCGGTTAAGCAAGTAAATTACGTCCTCAATACTTCTTTATTAGCTGGAAAAATTTGATGGTCGGTGCACAACGTCGGAAAAGGTTCTTATGCCACATACGAACAGCAAATGTCCAGATAAACTTGAGTAACCTCGCAGTCTTATCAGAGTTTTCTATGCTTGTCAATATATTCTGCTGGCCAGTTTGGTAAGCAGCAAATGAAGGGCCTTATTAAACACAATAATGCCTTATCTGGGCTTTAGCTTTCCGCATATGACCATTGTACCATTGTTTTGCGACACGCGCTTATTTGATTGCTATCTGAATAGTTGTCCAATATTGCCTTACGCCTACAACGGGAAGACATAAATGAACCGCAACGTGAGAAAACGTACCATCTGACACGTGCGCTCAACGAAGGCTCAAATCAGCATGCGCATCCGCGCAGTCTGATTAACGTTTTCGTTGTCCGTGTGAAGAAACTTTGCATCCTAGACTATCCAAAATGCGCCCAGCGAAGATTCTGATCAGCCTGCGCGAATGCGCAGGCTGATCTGAATCTTCGCTGGGCGCACATATTTGAAGGTTCATTTTCTGCCGCTATGGCTCGTGTTCTTATTAAGGCTTTAAACGAGTAAGTTAGTTTGTACAGTACTGTATTCTTGTATCCTGAAATTGCGTTTCTTCAATAAAAGTAGAGCACAATATAACACTCGTCAACGAAGTTCCGTATTCGACAACCATATGACGTATAATCACTTTGTAATGGTACTTTCGAAAGAGGGCACAGTGAACCAACTGTGACAGGACTGCTGATTGGTGCAAAAAAAAAGTGTAGGGAAGCCTGGGGTAGTTATTTTGTGTAAGGCGGCCTGTGATTGGTTAATAATAAAGATGAATTAAAACTCATCATTCTAATTTGAAGAAAAAAATGTCTGTTTGTAATTTTCTGATTGTTTCAAAGAAATAAATGCTTCTGTGTGTGTTTGCTGGAGCCCAAAGAAGAAGTGGTGAAATTGCAAAGTTTCAATTTTTGATACCTGCCAATTGAGGGGTTGCTACATTCAGCCTCCAAAAGTCCCAGAAAGTGCTGGTGATGGTGGTATTTTTCCTTGTTTATTTTGCTATGCTAAGCCTAGGCTTTGAATTAAAACAAAATTTAGAAGCCCAGCCATACCCTGAAATGAACCCTTAAGCACCAAAAAGGGTGGAATCACTATGGAGCTCTATGGGAAAAATAATTAGTTCACTGTACCCAAGAAGGCTGGATACACTTGATAGAGTCTCCACTATTTCCGTTTCCACTAAGGGAGGCAACTTTTGTGACTTCCTGTTTGCCCTCTGCACACCAAGAAAAGTAACGTTTTTAGAGTAGGGAATCTGATTTTCTCTCGTATACCCAGACATCTAATCTACCAGTGTCAAAATCAGAACACAAAAATAACAATAACTCATCTTATGAATGGACTGCTTGGACATGGAAATACAGCTTCAGTAATGACATCAGCTGTATATGAAAGTCGGCATGATAAGGCCTCAGATGTTTTGTAATGATAACGGACATACACTATACCTGGCAACGGACAATAGGAAAACGGACCGAGCCAAGCTAAAACGTGTGGTCAACATAGCGAAGGGAACGGATTGGCCAAAGCCTAATTCAGAAAGCGGACAGTGAAGGTGCTAAGAGGACTGCGCATATAGCATGTAGCGCAGTCCTGTCAGCAGCTTCACTGTTTGCTTTCAAAATGGTTGAATTGTAATGTATCAACAGAGGGTAAAGATTCTGATGAGACTATAACCACGTGCAGGGTATATCTGTAAACTGGCTTCAGTCTCCAGTGACTAAATATTTTTTTCTCACAATCTGTTTAATAATCCACTAAAATAAAACCAAAATAATATGATGACTATGAAGTAACCAGCCTTTATAGTCATGATATTTTTTTAGTTTTATTTTAGTGGATTATCATACAGGATTATGAGAAAATATTTAGTCACTGGAGACTGGAGCCAGTCTAGGTGTGTATCTGCACATTTCGCTCGTGCTCGAAGGTACCTTTTCGGATGGCGCTGACCATTAACACCACATTTCATGTTAAAGCCAAACCCCGTACATTTATACATAATTAACCTGTTGGAAGCCGCAGAAATACACTATTTCCCTTTTACCATATTGACTCTTAGTATTGGGACAGACAGGCCTGAGAAAATAGTGTAGACCCAGAACAGACGTCGCAGAAATTGGCGGCTCATCACCGTCTACCTGTTTGTCCCTCATCAAGCTTATCTACGAGATACAGGTACAGTTAGACACTAAACCTTTTAATATTAAAGAACAGATATAGTAAAGAATTAAGGTGTCCGAATATTAAGGGTAGATAGCCAGGTGAAAATGTTTCTACAAGCCCTGCTCAGCCTGCGCACCCACACCCACATAATGTGACAAGGGCATTCTTTGTCCGCTTAAAAACTGTCGTATACTGTTGACTATATAAAGGGTCATCAGACTGTGGCGTGCTGGGGGAGGAAGCGGCTTGTTTTGATAAACCCCGTTTTCGTATGAGATGGCGAAGATTTATGAAATTAATATAGCAGACCTAGATAAACATTAAATGTACATGGGGAAGATTACTGGCTCACAGATAATAAGCTGTTAATTTAGTTATAACTTTGTGTATACTGTAGGTTAACACAATCCACTGTACTTACTCTACCTATTGGCACAGAGAGGCCTGTACAAACAGTGTAGACCCAGATCAGACGCTGCATCATGCAGCGTCTGATCTGGGTCTACACTGATTGCTAATCATCCTGCAGTATTTGGCATACCAACCGGTAGACACATAGACTTGCTCCAATTTTAGGATAAGTATGATGAGGAATTAAGGTCTCCAAATATTTAGAGTAATTACAGTAGTTATTTGGATGTCTACTTTCTATATGTTTTATTTCATAAGCCAATTACCACAAAGGCAGGGCCTAATGTAAATGTGAATTATGTCCAAATGTGATTATAGCAGCACTTTGAACTCTTTGTGAAGTTTCAGAAAGAAATCATCTGATCTATAATCAGTATAATTTTGTTAGCGGCGCTTGATGCCAGATTAATGCCAGTGCATATGATTGATGTTAGACTGGTTTCATTCTCCAGTGACTAAACATTTATTCTTATAACCCTGTTTGATAATTCACCACAATAAACCCAAAATAATATGACCATAAAGGCTTGTCACTATTCAATTCAGCGTCAGAGAGAAACGTTTAGTTTCATTTGATTCTATAGGTACGAGCGTACCGATAATGCATTTTTATACGGTTGTCTTTTAATTCATTAGACTAATAACAGTCTATGGTGATGCTACAAAGGATGCACACATGATACGTTTCGTTCATTCCCCTTATATATTATACATTTGGCTACCATTTTGCTCGAGACCCATCAATATATAGAATTCCGCACTGTAGTTCTTCAAAATGTCAACCCGCTCTAAAACAGTTTAACAATACCATCTTCAGCGGGACTTTTACATACACATTTATTCATCCCATATTCGAAATAAAGAATTGTGCATTAGTTTATTCATGAACTTAAAGATATCATGATATTCTCCAGTATTGTATGCAATTACTGTCACTTTCAGTGAGTGCATTTTACACATGTCACGTTTGTCTAAAAAAAAAAAAAGGAGGAACCCAATAAAACGTCTTTAAAATTTAAACCTAACGTAACATGAACATGTAGCGTCATAGACAGTTTATTTCAGAATGGAGTAGCATCACAGACAGTTGGTTTCAGAATGGAGTAATATCATATAGTTTATTTCAGAATTGATTAGCATCATAGACAGGTCCCTTCAGAGTTGAATAGCATCATATAAAGTTTATTTCAGAATAGAATAGCATCATATACACTTATTTCAGAATGGAAGGTACCAGCCAAACCAACAGAAGTAGTAATTCAATAGTAATGATTCTTTGAAAATAGAACTTATCTGTATACATACGTCGCTGTGTTGTAACGCTAACTAACTTTGCAAGAGATGTAAAGTGATAGCACTTATATAATGCAAATTATGTATACAGTCGACTCTCGTTATCTCGACTTCGCTTATCTCGAAAAACCGATTACCTCGAAGTGAAAATTTGGTCCCTATTCTAACATGGAAATCTAACAACAGGTAACAAAATCTTGTGGAAAAGAGGATAAATTGCTTCAAAGGCGCAATTTCTCCTCTTTTCCACAATATTTTCAATATTGCTCTAACTTCGGGAGTCAAATTACATATTCATTTGTTAAATGTGTTAGTTCGATTTATTTTTTTTCCTCAAGTTTGCAAATCTAATATATCTAAGTACAGATATCTCGAAGTATTTCATAGAGTCTCTTGGACTTCGAGAGAGTCGACTTATATTTCCAACTGTAACACCGTAAATGGCTCTTACTCCTGAATTAAGATTATTTAAGGGGACACGGGAGATTACTTCTGTAACTTCCTTTCTGCGTTCCTGCTCTTCATGATCCGTCTTAAAACGGGTCTCGCATAAAAGGAAAGAATTTGTTCCCGGGGGTTGGGGGTTGATTGTGTTGGGGTTTAACGACACGTCAACCCTTGTGGGTCAATTTATGTCGTCTCTCAGAGAAAGGGAGACTACATGTAATGATAGAAGCGATAGTAGAAGAGTTGAAAGAGACAGACAGGAATGAAAGCGAAGAAACAAAATACCCGTAAATAAAAACATCCCCCCTCTACCCTTACCTGCTACAAGGAAAGCAGGCCTTGCCCAACTGTAAGCCAATATGTCGGAAGCCCGGTGACGTAAGATACCTTCGCACCACCCGACCCCCACCCTCTCCCCCCTGTCCCCCAGTGGGGGAGCAAATTCTTTTCTTGTAGATTAGAGCCCTTTTCCGAAGGGAGGCAAAACAGGCTTGTAGAGTTGCCTCCCCTAAAAGTGTATCCATTTATCTTAAAACGTAATGAAAATTTATCTTGAAACGGAATGAAAATAGAATATATTATAGGACATTGCACGTGTAAGAAATTACAACACGAATTTGAGCCGGACACAGTGTTTCCTACAAGACTGCATGTGCTACCAGCGAAGAATCAGGACAGTCTGCCCATCCACGCAGGCTGATCAAAGTCTTCGTTGTCCCCTGAAGACAATTTGGATCCTTGGCTAGCCTGCGAAAACTCAGATCAGACTGCACGTATGTCCAGGCTGATCTGTCTTCACTGGGGCACATGTAATCTTGTAGGAAATGCTGTTCCCCAGCTCATCATATAATTGAAAGTAAATCAGAGAATTTTGTTGGCACAATTATTCGTACTCATGACGATGTTATTGAATTGCGCATTTGGTCATATAGTAGACAAATATCCTAGCAAAAACACACAACGTGGTTACAACGTGGTTACAACGTCGCTGCAACGTCACGACGTTGCAGCGACGTTGTATCGACGTTGATGCGGCGTTGTGTGTTTGCTGGGATATAAGCTCTACATTAAAAATATAAAAGATACCCAGGAAATGCCACAATAAAGAAGCAAAACCCTCCCGAGGCACCAACAGGAAGAGAGATTATGAACAAATGATGACAAAACAAACGCCATATGAAACCACCGACGCGGAAACAAAAAAAAAAAAAAAAAAAAAAAAAAAAACTGCAATAGAAGAAAAACTTGGTGGCTTAAACCAGTTTAACTCACCCTTAATTATCTTTTAAA
The DNA here is from genome assembly GCA_964016985.1 of Anodontia alba. Classification (NCBI taxonomy): domain Eukaryota; kingdom Metazoa; phylum Mollusca; class Bivalvia; order Lucinida; family Lucinidae; genus Anodontia; species Anodontia alba. Next base: position 141,722,073 of record OZ024823.1, read on the forward strand.
CTCAATGAAAAGTTCGATTTATCAATAAAATGATGGTAAACAAATTGAATTCTAAGAAGTATGATAATGTGATCGTTCGATTGATTCAGTCGGTTAAAAGCATTCATGACAGTTCGCTTAGCTTCAGCACCATTTGCTCTCTGTTTGAAAAGTTAAGCAAACAACCGTATCTTCATGATCTTCAATCCAATTTGTTTATTATGATTATTTATATCCATGCACACTAAACTCAATTAAATACAGATGTTTCCCGGAACATGGTTTTTGCATTTAGTTAATGAAGGTAAACAAGAGATACAACCGATAAAATGCGTCAAGAGAAATGAGAGCTTGTGTACAATCAAACGTCAGAGACTCGAACACCGAGCGCGTTTTTTGAGTCCCTTGGACAATCTTCCGATAATTCAATAACCAGGACTTTTTAAACAGATTTTCTTATTTTTTCGTGAAAATGTATGTTGTGTGTGTTAATTAGAATCGCCGCATCGAGGCGCTGCTAATGAGTATGTTCAACATACCATTATTTTATAAAAGATCTAACCCAGCGGGCACGTACCACTGAGACAACGTTGCACCAACGTCGATGCAACGTCATGACGTTGCATCGACGTTGATGCGACGTTGTATAAACGTCATATGCCCGCTGGGAAAAGACATCAGTGAATTATCTCCATTTGCTCCTCACATGGCGATTCGCGATTCGCGATTAGTAGTTCAGACTGCCCATATGTAGACACCAATTACATGGTCCAAAAGATCTTCGAGCCATTGAAGTTCGACTGTATAAGTGAATAGTGGTGTTCTAGACAAGCCTTACGATGGTACATCCTCTCCTCAGCCCTTCATTAACATTCTATGCCTATTGCAGATTTACAAAGAGAATAACAAACCCAGCTACCATTCAACTTAAATCTATATCGGACCGTTATCGGTACGACAGGATTCCTGTCGGGCCGATAACAGTCCCAAATATATCTAAGTAGAATGCTAGCAGGGAAGGGTCTGATCTAAACGCGCAGACATGTGTACAGGCTGGCCACGATCCTCTCTGTTAGCCTTTGAAAACGGTGTAGCCATAGCATATGTGGATAACTCGGTCAGATATCGAGAGCTTTCAACCCGGAATGTTTAGAAGTAAGCGCAATTCAAGTAATATTTCCTGCTTATATAAATGTTCTGTGAGACGTGCGATCGAGCTGTAAATAATAAGGTGCTACACCTCACATGGTTATGCAAAATATGTTGAACGAAATCAGCTTGAATTTCGCACAATGAGGTGAGGATAACAGATTGATTTCATCTGGGAAACAGGGCGATTTGATCAGAAGAACAAGGCTGGTTTGATAAAAAAGAAAAAAAAAACTGAGCGGTTTTATAGGAAAAACAGAGGGGTTTTATTTAAAAACAGAGCGGTTTGATCTTGAAAACAGAGCGATTTAATCTGGGAAACATAGCGGTTCGCTGTGGAGAATAGAGAGGTTTGATCTGGAAATAGAACGCTTTGATCGGGGCATCACGAAAACATGCCTATATAATTTTGACCCCCTTAAACCCCACTTTTATATAGTAAAACTGGGGTTTAGAGGGGTATACATTATTTTTCTTATTTCTGCTCAAAAACATAGATTATGGGTACTCGTTAGAACCGCCTCGCCGAGGCGGTTCTAACGAGTACCTACAATGTATGTTTTGAGCAGAAATATGAAAAATATCAGAGTTTTTTATGTGAAAATTTTCAGTTTTTGGAGGTGAAATTTTCTATATATTTGTATAGGCGTGTTTTCGTAATGGAATGAGGTCGGTTTGAACAGGATTATCTGCACTCCTTGTCATTCATGCACTTTTAGACACACCAACAGGTAAAAGGTAATACGACTGACTATGAAATGTTAGGAGTGCGTACGTTTAGTACGCACGGTTAGGAGTTACGATGGATAGATAAGCCGCATCATAACGTAACTTCGGACATGTACGGCCAGCAAGGGTTCAGATCAGTCTGCGCATTGGCGTAGTCTGATCAGAATCTTCATTGTACGCACATTTTTGAGAGCCAGGGATGCAACGTATCTTCATGCGGACAACGAAGACCCTGATCAGACTGTGTAGAAACGCAGGCTGATTTGATACTTTATTGGACGTACATGTCCGAAGGTACGTTTTCTTACGTTGCAGCTCAATTGGCTTTCGAAACTGGATACCCTTAGAATATTTTTTGACATTTTTCAGAAAGAATGCATTTTTTTTTTTTTTTTTTTTTTAAAGCGGTGGTTCTGGTGTTTGTACTTTGTGTGGCCTTGTGACTGTTCGCTGAGGGACATTTTATTTCTCGTTTTTTTTTTTTTTTCTGTTCTTCCTGTTGATTGTCTTCTTCTTGTGTTTAGTGGATCTGGCATTGTAGTCGCCTTGTTGGGGAAGAGAGAGCTGGTTGCTTTGCCTTTCTTTGCTTTGTGGTTTGTGTACTGTCTGTTATAATGTGTGTTTGCTCTTCCTCTTGGTGTCAATGGTAGACTATGGTTTGAATTGTGGCTGTTCGTGGATATCTTCTATATTTGTTTAGTTTTCCTTCTTTTTATAATTTTTTTTTACTTATTTATTTATTTTTATTTTTTATTTTGTTTTTATTTTTTATTATTATTTCTTCTTTTTTTTTTTTTTTTTTTTGTTGTTGTTGTTTTGTTGTTGTTTTTTTCTGGAAACCTAGCCCCGTCTGAATCTACTCTACAAGAAAACAAAACGAATTTGCTAAAAAGCGGAGCTAATCATTCCCTTTTATAAGACATCCCTTTTCAGAAGAGCATTACGAAAACACGCCTATTGAAATATATTGAGAATTTTACCACCAAAATATGAAAAATTCAGGTAGTTTTCATATTTCTGCTAAAAAAAAAACAACATAGATTGTGGGTACTCGTTAGAACCGCCTGCGAGGCGGTTCTAACGAGTACCCACAATCTATGTTTTTTTTCAGCAGAAATAAGATACCCCTGTAACCCCCAGTTTTACTATATAAAAAGTGGGGTTTAAAAGGGCCAATATAGGGGCGTGTGTTCGTGATGGTCTCAAAGCGTATCCCTTCCATATCATAACCCTTAAAGCGCCAATCACAACTGCAGCAGACGACAGTTTGATTTTGTTTTTGTATTATGCCAAGCAGACATTCACATGAAATGTCAAGGCTTCTATCTTCTTAAAAAAAGACAAAAAAGTGAATGCTGTCTGCTACAAATTTTGCTTGGCGCTTTAGGGGTTAAAGCATTGTGATCACCGTTTAGGGGAAAAGGGAGCTGGTTGCTGTGGTTTTATTTATTTTATCTGTGGCTTGTGGACTGTCTGTCCTCCCTCTTTGTGTCATTGGTAGATTATGTTATGTGGGCGTGGCTCTTCCTGGTCATCATCTAGACTATTTTCCTGTTTGTGTTCCTGGACACCAAGCCCCTGATAGGAATCTACTTTAAAAGAAGAAAAAAATGCTCCAAATTATTTCCCCTGAGAAGATTCCCTTTTCAGACTGGTGCTCACTTAACCCTTAAGATGCCAAGAAAAACTACATCTGAAAATGTCATCTGTTTATGTCGTCTGCTGCATCTTCTGGCAAACTTTTCAAACATACTTTTTGCATATAAAGCAGACGACAATTGTTGTGTTTGGCATCTTAAGGATTAAAGTGTACCCATTCGAGATCATTTAGCTAATACAATTTATCCTTATATCGCCAACTCAACCTCAACTGCGCAGACTACATTTTGATTTTTTTGATTTTTCAAAATAAATAAGTCTTGGAATTTCGACGATTCACATGGAATGCCTTTTTTTCGTATGAAAATAAGTATTAACATTTCTTTGTATCGCCTGCTTAGAAATGTCATGACTTTTTTCTCTGAAAATGAAAAACAAAAAGAATTTTGTCTGCTACAAATTTTGCTTGGTGCTTTAAAGTTAAATCATATGATGAGGTAAGGTAGGTTTTTTCCTCGTTTTTTTTTTCAATTAGTTTGTAAGGATAATTAAGTATAGAGCGTAGCTTGCAGTATCATATATATTAATCTTTTATCTTACTTATTTATGTCACGAGAACAATTTTCTGTCCAATATGACAAGGCTTTAAAGATAACAATGGATTTTTCCTTGGAATCCGATTTACAGAGTGACTGCTGCTGATCTGATTAAAGAATCTCCCGTATCAGGATAATAGAAACGTAACGCGGAATTATGCTAACGGTACCAATCCGGATTAGTCTGTATTATCGCGCATTAAACGCGCTGGATCACCACACGTTTGGCCGACTTCGCAAGCATCTAAAACGAAACAGAGTCTGCTACTCGTATTATCTATATATAATTTCTTCAAATTAGAGCTAGGGCACAGCCGAGCGGGCACACAACGTTAAGACAATGTCGCATCAACGTCGATGCAACGCCATGACGTTGCATCGACGTTGATACGACGTTGTATAAACGCTATGTACCCGCTGGGCTAGCATTTCCAACAGGATTGCATGTGTGCCCATACAGTCTGATCAGAGTCTTCGCTCACAGCCTTAAGATGCTCTGAAGCATTGGCTACCAACAGAGTGGCCTGCAAAGACTCTGATCTCTCTTTGTTTTGGTGTCTCTGGAAGGCTGTGTCATTTTCCTGGTATCTTCACTGATATTCTTATAATCTAAGCCGGCCTCGGTGTCTCAGTTGGATGCGCCGTCCGACTGGCGACCAGGAGGTCGCAGATTCAACCCCCGCCGAGGTCGGCAACATTCTTTCGTGGAGATTGATCGTGAAATATTTTCTACGGTCATTCTCTCCCTTCCGCTGATTCAAGAAGGGCAGTTGTCAGCTTCTGGCGAAAGAATGTGCACAATACTGGTTAACCGCTTAGAGGACTAAGCCTGCCCAGTAAACGTGTGGTTAGGTAAACTGACCGCGCTCGACATGACCCCATTGGATTGACTGGGCCGTAAAACCTCAACACAAACAAACAAATTCTTATAATCTACAGACAACCCTGTTTATACCGACACTCGATACAACGACAAAATTCGTTATAATGACAATTTGACTGTCATGAAAACTTCGCTTAAGAGGTAACAATTCACAAATTATTCAAGAATATTGTATTAAATACTTTAAAGAAACATATGTTTTGGATATGTGTTAGAATCGCCTCAGTGAGGCGATTCTAACATATATCCAAACATGTGTTCTATGAGGAAAGAACAAACAAGACCTTTCTTAAATATTGATCTGCTAACTGAGGATTCTTTAGAACAGCAAATTCAGATTTATGGCAACGTCTTTGGGAACAAATGCTGTCGTTGTAACGAGGGTTCACTGTACCAGTATTGGCCTTTGATTGAAATGCACAAATGCTTCGGCAAGTTAAAATGTGTATATCTATGATATATACATAACTCGTAAATCACTCATCTGGTTTGGAGTGTTAGAAGATAAGAGGCCCCTGACATTTGGTATGCTGGACTATGCACAGATAAGAATCCTCTGACCCTGGTTTTTGTTGGCATGAGAGTTTGCCAAAACCTGAATTATTGTAAAGCTTGTTTTGTGATCTGAACTATTTTCACGCATCGTAGTAATCCTGTAGTGGTAATAATATACTATACTTACCTTAAGTATTCGGACAGATTGGGCCTGACTAAACAGTGTAGATCCAGATCAGACGCCGCAGAACGCGGTGTCTGCTCAGGGTCTTCACTGTTTTCTCTTATCCATCAGCTTTAGAAACATCAAGAAGTAAATTAAGAATACGTATATAAATGAGTTATAGTCCGGATATTTAGGACAAATACGGTGCCCTGACAGCCGACAGAAATCCGAGTAGCTTATGCAGTAGAATAAAGGTGGTAGTCAAAACTATAATTAAGATGAATACATAATACTGGAGCTTTACCTGCCATTTTTCACAAGGGATTTGCAAATTTTGTGACTTCCTTATGATTTCCCTGTACATACATCAATCCCCTTCAAAGAAGGGATCTACTCAGTAGGACAAAAATGAAGTTTTCTAGGAAAGGCTACAACCACGAAGCACATCCTTCCCAGGGCACCGGATGAACAGTTGAGGAACAAAACAAATGGCATGACACAACGACACCTCTCCAATAATCAACGTACAAACAAAACAAAAACCTTAATGTCTTGAAAGGTGATCTTAACTTCTAAAGTAGCTTTTGACGTTAACATATGAAAACGAAGAAATTAACCCTTTCCTCCTGAACCCGGATATACCCTGCCTTTGCAAATAGTGTAGATCCAGATCAGTTGGCTTCTAAGAAGCCAACTGATCTGGATCTACACTGTTTGCCATTTAGTATGTGAATTTATATTAACAATCTGGATCAAGTAATCTGATTGGCTGAAAATTTTAAAAGGGCGTGGCATCTTAATTAATTCAACAGGACAAGGGTTAACGTACGAAAGGCAAATATAAAGCAAAATTGACAGTCATTTACCAAGTTGACCACAATGCTAGCATGACAATAAGAAACCATTAAATACGAAGACGGAACAGAACGCAAGAGGGTGATACTATGATAGATTAACAGCAACTTGGCTCCGCATCACCACCTTGGAACAGACAGCTGTATAAACAGCTATAGGTAGCTTAAACTAGTTTTATTCTATCAAAACCTCTCGGAATTCTTTCCTTATAAAGCAGACCCCTTTTCAACAAAAACAATGTAGAACAATGCAAATAATAATATAAAAATGGCAGTATACTAAAAAGTACTTAGTTTATACATTTTGTACAAAATAACAACAAACAGTAATTGGGATTACCAAAATATCCCTTTATGTAGCTCGTTGTTACAAGTTTTTCTGTTGAGAAGCTTTCAGGTGCTGTGTACAATTCGCCTGTCTCCATATCTGTCTCTGAGAATAGTCTGTGAGAATATTAGCTTAAAACGGTTTTATTTGCTCGAACAAAGCAAATTAACGTACAAATGACAACCCGAAAGCAAATTGGACAGCCATTTACCAAGTTGACAACACTGCTAGCTTGACAATAAGAAACCATAACATATGAAGACTGTCTGAGAATAATCTTCTCCATGTCTGTCTGTGAGATTATTAGCTAAAAACGGGTTTCTTCGCTCTGAATCCCTCATGGAGTTGGGAAATTAATTAAATGTATATGTGTTTCTTTACATTACGAAATCACGCCTATTTAAATATATAGAAAACTTCACCTCCAAAAACTGAAAATTTTCAGACAAAAAGACTCTGATATTTTGGCATCTTTCTGCTTAAAACATAGATTTTGGGTTCTCGTTAGAATCGCCCCGACATTCTTTGTTTTGAGCAGAAATAATGTATGCCCCTATAAAGTCCAGTTTTACCATATAAAAGTGGGGTTTAAGGGGGCTCAAAATGATATAGGTATGTTTTCGGGAAGATATGTTAACTTGTGAGCTGGGGAGGGAGGGGGCGGGAGAAGGGGAGGCTTCAGCGTGAACCGAGCGATTATGTATAGCTGGAACTGTATCAAGATCAAAGCCGAGCTTTACCGCCTAAAGATTGCGTTCAGATTTTGATTGTCTTCGGGAATGTTTTTTTCTAAAACTATGAGTAAATTGTATCCGTTTTTATTTATAAAAAACAACAACAAAAAAAAAGCATTATGTGACCTCAAATATATAGAGAGTACTCGTTATTTATTTGTACGAGACTTTTATATTAGAGCGAATGAACTATTTCAATATCTATCATTTTTATATATGTCACAAAGGTGAATTTTCCATAAATACTTTGTGAAATGGGGTAAATTATTTTCATACTCGTTCCTCTTACATTCTTGTTTAACGAACTCTATTGGAATGGAATTCGACGGTGATTCCCCGTTGCTATTTATAGCTGGTGTTTACGATATTAATCAATCAGAGACAAACGTGTGTGTGTGTGTGTGTGTGTGTGTGTGTGTGTGTGTGTGTATGTGTGTGTGTGTGTGTGTGTGACATAAAAATACTAACACCCAATAATAATGTGCATGTCACTTCACGTGTTTAATTCAGCGCACCTAACGTGGCTTGAATAATTACAAAATACAAACTGAAGTTTGTTATGAAGCAGAGGAAATCTGAGAACTAGCAAGACATAACAAATCACAAGCATCAAGAAATAAATGCTGAACAATTCTCTCTGTTGCTTATAGAGCTACTGGTAATAAGCCGTTCAGTGCTTAACTCTTTTACCCCTGTATTTCTGAATTGGACGCTTCCACTTTTGAATTCGGACACATTCATTGTTGTTAATAGGGATATCTACAAACACTAAACAAAAAAAAAAAAACAAAAAAAGACAAACAGTGTAGATCCAGATGAAACAGCTGGTTACGAGCCGTCTCATCTGGATCTACACGTTTGCGTAGAATCTGGTTTGGTGTGCTTGGCTGAAAAGGTTAATTAATGCTATAGACAGAGCTTTAATTAGAGAGACTTAAAACAAACCCATTTGACATTATTATTGTAAACAGTTTGCCATTAGATATACTTAGCTTTCCGGCTTTGAAAGAGTAATAGCTCCCTGAACAAATTACCTGCTTCTTTCTGCCTTCATCTTCTTCAAAGTTATTAGCCCAACACAAGATTACAAATATCGCTAATTATACATAGTATAAGATGTTTACAAACAGGGAACAGAACGAAGATAAATATCTCATAGTGTACCGAAAAAATAAAAGTCGCAACAAAACATATAAAATTATTGCTTTTGAGAAACTTCAAGGAAGAAAGTGCAAAACCCACCTAGAACCATAAGACAACCGTAATAATTTGCTAACTGACAAAATATCATATCGATGGACGAGATAATCATACCAAGTATTTTATACACTAAAACAAAACGAAAACCGCACAAGTTATTCATTGATCAACAAAACCATATAGATACAGAATACCAAAACCACAAAACATTTTTTTTTTTTATTAATCACAACTTAAATATTCTAGAAGTTTTGTAAAGTTATGTCAATATCACTGGTAAGGCTTTATTGGTCGAATCTAGCACACACACACACACACACACACACACACACACACACACACACACACACATGGACATTCCTGAAGCCTGATGCGTCGAGGTATTCTGGCCCCAGAATACCTCGACGCATCAGGCTTCAGGAATGTCCATGTGTATGCGTGTGTGTGCGTGTGCGTACGTGCGTGCGTGCTTGTGTGTGTATGTGAAGCCTATCTTCATTACTCTCAAGTTATCGTTTCAAAATCTATTTATCTTCACTACACCTGGTGTAAGTATCGATTGGTGGCTGTGAAATGTCTCCCTGTGCTTCAATATAGTGAAGTTTATATGTTCTGAACCTTTATGATCGTTGAAATTATTCCAGGCATTTTAAAACTTTACTAGGGTCATTGGCCGAAGTGATCTAGTCTGGCCTAGAAAACTTCGACACATCAGATATATTCAGCTGTGTGCGCGTGCCGTTAACTACACTCAAGTGTCAACACCTTAATCTATTTACCTTTAACCTTTCAGGAAAACATATTCATCTATTGTCGCTTAGGTGCTATTTAGTGAAAAAAGGTAAGAGAAAAGTTCAGGGAGTGCCACAATCACAAGCCCTTCCCAGACACTAAGAGGAAGAGGAAACAGACAAAACCGAACAAGCGCAAATTGAACAAACGTACGAAAAGTACTAAGTGCTCTTCCCAAAGCGAGGTAATCAATAACAACTTTCACAACAGTCATCTTTTAAATTTTCAAGACGTATTACAGAGAATTACCAGGTTTGGTCATAGATTTGGTTATCAAGAATTCTGAAACGTATGGCATCTAATAGCATGTTCATTCTCAACATGTTAAACAATACGTTATTGAATCCAAACAATCAGGAACTGCAACAGACATTACGGTCTAAAATGGTAAACTGGAAAACTATATCACTAACAAACTTTTTGAATTTATAGACTATGTCAACATAAAAGATAGTATAGAGGATGTATAGGAAAAGATACAATCACAAATTATAGCTTACTAATGAGACCAATAGGAAGAACCAATGCCACCAATAGGAAGAACCCATTTCACCAACAGGAAGAACCAGTGTCACCAATAAAGAGAACCATTGACACCAATAGGAAGAACCAATTACACCAATAGGAAGAACCAATGACACCAACAGGAAGAATCAATGCCGCCAATAGGAAGAACGAATGACACCAATAGGAATAACCAATTACACCAATAAATAGGAATAATCAATTACACCAATAGGAAGAACCAATTACACCAATAGGAAGAACCAATTACGCCAATATGAAGAGCCAGTTACACCTATAGGAAGAACCCATTACACCAATAGGAAGAACAAACGACACCAATAGGAAGAACAAATGACACCAATAGGAAGAACCAATAAGACCAATACGAATAACCAGTTACACCAATAGGAAGAACCAATAACACCAATAGGAAGAACCAATTACACCAATATGAAAAACCAAAAACACCAATAGGAAGAACAAATGACACCAATATGAAGAACAAATGGCACCAACAGGAAGAACCAATTACACCAATAGGAAGAACCAATTACACCAATATGAAGAACCAATAACACCAATGGGAAGAACAAATGACACCAATAGGAAGAACGAATGACACCAATATGAAGAACAGATGACACCAACAGGAAGAACCAATTACACCAATAGGAAGAACCAATTACACCAATATGAAGAACCAATAACACCAATGGGAAGAACAAATGACACCAATAGGAAGAACAAATGACACCAATAGAAAGAACAAATGGCACCAATAGGAAGAACCAATTACACCAATAGGAAGAACCAATTACACCAATATGAAGAACCAATAACACCAAAGGGAAGAACAAATGACACCAATAGGAAGAACGAATGACACCAATAGGAAGAACAAATGACACCAATATGAAGAACAGATGACACCAACAGGAAGAACCAATTACACCAATAGGAAGAACAAATGACACCAATAGGAAGTACCAATTACACAAATAGGAAGAAACAATTACACCAATAGGAAGAACCAATGACACCAAGGGGAATAGCAAACGAGCCAAGACACTCAGCACACAAGCCACGGCCTAACGAAACGCAAAGCAACCTCTTCCCCAACATAGTGATCACAATGCTAGAAAAAATCCACTAAACACAATATAGGAGAACAAACAGGCCAAAACAGGAAAAAAAAAAAACACACATAGCAAGCAGACACAAGGCAGCACAAAAAAGCTGCCAAATGAAACAAAAAAAAAAACAAGACAAACAGACGAACATCGGAATTGCGGTTTTATTATGTATCTTCATACACAGCACTGTAGTTTGTAAAGCTGCATACTCCCCCACCCCCTCTCTCCCACCAGCCATCTAAAGCGGTATTCAATTATCAAAGTAATTAGAAAGAGCTAATCCCGCAGGAAATAAAAATATAATCTGAACTATGCTGAAGTACGGTGATACGTTTTACGGCCGCCACAAGGCACTTTATACCAGCAGCAGTGAAGAAAAATTAAGATCTAAATGGTTGCCTTAATTTAGAAAGAAAGAACACACAAAAGAACGAAAATCGGAGACTCGGTTGTATTAAATATCTTCATATACAGCATTCAATAAAAGAAAAACCAGCAACCGAACTTCCGCCTGTAAAAAAAAAACTACTGGGTTGTTAAATCGTCTTTACCGGCACAAAATCTTCACCCTAGGTTCAGGTGTTTTAAAACAACAACAAAAACAAAACAGCTCGGCATCACATAAAGGCAAGCAAGGCACAAGACACACACACAAAGAAACAGAAAGCAGTGGGCAGATGATGAAGTGAGGTGATCGCAATGCCAGCATCAGAACAAGAAAACTTGATACAAGAAAACAAAACAGAAAGTAAATGGGACAGCCGTACAACGGGTGACCACAAACAGAACCTAGGTTAAAATGTTGTAAAAATACAAAATGGTTGTTCGGCTCGATAAAGTTACGTGTAAATAAAAATCAAGTCAAACTTATCTTTATATAATAATTCGGACTGATAGCGATAAAACCAAGAAAATACTTTAATTTTTAAAGTTTATTCTTATGTTTATTTTATTTTATATTTTGAAGACATCTAAACAGCAAAGAAATGCCTAGTGTTGTTACTTTTAGGGAGAAGAAACTAATTGAACAGGAACTGATCCAGTCAGATCCACATCAAGTTCTCAACATCAAAGGGAAAAAAGACAACTACAAATAAATAGCAACAAAACAAAAGATGGCGAGTAGAGTTGGCAAACATTTCCCGAAAGGGTGGCAAATTTAACAGAATGTATCTTTACTTTACATAATAGTTAACAGAAAAACATTAGTAAGTGAAACACTACAGGACATCTAACAAAATGTACCACAATGAAAGCACTGTTTTGGAACTGTCAGTAATAAAGTACTGATGGGGGAGGGGGGCGGGGAAGGGGGCTTCAGCTTGTTTTACGGGATCCCAACCTTCGCCTCAGCTTCATTAATGTAAAAAGTATATATAAGTTCGGTCCGCATAGAGGTTGTTAACTCATTTATTACGGGCAACAGATAAATCACAGATAAAGCCTATAATGAAGCAAAGATAATGCCTCAACAGAAACAACGTGTTGAGACACTTGGAGATCCTTCGGGTGTCAAACAACACCACTAGAATACTGGAGCTAACAAAAAATTCCATTTGAATCCCGGTGGGCCTAGAGATAATCTAAATGAATAGTTTTTTGTTGTTGTTTTTTTGTGTGTGTTTTTCAGTAACTAACTAAAATATGTTTCTTGTTTTTCAATCTGTTTTCTTTACCATTTACAAAATTAGAAAAAGTGAACAAAATGTTAAAAACTTCATAAAAGTGTTTGCTATGCCAACAACTCTTAAAAAATGAGCAAATTGTAATCAATTTTAAAAACAACCTTATTGCGTAAAGTTATCTAATTATGTGGAACCCGCATACCCTGGTTTCTACTTTATATTTCAAAGTATCTGATAAGGCTGGGAGATGAAGATTCCAGCCTAATGCCCCCATGGGGTGATAAGAGGTGATAATGTATTTCAAGGACCTGTTCAGTAATTGCAACCGTTATCAGGTTAATTGGCAAACAGCTGTAGTCTTGCAGTTGAATATAACTATTATGTAATCACCCACTGAAAAACACATACCTTAATGATGCTACACCACCAGTACCCTGTCAGCGTAAGCTTTTTTTACTTGATATGTTGATGAAACTGTCGTAGTGGTAAAACGTTTATTTCCAAATTTGGAAACATTAAAAGTTCAGATTTCTCTTTGGCCAGGGGAAATTTCAGCCAAAGAATTAGCCAAGAGTTAATGCTAAGGATCTGGGGTTGTGCAATGAAAAAGCAACTCGGCAGAAAATATCAAAAAAGATTTTTCTCGTGATGCACTACACTGCTTCAATATATCTTGTCATTAAGCCTGTGATAGTAAAACTATATTAATCAAGAAGTACATTCCATGAAATTTATTAAACGTCATTTCAACATTTTATCCATTTGGTAAGATAAAATTTGTTGTCTTCGAAGAAACCTACCCAGTAAGCATTCTTTATAAATCTATAGCGGGCCGTTATCGGCCCGTCAGGGTAGCTGACGTGCCGATAACGGCCCGCTGTAGATTTATAAAGAATGCTAGCTGGGTATTTGCTTATAACACGAATGCGTACCATCTAAAGTATACAGGCAAATAATGCAGAGCTAGATCAGATGCCGTATTACGCAGCACCTGATGAGGGTCTACAATGTTGCCTAAAGTTATAATAATTTCTAGAAAATGATGACTCTAAGCCACGTCAAAGCAAAACATGCAAGCACCAAAGGTTCAAGCGATGCAGTCTTCCAAGAACATTTGCTATTCGCTGAGGTATACATTAGGCTTCGCCCCGGACATTATTGGAAATCAGATCTCAGAAATAAATGTACTTCAGTATAAACAAATGAAAGCTGGATACAATATTGACATAATTTAGATTCAGCTAGGACAAATACTACAAAAATGGTACAGCTTTGTTTCATAGCAGGCCGCCGCGAAAGTTTTTCTATGTATATTATTGTCTTAAAAGCAGTACTCTATAATTATAATCAATGTCTTCAAAGCGTTCAAAAATTCTTTCAGTGTCAAAACTGAGCCAGTGCGCAGCAATGTCTAAAATACTACAGATTCAAATCAGCCTGCCGCGTGCATCTGTGACGTCTGATCAGAAACTTCGTTGGTCACATGAAGAGACTTTGGATCACGACGTGCGACCTTTAATGTGCACATCAAAGATTCTTATTAGAATGGGCAGATGCACAGGCTAAATGAATCTACGCTGAACACACGTATGTATGATCCCGAGCCCCGGCTCAAATCCTATTGAACACAGAACCAGTAATATGAACGTATAATTATTCCACATACAATTTACGAAGTCTTAACAAATATTACAAAAGTACAGTTTTGCTCATCATTCAGACTTAAAGACTCCATATTCCTCAAAAATAGACATTTTTCTAATCCAAGAAAGGTTTAATAAATTGATATATAGTGTTCATATGATCATAAAATGTGGCATCTGACAGTCTGTAAAATTTCATTTAGTCTCTCGTTTTTGAAATGGATCATAAATGAAATGATTTTTATCGTCTCTCTAAATTAATGTTGACAACATTAATTCAGAGATGCAATGAAAAAATCATTTCAGACTAACTAAAATTTTACAGGCTGCCAGGTGCCACATTTTATGATTGTATCAATACCATATATCAATTTATTAAACATTTCTTGGACAATAAAATGTCTGCTTTTGAGGAATATGGAGCCTTTAAAACTTTTGAAAGAGTTTGCCATTTATTCTTTATTTCTGGTTCTTCTACTTTTGAAAGGCACAGCCTATGGTGTTCGTATATGCAATAATTATTCTTTTACCAGGACGCGGCTCAGATATGAATTAGCAGTCATTTTATTTGAAGACAGCAGTCATGCAAACAATCACTGTGATTTCTAAAATTATTAACTTAAAGGTGTTTAACTGTTCATAGTTTAGTCATTTTCACCTTCCAGAAAACTTCAAGTCTTGCGAAACCTAAGAAATGTTCCTTCACATCCTTTTTACTGATTGTCTCTTAAGCAACTTTTTTTTGAAATTTCACAGAATTTGCTGATGTTTTAATCAAATAAGTAAGTTTGTAAGATATATAGCTGAAGTCTTGTGTAAACTGTTTTTTATCATGAAGGGATGTTAATTTGTTCGACAAATTAACATCCCTTCCTGATAAAAAAAAACAAAAAACAAAAAAAAAAAAGGTGTACACAAGCGTATCAAGTATCTAGATTTTGCCAGATGCAATACCCTTACAGAAGCACAGAATGTAATTATCATACAACGTGGACAATTGCGTCCTGGAGAAACCATCTTGGAGTTGTCGCTGTTAGGCTATTTAGACGCTTCTCTGAGGGACGCTTAAGGAGAGAGAAACAATACCATGAGAGACAACTCTGTCAAATTGATTTATCTACCTTCTGAAAAGGGGTCATCTATAAAAGAATTACAGGAAAGAATTTTCTCCCCTCGGGAGCATATTCTATCCTTATAAAGTAGATCTCCTTTTAAAAGGAGACATATCTGCAAGAAAACAAACATGGAGTCACAAAAGTTGTCTCCGTTGCAAATAATAGCGCTATCCGGTCCCAACAAACCAGTTTTAGGTAGCGTGTCTCATTGCCCCAGATAAGGCGGTGTTTTCAGCCAAAAGAACTGATTTTTTTTTTTTTTTTCTCCTTTTTACCAAGTAAACGTAATTTGTGGATAATCCTCTTCTCTGGAGTATTTTAACACTTAGCACGCTCTGGGCGAATTCAGTACACGACAAAGTGATGATACATGTAGCTTATGTTCTTATTTTCCTCAGAAAATAGCATTTGATATTTAACCCTTAAACTGCCAATCACAATAACTGTCGTCCTCTAGGAGTAGTCTGATCAGGGTCCACACTGTTTGCCTGTATTCAAAAATAGGTTTGAAAAGATTGCAAGTATATTTAGCAGACGACATAAACAAACGACATTTTCAGATGTACGTTTTCCTGGCATTTTAAGGGTTAATGCAAATGTCTCTTGATTAGACCATTTTTATGAAATGTCAAAATTCCATTTTCAAGGAATGGTAAAAAAATGTTTTACAATGTCGTCTGTTGAAATATTTATCCTGCATGCTAAGCGTTAAAGATCATGGGGAGGCTAAAACGGAAGCCAGTGTTTGGAATTGGACTAGCTCCCAAAGAGTGTGAACAAACTCTTGACTCTTTGATGATAATGACACTATGCACAGCACACCACACCTTGTATCCAACATTTGGAAGAGAATGACAAACTGTTAAATGATAATTTCTAACTGTAAATGCTGTTTAGCAGACGACAAAGTGATGATATTTTTTTTTCTTATTTTTCAGAGAAAACAGGTTTGGCAGTTCATGCCTCCAGTTTTTGACATCTCATGCAATGGAGACAATTTGCATGAAATGTCAAATCCTGTTTCCTTGGAAAAATATGAAAAATATTTCAAAATGTCGTCTGTTAAATTTTTTACCCAGAGTGCTAAGTGTTAAATCTAAGAGTTTCCGTATCAAATGTTTAGCTTCTGGCTTGCTGTGTGTTTACGATAAGGAAATCTTATTCAATATCAGGTAGCTTCACTACAGCCAGCGTGCTTGAGGCACGCGAGGTTAGCAACGGTACAGAACAAACTATCACATATCTAAGAAAACTGGACTGGAATAAGGCAATATTTATATCTGGATTAAATAGCGAGGGTAAGCATGTGACTATGGTAATTTGTTTATATTAAGATAAATGCTGTATTTAGCCTAATATTGGGACACCTGGCCCCAAGGTTATAAAACTTTTTTCATGCTCAACCCAGCTGAGCATAAATTTTTTCATGCTAATAAAATTACTAACAATGCCAAATTCTTTTCTTGCTGAACATAGCTGAGCATGAAAATTTCTCTGCTTATAAATATGAAAATGCAAACTATTGTTGCCATTTTCATATTTATTAGTAGAGAAAATTTCATGCTTAGCTGAGTTGAGCATGAAAAAAGTTTTATAACCTTGGGGCCTGGACTCATCACAATACTCTGTCCTAACATTTGAACAGGTGCATTTTGTTGCCATTCGAACTGTCTAATATTGCTTAATTAGGTTGAAAACAGTGTATAACCCTGATCAGATGCAGCATTCTGTGGCGTTTGATCTGAATCAACAGTGTTTGGTAAGATCTTTCTGTTCCAATATTTAGGGATTATCAGGTAAACACAAATCGGTTGTTTGATATTTGTTAGTTTTGTCATTGTTTGCAATTTATCCAATATTTCTTGAAAAATATTGTACATTTTGTTTGACAATGCTTATACTTCTAGGTAAAATGGCTATAAATATGTCATCACGAAAACATGCCTATATAATTTTGACCCCCTTAAACCCCACTTTTATATAGTAAAACTGGGGTTTACAGGGGTATACATTAATTTTCTTATTTCTCGTCGAGGCGGTTCTAACGAGTACCCACAATCTATGTTTTGAGCAGAAATATGAAAAATATCAGAGTTTTTCATCTGAAAACTTTCAGTTTATGGGGGTGAAATTTTCTATATATTTGAATAGGCGTGTTTTCGTAATGGTTTAACCCATTTATGCCTTGCGTCCCGTAAGGAGGACATTCGCAAAGACCGCAGAACGCGGCGTCTGATCTGGGTCTAAATTGTTTGCATTAAATACATGTATTTCTATAAAATATTTCAATAATAAAAACTAACCAGACACCCCTTCTATTGGAAATGGACATGTCCAAAGAGTTGAGGTAGAAGAGTCCATTCGGCGTAAATGGGTTAGAGTCTGCTTCTACAATTGTAGACCATATGCAGACCAAACATATGATATTGACATATGTTTGTAGAACACACGCTGTAGAGGATACCTATGCTGACCGAATAAATGTCAGCTGCGTCAGAACCAAGGGTCATCACAAAAACATACCTACATAATTTTGACCCCCTGAAACCCCATTTTATATAGTAAAATTGGGGTTTACAGTGGTATACATTATTTTTCTTATTTCTGCTCAAAAACATGGTTTGTGGGTACCCGTTAGAACCGCCTCGCCGAGGCCGTTCTATACCCACAATCTATGTTTTGAGCAGAAATTAAAAAAAATATCAGAATTTTTTATCTGATTTTTTTCATTTTTTGGTGGTAAAATTTTCAGTATATTTGAATAGGCATGTTTTCGTAATGTGAGGTTTAGCGCGAGTAGAACTGAGTTAAGTCTACCAGTAGTTTTTTTTTTTTTTTTTGTTTTTTTTTTTTTTTTTTTGTATTTTTTTTTTCTCCTGACCTTTCCTAGGCGATTCCTCTGTTGCAGTTCCTCATTGTTTGTACGCCTGTGGTTTCATAAGTGGCGTTTGTTTTGAATTGTTTGTTCATCGTCTCTTCGTCTGGTGCCCTGGGAAGCGTGGTATTTTTGGGTGCATTCGCTTATATTTTTGTAAACAGAAATTTGTTAAATATTTAAGACTAAACTGCAGAAAGTTTGATAGTTTAAGCAATGGTTTATCATGTTTATTGCATTGATATTTGCAAAGAAATTTGAGCGATAGACCAATTTCATTTATGAAAAATTGATACTTCAACAAATTCATTAACAGCAAAGACATTGCTGAGCATGCATATCCACAAAATCTAATCAGGACATTCGATGTTTGCCCGGAACAAGTATGAATAGTACCCTATTTAGACCAAGTTTTCGGCCACCATATCTCTTAACCATACTTGTACTAACAATTGAGTCAGTTTCACTGCCTGTTCATCTGTATAAACACTGCTGACATGTGTAGACCTGGATCAGACACCGCCTGAGCTGGGTAGTTAATGTTGCTGAGGCCTGTATTACCTAATATTTACGGGGTAAATACGGGTTAAGTGAAAATAGAAAGGTACATACTCGAGTACTGCTAGACTTCACAGATTGATCAGGAACTTCGATGGACCATATCTGCTAATACCACTGGATGTATTGCGATCTTTAACTGAGCCACAGCGTAGGAATACGTACTCAACAAGCAAACAACGTCGCAGGAACGTCGTTACAACGTCGCTGCAGCGTAACGTTGTGTGTTTGCTGGGATACTTTCCAACATGTGTGCACAACGAAACCTCAAATCACCTTGCACGTCCGCGCAGTCTGATAAGAATCTTTGTTGTTCGCATGAAGAAATTTTGCATCGTTTACTGTCCAAATTGCGCCCAGAGAAGATTTTGATCAGACTGCGCAAAAGCGCAGCTTGGTTTAAATCTTCATTGAGCGCACATATCCAAAGATAGATTTCTGACGCTGCAGCTCAATTATTTGAAATGCGTCTTTATTTCTGGTCCTTTTCATGCTGTAAGCAATAAACTGCGAAGAATGGTGGAAAGGGCAAATAGTGTTATCCCTGTACGTCCATCCGTCTCCGCCCGCATCCGGCGTTAGCAATTTGCATTGAAGTTTTTTCGGGCGTGGGCATCCGTATCCTTTGAACACATTTCTAGATCTAGCTTTCTTCGAAATGTGGGCTTGCAGGTTCATTCGAAGAGCCGCAAATAAGTTGCATGCATGTGTACGATTCTCCACTCAAGCACTCAAGGAAAAACACTAAATGTCATAATCAGTCACCGCTGACCCAGATTAACCTGCGCATCCACGCAGTTTCTTCAGGGCATTTCCCGTGCGTCGATATAATTTTGCAGTATATCTATTGTCGAGTAAGCGAGGGTGGTTGGTCATCACCAGTTTAAGCGAATTGTGCTCACAAGAACTGTATATTATCCATCTAAAATTAAAAATCTGACGTCTGTCCCCTCCCCCTGTCTGTCTGTCTGTCTCTGTCTCTCTCTCTCTCTTTCTTCTTCTTCTCTCTCTCTCTCTCTCTCTCTCTTTCTCTCTCTCTCTCTCTCTCTCTCTCTCTCTCTCTCATGTCATTTCTTGGACTACACATGTCAATCAAATTGATTGCACGTACAATGTGACCTGATCTATGCGTAAGCACTTTGTTGTCTTCAAGACATTAAATACAATGTATTGATGCTACTGTTAGGCATATTTCCATAGTTAAGCGAAATGGTTTCACTTTCACGGGAGACAACTCTTTCAATGTGTTTATGCTTCCTTTCCAAGAAAAGATCCTCTGCAAAAGGATCGAATTTGCTAAAAAAAAAAAAAGCAACAAACAATTCTTTCCTTTTAGGGTAGACCATTTTGCAGACGCCATTTGTTGTGTAGGAAAGCAAACAGGAGGTAAAAATTGTCTCTCTTAAACAAATAGATGAAATTCTAGCAGGTGTATCCAATCCTCTGAAAATATTTAATCTCAGCAGGCTTACAATGTTGAAACAACATCGAATCAAAGTTTATACAATGTCAAGACGTTGAATGAACGTTGAATCGACGTTGATTTAACGTTGTATGTCCGCTGGGATCTTTTATTCAGAATCATATGTGGGTATAGGTACCTAGTGATCATGATTTATTAAAACCTTTGTCTTGCTGAATAAGTTAAGATGCCATGCCTTTTTCAAATTTTCAGCCAATCAGATTATTTGATCCAGATAGTTGATATAAATTCACATACTCAATGGCAAACAGTGTAGCTCCAGATCAGTTGGCTTCTCAGAAGCCAACTGATCTGGATCTACACTGTTTGCAAAAGCAAGGTATATCCGGGTTCAGTAGGACAAGGGTTAAGAAATCCATTTGGTGTGCTAGGTTGTTATCAGTTTAATTGTAATGCACTTAAACCTTTCCAAACTAATCTATAGAGGTCGGCAGAAACTACTGTGACAGTTGGGGCCATTAGCATGGTGTTGCATCTACAGCGGCATTGTTTTTATTTCGTCGTACCAATCGGTGATGAGGTAAACATGTTCATAAGGAGAGATAAGGAAACCAGAACACACAGTTTCTGATTAGTCATGAATTACTCTTGCTTTCTGATGAAACCGGAACAATGCGTCACGAAAACATGCCTATATAATGTTGACCCCCTTAAACCCACTTTTATAAAGTAAAATTGGGGTTTACAGGGGAATACATTATTTTTCTTATTTCTGTTCAAAAACATAGATTGTGGGTACTCGTTCAAACAGCCTCGCCGAGGCGGTTCTAACGAGTACTCACAATCTATGTTTTGAGCACGAATATGAAAAATATTAGAATTTTTATTTGAAAATTTTCATTTTTTTGGTGGTAAAATTTTCAGTATTTTTGAAAAGGCTTGTTTTCGTAATGAACTCCCCATAACTAGCTGATAATATGTAAAATATCGATCTCTTACGATCAGTTATAAACGTATCACATAAATGATAATATGTATTCAAAACCAACAAGATAGAAGCACTCGAAGTTTTCCGAAAGTCAAGAACTCCATTTGTTTACCGTAACACCGGAAACAGAAACTGCCTGTGTAGATAAGCCACAGTGATTAGAAAATATGAAACATTTTGTTTCAGTAATTCGAGTGATTCAGCGTGATTGTTTTGCTTCTTGTTGACAAAGAACAAAAAAAAAACCCCTGCAATTCAGCGTGGGTCTTTCAGGACAAGATATTTTCAGAATAACACGAGCCGCACATGAGAATACGTACCTTTTGAGATATGTGCAAAAACGCAGACTTTTATAAGGCTGCTTATCAGCACAGTCTAATAATAGTACCTCGCTCGAGCTAACAGGCTAACCTTCGGTACGTTTTCTGACGTTGCGGCTCATAAGGTTAACACGCTAGGTACGTTTTCTGACGTTGCGGTTCATAAGGCTAACACACTAGGTACGTTTTCTGACGTTGCGGTTCATAAGGTTAACACACTAGGTACGTTTTCTGACGTTGTGGCTCATAAGGTTAACACATAAGGTACGTTTTCTGACGTTGCGGCTCATAAGGTTAACACACTTGGTACGTTTTCTTACGTTGTGGCTCATAAGGTTAACTCACTAGGTACGTTTTCTGACGTTTTGGCTCACAAGGTTAACACGCTAGGTACGTTTCTGACGTTGCGGCTTATAAGGTTAACACACTAGGTACGTTTCTGACGTTGCGGCTTATAAGGTTAACACGCTAGGTACGTTTTCTGACGTTGCAGCTTATAAGGTTAACACGCTAGGTACGTTTTCGGATGTTGCGGCTTATAAGGTTAACACCCTCGGTACGTTTTCTGACGTTGCGGCTTATAAGGTTAACACGCTAGGTACGTTTTCTGACGTTGCGGCTTATAAGGATAACACACTTGGTACGTTTTCTGACGTTGCGGTTCATAAGGTTAACACACTAGGTACGTTTTCTGACGTTGCGGCTTATAAGGTTAACACGCTAGGTACGTTTTCTGACGTTGCGGCTTATAAGGATAACACGCTAGCTACGTTTTCTGACGTTGCGGCTTATAAGGTTAACACACTAGGTACGTTTCTGACGTTGCGGTTCATAAGGTTAACACACTTGGTACGTTTTCTGACGTTGCGGCTCATAAGGTTAACACATTAGGTACGTTTTCTGACGTTGCGGCTCATAAGGTTAACACACTTTGTACGTTTTCTGACGTTGTGGCTCATAAGGTTAACACACTAGGTACGTTTTCTGACGTTTTGGCTCATAAGGTTAACACGCTAGGTACGTTTCTGACGTTGCGGCTTATAAGGTTAACACACTAGGTACGTTTCTGACGTTGCGGCTTATAAGGTTAACACACTAGGTACGTTTTCGGACGTTGCGGCTTATAAGGTTAACACGCTAGGTACGTTTTCGGACGTTGCGGCTTATAAGGTTAACACCCTCGGTACGTTTTCTGACGTTGCGGCTTATAAGGTTAACACGCTAGGTACGTTTTCTGACGTTGCGGCTTATAAGAATAACACACTTGGTACGTTTTCTGACGTTGCGGTTCATAAGGTTAACACACAAGGTACGTTTTCTGACGTTGCGGCTTATAAGGATAACACGCTAGGTACGTTTTCTGACGTTGCGGCTTATAAGGTTAACACACTAGGTACGTTTCTGACGTTGCGGTTCATAAGGTTAACACACTAGGTACGTTTACTGACGTTGCGGCTCATAAGGTTAACACATTAGGTACGTTTTCTGACGTTGCGGCTCATAAGGTTAACACACTTGGTACGTTTTCTGACGTTGTGGCTCATAAGGTTAACACACTAGGTACGTTTTCTGACGTTGTGGCTCATAAGGTTAACACGCTAGGTACGTTTCTGACGTTGCGGCTCATAAGGTTAACACACTAGGTACGTTTCTGACGTTGCGGCTTATAAGGTTAACACACTAGGTTCGTCTACTGACGTTGCGGCTTATAAGGTTAACACGCTAGGTACGTTTTCTGACGTTGCGGCTTATAAGGTTAACACCCTCGGTACGTTTTCTGACGTTGCGGCTTATAAGGTTAACACACTAGGTACGTTTTCTGACGCTGCGGCTTATAAGGATAACACACTTGGTACGTTTTCTGACGCTGCGGTTCATAAGGTTAACACACTAGGTACGTTTTTTGACGTTGCGGCTTATAAGGTTAACACGCTAGGTACGTTTTCTGACGTTGCGGCTTATAAGGTTAACACACTAGGTACGTTTTCTGACGTTGCGGCTTATAAGGATAACACGCTAGGTACGTTTTCTGACGTTGCGGCTTATAAGGTTATCACACTAGGTACGTTTTCTGACGTTGCGGCTTATAAGGTTAACACACTAGGTACGTTTCTGACGTTGCGGCTTATAAGGTTAACACATTAGGTACGTTTCTGACGTTGCGGCTTATAAGGTTAACACACTAGGTACGTTTTCTGACGTTGCGGCTTATAAGGTTAATACGCTTGGTACGTTTTCTGACGTTGCGGCTTATAAGGTTAACACGCTAGGTACGTTTTCTGACGTTGCGGCTTATAAGGTTAACACGCTAGGTATGTTTTCTGACGTTGCGGCTTATAAGGTTAACACGCAAGGTACGTTTTCTGATGTTGCGGCTTATAAGGATAACACACTAGGTACGTTTTCTGATGTTGCGGTTCATAAGGTTAACACACTAGGTACCTTTTCTGACGTTGCGGCTTATAAGGTTAACACGCTAGGTACGTTTTCTGACGTTGCGGCTTATAAGGTTAACACACTAGGTACGTTTTCTGACGTTGCGGCTTATAAGGTTAACACGCTAGGTACGTTTTCTGACGTTGCGGCTTATAAGGTTAACACACTAGGTACGTTTTCTGATGTTGCGGCTTATAAGGTTAACACGCTAGGTACGTTTTCTGACGTTGCGGCTTATAAGGTTAACACACTAGGTACGTTTTCTGACGTTGCGGCTTATAAGGTTAACACGCTAGGTACGTTTTCTGACGTTGCGGCTTATAAGGTTAACACGCTAGGTACGTTCTCTGACGTTGCGGTTCATAAGCTTAGCGTGTTAGCTTGAGCGAGATACTATTATCATTCCTCCTGCTGTCGGTAAAAATTAGCAGATGCCATTGTAAAATGAGCATTTGTATGAGCTCAGGGATCGTACATGAATGAAATTTTGGCAATAGATTTTATAAAGGTGTTGGTTTATAAAACCATATGAAAATATTTTAGATGTCTTTTAAAACATTTTTTTAATCCAGCATAAAAATTAACTCTGCGTATTTTTTTTTTTTTTTTTTTTTTTTCATTTCAGTATATATACCCATGTTAAGTATTTTCTTGTGTATTGTCCTTGTGTTTTTCAGTCCTTTTAGCATTGCGATTACCTCGCTTGGGGAAGAGAGACCTGGTCTGTGTGCTACTTGTGCGGTTTTTTTTTTTTGGTTTTTTTTGTTTGTTTTTTTTTTTTTGTTTGTTTTTTTTTTTGTTTGTTTTTTTTGTTTTTTTTTTTTGCGCGGGTTTGGTTGTGTTTGTTTTCTCTTCTTCTTGACATCAGGGACTTTTCTTTTTATTTTATTACTACCGACTGTTCTAAGGCGGGAGTTCTGGTGCTGGTTGTTCTTTATGCAGTTTTGTGGCTGTTTGCTGCTGAGATTCTCTTGTTCAGGTCATCTGAGGCTTAAGGTGAGCTATTTTGATAGGCCAGTTGTCTGTCGCCAGTTGATAGGCCTGTTGTCCGTCTCGCCCATCGTCAATTAACATTTGACGTCCCCTTGGCAATCAAAGAAAAAAAGTAGAAATCTTCTTGTCAGAAACTAAAGCACGGATTTCAATATGATTTAGCAGATATGTTTCTTTTGGTGTCCCTCTACGAAGATTGTTCAAGTCATCATAATTTGTCAAAGACAAAACATGGCCGGTAGGAGGTGGGGCTTATTTTCCTTTATATATCTATATATATATTTTTTTTAAAAATCTTCTTGTTTGAAATCAAAGGACCGATATCAATATAATTTAGCAGAAATGATTCCCTTAGTAACCCTGTAGCAAGAATGTTTAAGTCATCATGTTTGATAAACAAAACATGACTGCCAGGGCAGCGGGAGCTTATTTTCCTCATATATCGATACAGAATACTTTAAAAGTATTCTTGTAAGAAACCACTGGACCGATTTCAATATAATTTGGCAAAAATGGTTCTTTGGTAACCCTTAACCAAGACTGTTCAAGCCATCATGATTTGTCTGAAAACATGGCCACTAAAGGGCATGGCTTATTTTCTCCTATATATCTATGTATAATCTTCTTGTCAGAAACCAATGGACTACTTTCAACATAATTTGGCAGAAATGCTCCTTTTTGGTAGACATGTAGCAAGATTGTTCAAGCCATGATGATTTGTCAGAACGATGCCGGGGGGGGGGGGGGGGGGGGGGGGCGGGGGGGTGGACTTATTTTCCTACATACCTCTATAGAAAACTTTAAACTGTAATCTTCTTGTCAGAAACCATTAGACTTATTTCAATATAATTTGGCAGAAATGTTCCCTTGGTGACCCTGTACCATGGTTTTTCAAGCTGTGATGATTCGTCAAAAATATGGCCGCCGAGGGGGGGGTGGAGGGGGGGTAAAGCAGGGCTTATTTCCCCTATATATCTATATAGAAAGACTTAAAAGTCTTGTCAGAGACCACTAGGCTGATTTCAGTATAATTTGGCAGAAACTTTACTTTGGTCATTTATTACCAAGAGTGTCCAAGCCATTAGGATTCGTCAGAAAAAATGGCTACAAAAGAGGCGGGGCATTATTTCCCCTATATATCTATATGAAAAACTTTAAAAGTCTTTTGTTAGAAACAATTGGACTGATTTCAATCTACTTTGCAGAATTTTTGCTTTGATGCTCATGTTCATAAAGAACATGGCCACCAAGGGCAAGGCTTATTTCCCCTATATATTTATATTAAAAACATTAAAAGTTTTATTGTTAGACTCCGCTGGACCGATTTCAATGTAATTTGGCATAAATATTCCTTCAGTGACCTCTAGCAAGATTGTTCAAGTCAGAAACACAGCAATGCCACATACCTTCATAGATTGATCATGAAATAACTTCTACAGTCATTCTTTCCTCTTTCACCTAGTCAAGAAGTCATTTGTCAGTTGCTTCCTTGTAGTTAAATTACTTTTACATAAAATTTGAACAATGAGCCAGTGAAACTCAGGTGAGCGATTTAGGGTCATTTGGCCCTCTTGTTTATGTTTTGTTCTATTCGTTGTCTTATTGTTGTGCCTATTATGGATAATATCTAGCATTGCCAGCACATTCTTGGAGAAGGGTGATGTGGGCGGGGGGGGGGGGGGGGGGACGGGGAGGATGACTGTTTTGCGTTTCTTTAGGTTGCGGTTTGTTTACTGTTTGTCATGGTTTGTTTGCTCTTCCTCTTGGTATCATTGGTTGGCTATGTTCAGTGATCGTGGCTCTTCCTCGCCATCTTCTATACTTTTTTATGAAGCATGTCACATGGCTTCAGATGATACTATGTTTTCAGCCAAAGAGTATAGATATTATTCTTATTTCTCCACGAAATCGTATGTTTGGCAACTCGTTAGAAGCACTCTGTGGCATTGTTTCTCATACATCACAAAAACACAACTATATATTTTTGACCCCCTTTAACTCCACTTTTATATAGTAAAACTGGAGTTTACAGGGGCAGAACTTATTTCTATTTCTGCTCAAAAACATAGACTGTGGGTACTCGTTAGAAGTACCTCGTTATGTTTCGAATTTGACCAACTTAACGGGTACCCACAATCCATGTTTTGAGCAGAAATATGAAAAATATCAGAATTTTTTATCTGAAAATTTTCATTTTTTGGTGGTAAACTTTTCAGTATATTTGAATAGGCGTGTTTTCGGAATGGAAATAAGACAAATATTTATGTGGATTTTCTCTTTTCTGGAGTTCTATTTTATGGTAGTAAGCCTTGGTAAAACCTTTAATGATCAAGTGGAGTTTTAATAAACTGTTTATCATCCGAAAGCTAGTGTTTGGAAAGAAACGAGTCTCAACAAATGAAGAGGAACATGTTGATTCTTTACAATATTACAGGTCCAATACCATGAACGCCTACACCTTCATTGTCTGTAAATATTTGAAGGAGAGTAGCAAACTATTTAATGATAATGTTTAATCCTGCTACTGTAAATGCTGGCAGAATTTACTTTCTTGTTTAACCCGTGTATGCCGCGTGGCTTCTTCCAAATGATTTCTTTGGACATGTTCATTTCGATATAAGGAGTGTCTGGTTAGTTTTTATTGTTACTATGCTTTGTAGAAATTCCCAAGTTGAATGCAATCAGGGTAGACTCTGATCAGAAGCCGCGTTCTGCGGCGTCTGATCAGGGTCTACACTGTTTGCCAATGTCCCTTTTATTGAACGCTAGGCTTTAATCCTTTAAATCCGAGAGTTTCTGTACCAGATGTTAAGCTTCTGGCTTGCTATGTGTTTACGATAAGGAAATCTTATTCATTATTATGCTTCAGTGACGCGAGGTTCGCAACCGCAATAATGATTATTGAACGAACAGTGTGCGTATTCCATATCTACAAAAACTAGCCTAAGATAAGGTAATACTAATATCTGGATTATATAGTGACGATAAGTATGTGACTGATATATATATATATATATTACAATATTTGTCCTAACGTTTGAAAAGGTTTCATTTTGTTACCTGTTGATGTTCTAGAATTGCTGTATGAGTGGCATACAGTAGCATACAGTGCATATCCTAATCTGGCTGTACACTTTCTTCTTTTTTTTTTTTTTTTTTTTTTTTTTTGCTTTTTTTTTTGTTTTGTTTATTACTTGCAGTTGATTAAATGACTACTGTTGAAGCTTAATTTTATATATATATATGGTTTGAACATGCTAAAGTTTCTTCTACTGCGGCTCTTCTCTGTTTGTAGGTCGGTGGTTTCATATGTGGCGTTTGTTTTGCCATTATTTGTTCCTCATATCTCCTTGTTGTGATGCCTCAGGAAGGCTGTTCTTCGTGATTGTGGCATTTCCTTGGTATTCACTTATTTTTTCATTAGAATATGTTTGAGTTTTGCATCTTCCGAATGAAATCTAACGTATGATTTAGGGATCAGATATTGTAAATCGGACAGGTATAGCAGCATTTGTTTATAAAAAGCCTAAACAAAATTCGAGAATAGAAAACAAGCTGTGCGATCTAACCAGGTCCTTCTCTGTTTGTCCGGAGGATGTATGAGTGAAAACAGAAGGGATTTTGGTACTGCCTGGACACGCCGACGGACCAGGAGCTTTGATGTTCGCGCATAACCTAATATCTGTATTACTTGTGAGTTTTAATTACTCTGTGTATTGCGTCTCAGTATGGTACGAAAGACTGGTAGTGACATTTCAGCTTCATTAATTCAAGGTTTCAACTTCACGAATTCACGATTTCAACTTCATGAATTCACGATTTCAACTTCACGAAATCACGAATTCAACTTCACGAATTCCCCAATTCAACTTCACGAATTCCACTTCACGAATTCACGACTTCAACTTCATGAATTCAACAGACGAATTCGTGAAGTTGAATTCGTGAAGTTGAATTCGTGAATTCGTGAAGCCGAATTCGTGAAGTTGAATTCGTGAAGTTGAATTCGTGAATTCGTGAAGCTGAATTCGTGAATTCGTGAAGTGGAATTCGTGAGGTTGAAATCGTGAATTCGTGAAGTTGAAATCGTGAATTCATGAAGTTGAAATCGTAAATTCGTGAAGTTGAAACCTTGAATTAATG
Source organism: Anodontia alba (assembly GCA_964016985.1). Lineage (NCBI taxonomy): Eukaryota > Metazoa > Mollusca > Bivalvia > Lucinida > Lucinidae > Anodontia > Anodontia alba. Next base: position 141,751,336 of record OZ024823.1, read on the forward strand.
TAGTTGAAATGTCACTACCAGTCTTTCGTAGTATGGTGCCTTTTTCATTTTGTAGCCAAGGACAACAGATTGAAAAAAAAAATGTAGTTACCTAGGAAATACCACAATAGTGAAGCAACACCTTTCGAGCGAATGACAATCTTTTAGGATTTTCCGAAAAATCAGTGGTGCAAGCAATGTTTCTCTGAACTTGCGATTAGCGAAAGCCAAGATCAGCCTACGTATAACAATTAGTGCCTTGTTGGTTTGTCAAAATAAAATATTCTGCAACATTATTCTGCAAACGATAAATGCAGTAACCAGAGTGTGTAGATTTTCAGGCTTATCTTGGCAAAAACGCAAAAACTTTATTTTATATACCTTCTTCTCTGAGATCAAATCATGTTTAAAATGACGTAATCTCTCTCTCTCTCTCTCTCTCTCTCTCTCTCTCTCTATGTGTGTGTGTGTTTATTATGTTATGATAAGACAACTACAATCACAACTCACTAGGCTGTATATTGTTGCATAAGTACCTGCGCCACAGAATGCTAGTTTTGTGTTATTGAAGCAACACTGTCGCATTTCCCAAACTGATCATGTATATGATAGCACGCGTAATATTGATGGTCAGTGCACGAGCTCTTTAATTATTACACTCTACAAAATTTAATGCTTTGATGCTAATGGTAATTCACAATACTCAGTAAATATTTAAGGGGACTAATGGACACATTTTCAAGGGATACAACCCTCTCAAGTCGGTTTTGGCTCTCTTCTGAAAAGGGGCTACTCTAAAAGGAAAGAATGTGCTCCACGGGAGCACATTCTTTCCTTTTAGATTGGACCCCTTTTTATAAGGGGTTTGATATGGAGGAAAGCAAAATAGGAAGTCACAAAAGTTGTCTCTCATTTTAACTAATTAGAGACAATTTTACTAGGTGTATTAAATCTCTTTATAGTCTTAAACTTAAATTTCAGAATAATATGTCTGAACAGGTAGCTATTGATCATGGTTTATTTTACGAGATTCGTTTGATGTGCTAGGCTGTTATTAGTTTAATGACAATGCTCTTAAAGCTTCCCAAATTGATATATAATGTACGGAAGTAAGTTCTATTACTGTTTGGGACATTATTGGACATACACCATTTAGTTTCAGTGACCTGTGTGATTCAAGCATAATTGGTCCATGCGTTTATGTTCCCTGGTGGAAAACGCCTCAACAAAGGGTAAATGTCTTAGAAACTGCAATATGGATTTTGCAGACAAGGGTGCAATGATCCGTTATATATTCATAACAACAAGGTTTACCGCGCATTAGCATTTGTCCTGCTTAGGTGGTAAGAAATTTTAAAATGAGCAGTTTTATGTGAAAAAGAATCTTAGGTCAAATGCGGACAGCGAATGATTTGTAATAGTCTAATAAATGACCCTTGAGTGGTGACAGTTAGCACACTCTGAAATAGCTGACAACTCGCTTCACATTAAGTAAAACTATGAATGAATGAATGAATGAATGAATGAATGAAATGTCATAGTCACGAAGCACAGCCTTCCCGGGGACCGAATATTAATTAAGACTGATAAACTTCCTCAACTCTTAACTACAAAACACATATCTAATTTACACTCCCATAAATAAAAGCCAGATAGTGTTAATGGAAGTACTGCTACCAGCAAAAGCAACTTCAGCGGATACATGACATTTATAGAACGCCGAGTGCCCGCTAAACAGTTGTGCTTACTCGTACATTTCATTTAATGAGACTTTTGTCATTTTAACCCATTTAAGCCTAGCGTCTCATAAAAGGGACTCTGGCAAACAGTGTAGACCCAGATCAGACGCCGCAGAACGCGGCGTCTGATCTGAATCTACACTGTTTGCCAGTGTCCCTTTTATGGGACACGAGGCTTAAATGGATTAAGGGACAAAAATAGTGCGAATTGTCAGCTGCAGACTTTGTAGGATGAAATACTAAATCAAAATGGTATCGCTTACGAACCAGTTTGCGTTCGTTCGAAACTGACATTTGCATTTAGAGATCCAAGTACTGACAGTACAAAAAGGTGTATTGAAATAAAGCATTAATGTGTACAACGAAACCAATTAATTTCATTACCTAGAGTATACTTCTTCTCTTAGTGCTTTTCGTACGTTTGTTCGATTTGCGCTTGTTTGGTTTTGTCTGTTTCCTCCTCCTCTTGGTGTCTGGGAAGGGCTGCGGTTTCTGATTGTGGCACTCCCTGGATTTTTCTCTCACTCTTTTGTTTTCTTAGAATATGCATCAATTTCAAATTTTGGTCAAATTTGAAACCATAAATTTATGTATTTATGATAATTATATCTGTTATTTAAGCAGTAATCAACTGAACTGCAATGGTCAAACCTTTGAAAACAACGATTTTCTCTGTTTTTAATCATTTAAGCTCATATGATGATCCGTGCACGAAAAAGGCCCGTATACATTTTGCAGACAACGTAGGTCCAGATGAGCATGCGCATCCGTGCAGTCTGATCTTAACAGTCTCTGTTCGTCGACATATACTACAGTACCTGTTAATGCTGTAAAAGGACAAGGAAGGCCCTGATCAACCGGCGCTTATGCGCCTGCTGATCTGGGCCTGCGTTGTCCGCAAAATTGCATAAGAGCCCTTTTCATGCGTTGGCATCATATGTTAAAAGATTAGCAATTGTCATTTTAAAAAAAAAAAAAATTTAATTTTCCAACAGAATAATAAAAAACTAAAACGTTGCCTTTGGAAACAAAGAACGTACAAAGAGCGAAAAATCAGACGTTTTTATTAAGTTACTTAATATATAGCAATATTGTTTGCGATGCTGTATATGACCCTAGTACCGGCTTCAGCGGTATTTGATTTTCAAAGTAACCAAAATGGGCTCAATGATCCTAAAGGAAATAGAAGCATAATCTGCATGGCCGCCACACGGCACTTAACACCAGTTGCAGTGAAGTAAAACAAAAAAAAAACTAAAATGTTGCATTTGGAAACAAAGAACACACAAAAAACAACAAAATTGGGAGACTGTTTTATTCAGTCTCTTCATAAACAGCAATAATATTTGCGAGGCAGCATACATCCCTAGCAAAGTACTGGTTAACTGCTTAAAGAACTGTGTCTGCTCAGGAAAAAGTGCGAGTATGTTAACTGACCGGCTCGACATGGCCTTAACAATATTAACTGTGCAGTAAATCTCGAAATCAAACAAACATTATAGCTGTCTGTCTGTTTACTTTCGTTGCAAACAAAAAAAGTTAGACTTCTGTTGCAGTTCTGTGTTATTTGTGTGTCTGTGATTTCATAGGTGATGTTCCTTTTGTCATTGTTAGCTCCTCACCTCTACTCCTTTTAGTGTCCCAGGAAGGTTGTGGTTAGCAATTTCTATATAGATGATATATCTTTGTTGTCATGGTATAGACAATCACAGAGTTGAGGAGAAACATGGCAGTGACTCCATCGTTGATCCATAGTGCATCAGATAACTTCTGTCGGTTAACTCGAAACCGGAACCGTCTCTAATATTTTATTGGAAGCATATCGGAAACATTGAGTCCAAACGGGTCAGTTTTAATGTACGAAATGAGTGAAATGCAGCAAAATGCTTATTTCCAAAACGAAGAGAAAAACGATTTTTAAAAGACACATAGCGAAATGAAGTAATTTCTTTCTTTCTTTCTTTCTTTCTTTCTGTACTGTATTCGAACTTACATATTATTGAAAAATATTAACTTTTATTGTCTACGCCCGTTGACAATCTTAATATTTGTCACTGCTCGGTAGCACCTTATGAAAGGTCATGGACCAGTCCAATACTACCATGGACTGCACAACGTTATTTAAACCAAGTATTAACTTACGCTTAGAACACAATTTAAAGTTAAAGCTGACTGAAGTGAATCCATCAACTATTTTACGTGATTATTCACATTCTGTGTAATACTTATTTGAGATGTTGGGAGTATTTGGCAGATTCAGTGAACCAAGTATAGGCTTTCACAAAAAGCTTGGTCTACGCTTAGCACACAATAAATGCTAAAGCTGATAGAAGATTAACAGCAAAATGTCAAGTGTCACGTTAATCCATCAAGTAATCGCCACAAATATAATGACGAAGGACTAGCCAAAGAAATATATATATAAATTTAGAGGCCACGCCCACTTCTTATTTTCAGCCAATCTGATTACTTGATCCAGATTGTTGATATAAATTCACATACTTCATGGCAAACAGTGCAGATCCAGATCAGTTGGCTTCTTCAGAAGCCAACTGATCTGGATCTACACTGTTTGCAAAGGAAGGGTATATCCGTGTTCAGCAGGATAAGGGTTAACATTTATTGTGTGCTAAGCGTAGACTAAGCTTTTTGTGAAAGCTAATACTTGCTTAACATTATCAATGACAACACGTTCAGTGATATCAAGCTGTGGTTATAACACGTTCAATGGTATCAAGCTGTGGTCATAGCACGTCCTTAAGCAGTATCGCAACGTCAAATTAATCTGCTGAATCCTCCACTAGTACTATAGACACAATGCAATTAAAACGCGATGTTGTTTATTTAATAGCGGTTATTGTTATAAATGCTATGCAACATATTGGATTTGGAATATCATTTTGCTGTTGCGTGTAAGTAATGTCCCATAAAAGTAACCGAGGGTTGACCTTTCGTAAAGCCAGGTTGAAGCCATTCCCAACCCCAAGCCCCCACACTTTTACTGTTGACCATTTAGGGTAGTCCCAACTTTTGAAGGGTATACATAGTGGAAGGGTATCTGGCTCTACACAGTCTGGATAGCTCGAGGTTTTATATATCAGGTACTCACGATACAAGATCAAGTTCTGGCCTGACGTAACGCTTGAAGAACATAAAGTGTGTTAGCTGAGAGGCCAGAATTTTATTGCAAAACATAGACATCACGAAAACATTCCTATATAATGTTGACCCCCTTAAACCCCGCTTTTATATAGTAAAACTGGGGTTTACAGGGGTATACATTATTTGTTCTTATTTCTGCTCTAAAATATAGATTGTGGGTACTCGTTAGAACCGCCTCGGCGAGGCGGTTCTAACCCGTACTCACAATCTATGTTTTGAGCAGAAAAAATGTCAATTTTTATCTGAAAGTTTTCATTTTTTATGGTAAAAATTTCAATGTATTTGAATAGGCTTGTTTTCGTAAAGGCTTTTTACAATGCATCTCAGTCGCAACATCAGGAAACGTATCTGCGGATCTGTGCGCCTAGCGAAGATTCAGTTACGCCTACGCATACGCAAAGTCTAATCAAAATATTCTCTCGGCACATTATGGATAGCCAAGGATGCAAAATTTGTTCATGCAGAGAACGAAGATTCTGATCAGACTGCATGGATGCGCAGGCTGTTTTGAGTCTTCGTTGGGCTCATTTCAGAAGGTACTTTTCTCACGTCGAGGCTCATATATTTATGTTTGTATGTTGGTGCGTATATTGCACAAAAAGTGTGCCCTTTTGCACGAGCACATATTTGCGAAAATCGGAGGAAGTGATGACGGTGGTAAATATAAGGATGGTGTTGTAATTATTACTCTTTAGGGGAATTGAAAGCTCTTGGTCTTTCCAAGATCTATATGAATAAATGTCAAACTCGGACGCTTGAACTAGCTCATTTGTTCAGATGTGCTTGTTAAAGCGCCTGAGTTTGACATTTATACATTGTATGAGTGTCACAAGCAGTTCTTGTTGATGGTGGTGGTGTTGTTGTTTTTGTTGTTGCTGTGGTGCGTGCATGCATGCGCGCGCGCGCTTTACAGTGAGATTATTGCGTTCCTATAACAAGTACCATGACCGTACACAGACCCTTTGTTTCAGTTGTAACTTCTCAGTATTTCATTAGCATTACTATCAGTTTGTTTCTAAGACATTCAGTATGACATTTAGCTGTCAGCTCTAGAGAATAAATGTGATACAGTTAATGCATTTAACCGTGATTTGAGAAAGGATACTTTCGATATTTGTATTCTTCATATCTGCTACTTAATTAGAACGAAACTCCGATTTTCGTTCTTTTGATGTGTTCTTTGTTTCTAAGGACTACAGTATTAATTTTTATTCGTTAAAATTTATTGTATTGGCAAACAGTGTAGACCTTGATCAGATGCCACAGAATTTGGCATCTGACCAGGGTCTACACGGTTTGCGCACTTCCAGCCAAACATTGTTTATTTAACCCGTTTATGCCGAGTCGATTTTTCTACTTTATCATCGGCCTATTTGCAACAGAAGGGATGTCTGGTTAGTTTTTTTTGTTTTTTTTTATCGCCTTGTTATTAGAGCGATTATTGTATAAAATGCAAAAAATGTAGACCCTAATCAGAAGCATCTGATCTTGGTCGACATTGTTTGCCAATGTCCCATTAATGGAATGCTAGGCATAAACGCGCGCGCGCATGCGTGCGTGCGTGTGTGTGTGGCAGCTCATTGTGACCAATGTATAAAATATTCTTACATTTGTTGATCAAAGCTTGTTTACCGAAGTTCGGACGGATTTATGAAGCTGTGCATTTTAATTTCCTAGCAAATACATGACGAAGATTTGACACAATATGGTCGCCGGTTGGGCAAGTTGCCTGCTTTGAAATTATTTATGTAAATTATTCTTTTGCCAGTTAGTAAGGTATTCATTACCTCTCATGCACACGTTTTTATTTATGTGCTGTTTTACCTCTTGTAGACTGAATAACACACACACACACAAACACACACACACACACACACACACACACACACACACACACACACACACACACACACACTATTACACTATATAAGCACAATATTGTTCTATGAAACTTGTTTTTTAACAGGCGTAGTGGTGCAGTGGTTTTGTCTCCTGATTCTGAAGGGCTAGGCGCTGCCGTCGTATCCGACGTGGGTGCGAACCTCACTCAGCCCAGTGGTATTTCATATTTCTCCCTATACGCTTTTTTTCTGAAGTACTTGCATCAGTAATGATCCTGGGCTGGAATTCTTTGTTGAAGTTTGTTTAATCTTAAATTACAATAATATTTCCAAGCTTCAGTGCCTTGTGGATCCAGAGAGTTCCTTGTATACAATGAGTGCGCTAGCGCTTCAAACATATACCCTATCCGACGGGTCATTCAGAGAAAAATAAGCATAATACTGTTCCATGAAACTTGTTTTTTAACGTGCGTATTGGTGCAGTGGTTATGTCTCCTGACTCTGAAGGGCTAGGCGTGGGTTCGAACCTCACTCAGCCGAGCGGTATTTCATATTTCTCTCTATACACTTTTTTCTGAAGGTCTTGCTTCAGTAATGATCCTGGGCTGGAATTCTTTGTTGATGTTTGTTTAAATCTTATATATATATATATATATATATATATATATATATATATATATATATATATATATATATATATATATATATATATATATATATACTGGAAGATTCTAATTTCAATTATAGGTATGTCAGACTATGTGATTTAGTGATTCTGAGAGAAAACTGATAGAACTACGAGTATTTGCAAACAGTGGAGACCCTGATCAGAAGCCGTGTTCTGTGGCGTTTGATCTAAGTCAGCATGTAAGTTTCTAAAATCCATAACAGTCGCCATACGTGTAACTAGTCCTTCGGGGTCGAATGCTATGCTCAGCATCTACTCTTTCTCGGACTCTCGCCGTCCTTTTACAGAGGTAGTGAGTACAGAAAACGTACATGTATCATCAGGCACGTTCGCCCAGAGAAGATTCAGATCAGTCTGCGATTCGCGCAGTCTGGTCACATCTCCATTAGGTGCATCAGGCACAAAGGATGCAAAGTTTCTCCGTGTAGAAAACGACGAATGCGATCAGACTGCGCTAAGGCGCAAACTTACTAGATACTCCATTGGGCGCGCATGTCAGAAGGTACGTTTTCTCAGATTGCGTCCCATATGTATGTACTGTATTGTACTGTACTGTATCGTACTGTAATGTACTGTGCGGTTCGGTTCGCTGTCGCTGATCTTGTAACATTTGCCCCAAAGGCACATTTCCTCATGGCATGCCTCAATTATGTTTGAACACCAATTAAATTCTATAACCGATGTTGTTGGAAACAAATGCCCTGCGTTGTATATTCCTAATCGAGTCTGTTCTATTTGATGTTTTAATACTGTGTACCGCTCATTATGCACATTACGTACGTGCGGAAGGAAAGATATTGCAGTCATTTATTTCTTTATCATTGGGGCTATTCTTTAAGGAAAGACTGTGTTCCTTTTGGGAGCAAACTCTTTCCTTTTAGAGTAGCCCCCATTTCGGAAACAATACTCAGGAAATTTGTTTTAGTTTTTTTTTACCTGGTCTGCGTAAAAATTAATAATTTGTTCTGGCTGCGCCATTGCTGTGGACTAGAGTATTAAAATATTAAGAGTAGGAGTCACACCTGAAAATTTTGCTGCATTCTTTTAAGTTAGAAAATATTTGCAGGCATATATTTAGCAACAAACAGACGAAGTGTTTGCATTACTGTAGAGAGGCTGACAACATACTTAGGCACCCATATCCCGTGTGGAATCTCGTAGCAAACTTCGTTTTATCTCGTTCTCCATCTTTATTTTAGCATTACGGTAAGCAGATCAATTCATAATTAATAAGCCAAAATGAGAACTGACTATTGATAAACCTATTTAAAATTGCTTATGAATTAATGTAAGCTCTGTTGAATTAAATACAAAAAAGACCTACAAAAAAATGCAAATAACAACACATTACCGAACATGTCACGTCACGGACCTCAGTTGACCCCGGCGCGTGAGGCCAACTTTGTAAACAAACTGCTGTCAAATGTTATACATAACAGAAAAAAATAGTTGGCTGAGTGAGTTTGCATCAAAGACAGTGCCTTTATGTCTTATTACCCTGGTGAAACCTATCAAAAGTAGTGGTAATCATTACGAAAACACGCCTATTCAAATATATAGAAAATTTCACCTCCCAAAACTGAAAAAAATTCAGATAAAAAAACTCTGATGTTTCTCATAGTTCTGCTCAAAACATAGATTGTGGTACACGTTAGAACCGCCTCGGCGAGGCGGTTCTAACTAGTACCCACAATCTATGATTTTGAGCAGAAATAATAAAAATAAGGTATACCCCTGTTAACCCCAGTTTTACTATATAAAAGTGGGGTTTAAGGGGGTCAATATTATATAGGTTCTAACTAGTACCCACAATCTATGATTTTGAGCAGAAATAATAAAAATACCCCTGTAAACCCCAGTTTTACTATATAAAAGTGGGGTTTAAGGGGGTCACTGTTATATAGGCACGTTTTCGTGATGTCTAAAAGAAAAAGTTTCTAGAGCTATTCTGATTACGGTAATTTGTACTCTAGTGTAAACGATATCAGGCATAACCTATTAAGTACTGGACTGCAAATTTTTGCACGAATCCATTTTCTTAATGTTCTAGAAATACATGAATTAAATGAGTTCCGATTTACAAACTTGATGTTATTTCTAGCGCAGAAACCGGAAACAGAAATGTTTCTGTGAATCAGTTAATATTGCAGATGACGTGCGAGAAGAAGGTTACCTAAAACTTTGCATGCTGGGTAAATAAATCAGCAGACAAATTGTTTTCTTATTTTTCCTAGAAAATAGGATTTGCACTTCATGCAAATTGTCTCCTTAAGACAGATCCTATTTTCTAGGAAAAATAAGAAAAATATCATTAGTTTGTCATCTGCGTGGTAAGCGTAATATATGGCCTTAATGGATTTTTGATTTTTGATTTTATGGATTTTTGAGTTTGGATTACGGCTTTGGTACCATGACCGGAACTACTTAAATGATTATATTTTAAGGTTTTCCATGATAATCTGAGCCATGGAAAGTGACTTTTTGTTGGTTTGTTGTTTATTCTACGAGGCGATTTATTTTATGTCTTACCTTGTGTTATTTTGTTCTTGTGTTTTTCGGTCCTTTTAGCATTACGATTACCTCTCTTGGGGAAGAGAGAGCTAATCTTAGTGCTTTTCGTACATTTGTTCGATTTGCACTTGTTTGCTTTTGTCTGTTTCCTCTTCCTCTTGGTGTCTGGGAAGGGCTGCGGTTTGTGATTGTGGCATTCTCCGGATTTTTCTCGTACCTTTTTTTAGACATAATAGACCCCATTTGCTTATTTTAGTCCCGCTCCTTTCAACAACAAATAGACCTAATTTTTGACGTAACTATGTTGTCAGTGTGCTGTCAGTTCCACACATAAATTCAACTTTTTCTTTTATGTTTCTAAATTCATGCTCATGAAATATATGGGTTTCCAAGTCGTGTTTGTGTCAGCAGTATAAAAAAAAACTATTTATCCAAAGTATTCCAACAGAAACAGATGTAGAAAAAGATAAGACGCTATAAAAAAAAACGACGCCTAATTCTCAATGTACATCTATAATGTTTTCGTTATCCAGCAATATGGTACGCATATCTTGTTCAAATTTTAAGAGAAGTATGATAAGGAGTATGATAAGGAGTAATGGTGTCCGATTTCTTTGGGTAAATATGGTAACTTGGAATCCACCAACATAATCATTCTGTCTTTCTGCCTCCTCATACATGTCCTTAGCGGCTGATCTGCAGTATACATTACGAAAACATGCCTATTCAAATATATTGAAAATTTTACCACCAGAAAATGAAAATTTTCAGATAAAATTTTTTGATATTTTTCATATTTCTACTCAAAACATAGATTCTGGGTACTCGTTAGAACCGCATCGCCGAGGCGGTTCTAACGAGTACCCACAATCTATGTTTTGAGCAGAAATAAGAAAAATAATGTATACCCCTGTAAACCCCAGTTTTAATATATAAAAGTGGGTTTTAAGGGGGTCAAAATTATATAGGCATGTTTTCGTGATGGCTTATCAAACCGGGAGAGGTTGAAATTATTACTGAAAGCTGACCTTAAAAGAATATTTTCCTAAGTCATACCCACTAACTAACGAATATATTCCACCAAACACTTCAGAACATTGTCCAGCCTAAGAAATTTAATACACCTCCAGACGTTTTACATAGATTGTGCAGAAGAGAAAAACATGCCATAGATGTCATAGATGAAATATAAGTAAAATACATAGAAATGCAACAATCGTGAAGCGTGTCCTTCCAGAGGCACCAAAAGAAGAAGAAGACATGAGAACTAGCAATCATCCCAAAACAAGCATTATACAAACGTATAGTAAATCATCGACGCAAAAATTGTGAAAGAGGAAACATCTTTGAATGGTCAGTATAAAACAACGGGGTATGCGGGGTTAGGGCGTCTTAAATCGGTTTTATTTGCCTTTACTTCTAATACAGCTCAAAAATATGAAGCAAATGTTAGGTCCAGATACGGATCCTCTACCTGATCAGCGTAACATCACAGTGAAACCTGATGGCGACCTGAAGCCAAAACACAAGGAGACCACAAACAGGTTCACGATGGTCCCGACCACAGACATTGATAGTGGGGCGCCAGCCTTCTGATACAGATGGGGGATGGATCTCTCTGTTACTGTTATACTGATGGTCGATTTACCGCCATGCAATTAAAGAAGTAAGCAAATCTATCAACCATAATTGGATTAATGATAATACATGTAGTGAAAATCCATGCTGTAACATATATGTCTACAGTGAGAGACAATCGTTTCGAATCGTTCCGAAAAAATAGTTTTGCCAACAATTTCTCTGAACCTGTACTATGACACTTCAAAGTAGTTGCGGTCATGGTACCAAAGCCATAATCCAAACTCATAAATCCATAAACAAATGACGAATCAGAAGACACAGAAGACTGCGATAGATATCAAAGTACTATGGAAAAGCTTGTTGTTATGGGGTCAGTATCACCAGTAAGTGAATCTCGACCATTAAGTGCGTACAGTAAACCCTCGTTACAACGACAGCACTTGTTCCCAAAGAAGTTGCCATTAAAATGAATTTTCTGTTATACAGACTATTTAACGAGCAGATTGATTTGAAAGAAAGTTCTTGTTTTGTTCTTATTTCACCATAGAACATATGTTCTGGATATTTGTTTGAATCGCCTCAGAGAGGCGATTCTAACAAATATCCAAAACATATGTTTCTTTAGTGTATTAAATACAATATTCTTGCATAATTTGTGACCAATTGTCTCCTCTTAAACGAAGGTTTCGTACCATTCAAATTGTCATTATAATTAATTTTGTCGTTGTATCGAGTGTCGATATAAAGAGGGTTGTCTGTATTAGTCAGGAATCGAGTGGCTAAATATGGCTATCCCTAGGACCCGAATGATATACAACTAATTTATTACTGACAAAAAGCTCGTGCAATGATGTATATGAAACTACTGTATAGCAGAGCTGCATGAATTGCATTGAGTAATAACGCACACATGCTTCTAAGGTGGACGACATGGTACTTGCCTAATTCCAAGTAATATTGCTGAGCTGAAAAAATAAACAATACTCAGACTGAAAATAGAATACAGTTAGCCCGTTGTGCATGCATTTAAATTAACTCATGAGTGTACATGAAGCCATTTCTTGTATCCTTCTTCTTTTTTTTTCCTGAGGGTAATAGTAATTTTTCGTCATGAAACTGTTTTAATATTAACAGTACGGTCAAGGTTGTCCTACTGGAGACCAGGAGGTCGCGGGTTCAATCCCCGCCGAGGTCGGCAACGTTCTTTCGTGGAGATTGATCATGAAATATTTTCTACGGTCATTATCTCCCTTCCGCTGATTCAAGAAGGGCAGTTGTCAGCTTCTGGGAAAGAATGTGCACAATACTGGTTAACCGCTTAGAGGACTAGGCCTGCCCAGTAAACGTGTGGTTAGGTAAACTGACCGCGCTGGAAATGACCCCATTGGGTTGACTGGGCCGTAAAACCTCAACACAAACAAACAAACAAACGATCAACGTTGATGAAAACACATGTTTAGAAACTTTGACATTACTGTTTTAACTACTATGGTTTAATTTGTGGCTACCACTTCTTGGGCATTTGTACTTTAATAAAAAGCTAAAAGGTTGTGTTTGGAAACAAAGAACAAACAAAAGAACGAAAATAGAAGACTCGGTATTTCTAAGTCAAAGTCTCTTCATATACAACAACGATGTTTGCATACGCTCCTCCTAGCACCGAAGTATGGTGTGTACGCTTCAATGTCGTGCAATGTCAAAAATGTTACCTACGTAGTTACGTGAAGATGTTGTATTGGAAATTACTTTGGTGAAACAAACAGCTTGAGACATCGCACGACATAACCAATAAGGAAGATTTCATTAAGTGAACATATAGATACATGTTCAAACGAGGGCCTAAAATATTTCATTTTTCCATTTTAAAATGTACAAAAGGCATACAAGGCTATGAGGAAAATTAAAGAGGCCCATTTTATTAAGGTTTTTAAACCCAAGTAAAATAAACGCTGATACCAGAAGACGGCGATTAACGTCAAAGGACTTTGAAGTTACATTTAATTGCATAGCAACGTCGCCTCCCTGATGAAAAACATTGAAACGCGTCATGTTTTTATTTAAATTACTTATTTCTAACAAATGCTTTTTATTGCATTGGTGAAGTTGACTAACTGTAAAAGTGCTTTAAACCCCCGGTGCTTTATTACATATATACTAACCGTTCTGAGGCGGCGGTCCCGGTGTTAGTCTTACTCTTTGTTGCTTTGTGGTTTATTCTACGAGGCGATTTGTTTTATGTCTTACCTTGTGTTATTTTGTTCTTGTGTTTGTCAGTCCTTTTAGCATTGCGATTACCTCGCTTGGGGAAGGGAGAGCTAACCTTAGTGCTTTTCGTATGTTTGTTCGATTTGCGCTTGTTTGGTTTTGTCTGTTTCTTCTTCCTCTTGGTGTCTGGGAAGGGTTGTAGTTTGTTATTGTTGCACTCCCTGGACTTTTCTCCTACCCTTTTTTATCAAAATTGTTGTATATATATGAAATCAACAAGTCCGATATCGCCACAATATTCTGTATTATTTAATAAACTTCTACCGCGGTTCCACTGCTGTTGACAGATTTTCAAGACATCACGAAAACATGCCTATATAATATTGACCCCCTTAAACCCCACTTTTATATAGTAAAACTGGGCTTTACAGGGGTATACATTATTTTTGCTCAAAACATAGATTGTGGGTACTCGTTAGAACCGCCTCGCCGAGGCGGTTCTTACGAGTACCCACAATCTATGTTTTGAGCAAAAGTATGAAAAATATCGGAGTATTTTTATCTGAAATTTTTCAATTTTTAGAGGTGAAATTTTTCTATATATTTGAATAGGCGTGTTTTCGTAATGAAACGTAATATGACTTATATGATATATATGCGTATTTTATTTGTGCTATTAACGTGATATGCATATAAGGGTAGCGTGATTAATAGTGATCTTACATAATAACGCTATTGCTGTCTGAGGTCTGTCATAAATCAGTTTGTAAACTTGATGGTTTAGTTTAGAACAATCATAGCCCATTAAATTCCCTATGGCCAAGCCAATATTTATAATGTTAAGTACGTTTTACAATGTAGCATTTGTTTCATTTCGTATCTACAGCTTTTAGCCTTATTAATGACTCCGGAACTTCGCTGTAAATGGACAGTATTGAACGAAAATAAAGTTTCAGAGCTAAGAAGCTCATTTTAGTCAATATTTGCTATTTGATTCGGATTTATTCTGGCTGTTGATATTAACACCGGCAGTAAAAGACGTCAGCTACTAGATTAAAACAAACACCCTTTGATAAGCAACGTAATAAAAGGGTCAATACGCCACGTACGGACAACGAAGTCCTAGACCATCCTGCACATACACTGGAGTCTCAATGGAATAGATGCTCAGGTTAATCTTTATCTTTCTTATTCGCACATTGTATAAGGGCCCTTTTCTTGCGTTGCTCTTACGACATTATTTTAATGAAGAACATCTTCTGTAGCGCTATATGAATACCAATTTTAAATTAATTAAAAATCGTCCTCAGATAGAAGGATCGTTTTGTAAATGTTTGCATGACATTGAATGACACTGTTCGACTTATAATGAAGAATTTATAATTTACTAGTTGCCGAATGAGCTTTTTAGATAAAATGTGTTATGTTTAATTGGCATCGCTGATGATAACATTTTAATCCTAATTGAGTTTCTCATTGTATTATGCTTACGCCTTCTAGCGCATACATGAGCAAAACTCCATTTTCACAATGGGCACAGTGATCCCAAAGGAAATGACATATACTCTGCACTATGGTGAAGTACAGGGAGACGTTCTACCGCCGCCACACGGCACTAATACCAGATGCAGTGAAGTAAAATATACTTAAAAAAGATTGCCTTTGGAAACAATGAACTCACTATAGATTAGAAATGGGAGTCGGTTTTATTGGGACTCTTCATGAGCAGTAATGCAGTTTGCAACAGTGCTTACGCCCTCCAGCGTATACATGAGCAGAAATCCATTTTCAAATGTACAATAATGGGCCCAGTAACACATGCATTTACTTGATTGCATAACGTGTCTAACGACAAGAAAACGACTTATGGACATGTCCGAAAGTGTCCGAAAGTGTGTGAAGCTCTCACCTTTATACTTGACAATATTTATATAAGATTTGGTACTAAATTATTTAGACAAATTGTGGGTATTCCGATGGGTACGAATTGCGCACCCCTTGTGGCTGATTTGTTCTTGTTTTGATATGAAAGAGACTTCATGATGTCCCTTTCCGTTGAAAACCAATCTGAAATCATTGAAGCTTTTAGCTCGACTTCAAGATATTTGGATGATTTATTGAATATTGACAATACCTTTTTCGACGGTTTAATCAGTCAAACTTACCCCCAGAACTTCAGTTAAATAAAGCTAATTCTTCTGATACTGAAGCCCCGCTTTTGGATTTACATTTATCTATTGTAGATGGATTTGTTTCCTGCAAAATTTATGATAAACGCGATGATTTTGATTTTGAGATTGTAAATATTCCTTTCTTGGATGGTGATGTTCCTCGTGCGGCATCCTACGGTGTATATATTTCACAATTAATTCGATTTGCCAGAGTGTCTAGTCATGTAACTGACTTCAACTCTCGTAATAAATTGCTAACTGCTAAACTTCTTAATCAGGGTTATCGGTATCATAAACTACGTAAAGCCTTTTCTAAGTTTTATAGACGTCATTCCGATTTAGTTTCTATATTCAATGTTGGACTTAAATCTCTTCTGCAACAAGGCCTATCGGAACCCGAATTTTATGGTGACTTAGTATATAAATTCAGAAAAATATATGCTTGCAATGACTTCAGTACCCAATTTCGTAAAATCATTCTTCGATATAAAAAGATTGGGTACAACATAAATGTTATACGACAGACTGCATGCATGGTTGTTAGCCCAATCACAGTTAATAACTTTGCTTCCCTCTTTAATTGCACGCCGGCAGGTTAGGCCTCAGATTCTATGATGGTTCCAGCGTAAAGGCATACTTGAAATTTAAAATTTTGGGTAATGTTGGTTTGGTTGGTACTTGTTGCTCTATCTTTGGTCGGGCCCACCGGAGTCTTACTGTTGGTTTTCTTTTGCTCTAGCATTTCAGTTGTTTCGTGCTGTCGAGTCCTCAGCGTTGGTTCATCTCCGTAATTTGTTGATTTTTGTGTTCTCGGAGATGTAGCACTGATGAGTTAGGAAGCCTACATGCGGACTGAACAAATTACGTGTCTAAACCGCGGCAGAAGTAAGGGCGAGGACTGTGGCCACGTAAAATCCCCCTCCCCTCCCCCCTCCCCCCCCCCCCCCCCCCCCCCCCCAGTGAAATACTTTTCACTGACCGTTCCAAGGCGGTTCTTCTGTCATGGTTTATTTTTGTTATAGTTCGTCTTTGAATGTGTGTGTCGCTTACATCTTTTTGTTTTGGATAGCCAATTGGCCACTTTGTGGGAAAGTAACTATCCGTTTGGCTTTCTGCTAGTGGTGTTTACATTAAGGTCCAGTTATTTCGTGGTTGTGTTTCTTTCCCTTTGATGTCTCTGATGGGAGGTGTGGGATAATTGTATCGATTCCTGATCATTGCCTTCCTTTCTATTTTACAATGTCGTGAAAGGGTATCAAAAGGTGACTATGTGTGTCTTCCTTCCGCCCAGTGACTTTGTTGCAGAATAATACGCCGTTCTTTGTCATTGCCTATATAGATGCGCTGTTTGTGTGTGTTGTTATTGCTGTTGTTGGTTTGGATCTGATAAAAAAAAAGGCTCGACATTTCATGTGAAGTGTCTGCTAGACACATGAAATGTGAACAAATTGTGCAAAGAGGCATCCTTTTGGAGCAAAACAGAGAACATCATCTATCAACATAAAATAAATCAGTTTATTCAATACAAATTTGCTTTGTGTGTGAATTTCCAATGCCAATTTACTGGTGATTGCATAGCGGTGAAATATGATTTCATATAGCCAGATGATTTATACTTCTATCAGAATATAAAGATAAGGTCATTAGTTTAAGTTAGCTATTTCCACATTAATAAAATGTGATCCTGAGTAATACTATGATATGCAAACTGCGAAAACTGGAATCTTGTTATGACGTTTTTCGAAACGGGTATTATATAAGCGTAACTGTAGTACGCTCCGCATTGTTAATAGTATGACGATGGATATAATCAGGAAGGCATGAAAACCAAAGGTATGGACTTAGCATGTTTGGTGTATTCATGGCATAATATAAGCAATGGAAATGCAATAAAGCTGTGAATGTGCTGCAATTATACGAGATACTATAAACTGCGTATTTAATTTAATATGTGTAAATCACTCCGACAATACTTGTAGTTATAAAATCAGATTTGTTCAATAAAATTAATAATAATGATCATCTTTTTTTGTTTATATATCTAATCATGTTTATATAGCTTTAGGCCTTTAAAGAAATGAATTTGCTACTCTGGGAGAACAAGTTATTTCCTTTTACAGAAGACCCCTTTTCTGAAGGGAGGCAAATTAACTTGAGAGAGCCGCTTCCTCTAAAAGTGAATGCATTCGCCTTAATCTCCTTTTGAAATTGTGTGTGGGAGGGGGGTGGGGGTTGGTGAATGTAAAATGTAAATGGTAAAATTTGTCAGATTGCGTTTTAAAAGTACTGATACGTTTTTCAATCAGTGAAAATTGTTTATTATATATTATGAGGGTTCTACCTATAATATTTATTGTCATTTTATTACTTTTTTATCCGGTGCTTTGCGGGGATAGTGTTCTGTGATAGTGGATAATCCCATAATTACTTTGATCTAGGGTTCTAATGTTTGGCATACTTATTGAGCGAAAAGGTGTTTTTGAACATATGCAAACAGAGAAGGCACAGATTAACCTGCGCATCCGCAAACAATTGTTGGGTACTGTAGAATGTTCAAATGGAGATAAAATGTCCGGATGAGCCTTTGCGCATGTGCAGGATGATGTAAATCCGCACATATTGAGGATGCACGAAGACCCTTTTTCGCTTGACGCGACCCATGTGATGAATACCAGGCTCCGAGGTTATAAAACTTTTTTCATGCTCAACTCAGCTGAGCATGAAATTTTCTCTGCTAATAAATCTCAAATTACTTATAATTGCAAAGTCTTTCTTGCTAATTATAGCTGAGCATGAAAATTTCTCTGCTAATAAATATGAAAATGCCAACTATTGTTGGCATTTTCATATTTATTAGCAGAGAAAATTTCATGCTCAGTTGAGTAGAGCATGAAAAAAGTTTTATAATCTTGGGGCCAGATTACCATTGGGGGAATAGGTACATCTATTAGTAGGTAGATTTTCTGTCATTTGAAGAAGGGAACCAACCTATGTGTCTTTTCTCTGCCAATGTTTCGTCCGTGCGTCTGAAGGTTTTATATATGGCGTTTGTTGTGTCTTTGTTTTTCTATCATCTTCCTTTCTTTTGAAAGCTGTGCTTCGTTGTTGTGGCTTTTCCTGAATATTTTCACCTACATCTTTCCTGTTTATTTTCTTGCTCGTCAATGCGCGCGTCTGAAATAGGTCCACTCTATGAGGGTCCTGCAAAAAGTTCTGTCACTAATAGGCTTCTTTAGTTTTATCCCAGGTATATTTTAAAATGCTTCACTGCACTTACATGTAATTGGTGTGTTGAATAGCTAACGATACCCGTTTATTTCGTTCAAATTGCTTTCCAACTGACCGAGTTATTTCAAATTGAAATAGATGCAGTCATATACACTGACCGATTTACTTGTTACATTGGAACATGGACCAAGCAAAGGATGGTCAAGAGTCTACCGTTTACATGACAACGCCTCCTCTCATAAGTGTGTGGTTGTTAAGTCTTTTTTGGCTTCTGAACAGGTGAAAGGTTTTTTAACCATCCACCTTATTCACCTGACCTGAGTCCCTCTGACTTCTTTTTTTTTTCCAAGGCTTAAGAAAATGCTTTCTGGAAATATGGATATGTCAAGAAGTTCTCTTGGCAGCACTGTTTATCAGTGTCTCCAACAGATACCAAAAGAATACTATTTATCTGCTTTTCGCTACTGGGTAAAAAGGTTACAAAAATATGTTTCCGTAAAAGGTGAATATTTTGAAGGTTTGTAATAAAAATATGTTTCATAAAACGTAGCACTGAAGTGATCCGAACCCAGTGACAGAACGTTTTGCAGGACCCTCGTAAAAGGAAAGAATTCGCCCTTATGAAACCATCTGTATTTCTTTAAGAATAGATCCCTTAACACAAGGCAAGAAAAAACACTCTGACCGAGTTGTCAACGTTTTGTGGAGTTTGAAACACTTCGACCGAGTTGTCAATGTTTTGTTGAATTTTACGGCTTTGGCATTTTTTCAACTTTTGCAGCTGCGGACATATGAAGCTGATTTTGGTTTATTAAATTATTTGATGAGCCTCATCGTGCGAAAACATACATTACGAAAACATGCCTATTCAAATTTACTAAAAATTTTAATACCAAAAAATGAAAATTTTCAGATAAAAAATCCTGATATTTTTTATACTTCTGCTCAAAGCATAGATTGTGGGTACTCGTTAGAACCGCCTCAACGAGGCGGTTCTAACGAGTACCCACAATCTATGCTTTGAGCAGAAATAAGAAAAATAATCCATACCCCTGTAAACCCCAGTTTTACTATACAAAAGTGGGGTTTAAGGGGGTCAAAATTTTATAGGCATGTTTTCGTGATGGCTTCTTACATATGCTCCCATCGAAGACTCAAATCACCCTTCGCATCCGCATGAAGAATCTTTGCATATTTGGCTATCTAAACGCGCCCAGTGAAGATTCAGATCAGACTGCACGAATGTGCAGGCTGATCTGAATCTTCACTGGGCGCACATGTCCGAAGGTAAGGTTTCTGACGTTGCGGCGACAGATTGACTCCTCTTTCACAGCTTCTGTACTTAAAGCATTCATGCCAAGCGTCCCATGAAAGGGATCTTTGCAATCAGTGTGGACCCAGACCGGACGCCGCAAAACATTGCGTCTAATCAGGGTCTGCTATGTTTTTATTAAATATAGGAATTTCTATAAAACATGGTAAAAATAAAAACTAACATACATTCCCTAGTATTGGACAGGTTCAAAGAAATAAGTAGACTGGCTCCAGTCTCCAGTGACTATTTTTTTTAATATAACCCTTTTTATTAATCCACTTAGCTAACTTGAAACCAAAGTAATATCGTGACTGGAAAGGCTGGTCTCTAGTGATCAGCCTTTATAGTCATGATATTTTTTGGTTTTATTTTAGTGGATTATTAAACAGGATTATAAGACAACTATTTGGTCATTGGAGACCGGAGCCAGTCTAAAAAATAAGGTAAAAGGGTCCACTCGTCATGAATTGTTTAAGGTCCTGCAATTTCATGTGTTTGTTGAGCGTCGCAAACTTCCTGATCCGTATATTGGTTTCTGTTCTGTAAGTAAGAATTGCTCATCACGAAAACATGCCTATATATATTTGACCCCCTTACACCCCACTTATGTAGTAAAACTCGGGTTTACATGATTTTTCTTGGTTCTGCTAGAAAACATACATTGTGGGTACTCGTTAGAATCGCCTCGCCGAGGCGGTTCTAACGGGTACCCACAATCTATGTTTTGAGCAGAAATATGAAAACTATCACAGTTTTTCATCTGAAAATTTTCAGTTTTTTTGAGGTGCGATTTTCTATATATTTAAATAAGCGAGTTTTCGTAATGTCCTTTGCAAGTCTATCGGATTTTTGTTTTGTTTTCAAGAGCAAATTTTATAGATTGTATGTATTTCAGTAAAGTTTTATTAAAGCGGGGAACGCATATTCTTGGGGTCAAGATATAAGGTTTTTGTAAATGTTAAATAGAAAGGTGTAGGGCGACACCATATAAAACGCATTTTATTTAAGAATGGCGATTTATGAATGCATACAAAACTATTCGGCCATCTCTATTGGTTTGATTCGCCTTGTAAGCAAAAGACCTGTGATTCCGAACCGACGTAGTAAAATGATCCTTTATGTCAATGCAATTGGTTTGGAATACGTACTTTTCGTGCGCACACTTACTAAAATGAACCAGGTAAAATAAGTTCTTAAGGGAAATAGGTAAACTTTCAGGGCAGGTAACTCTTCCAAAAATGATTTTGTTCCCTTCTGAATGGGATCTACTCTAAAAGGGAAGTACTTGCTTTGTGTGCAGAAAAGTTGTTTTCAAAGAAATTGATACAACTGGTAGATGTTTCATCATTTCTTACAAAGGAAATAACCTTCGTCACTTCCTGTCTATCAAGTGTATCAAGTGCTCTTGAAACACGTGTTTGAGAACTGTGCGATCCTACCGTTGTCAAGGACAATGCGGTTGTGCTATGATTTGTATCGAGACGATGTCTTCCGCTTTCTAAGAGAAGCCTTTCCATTTACTATATTTTATATAATTTGACTTGTTGGCATTCTACAAACGACATACAAATACCGCATTGTGTTTTAGATGTGTTTTGGCACGTTTACATTGATTCCGTCATGTTAATGATTGACAGGCCTGAGAGATTTCGGGTGGTCTTTATGCAGCCATACAAGTTGCAGTGCTGCCAGTGAAACGGAGACTCCAAATTCCGTTCAACTGTCTATTTTGCTTTTCCGGGTGCAACCTTCATTTATTTACTGAATATGTTCATCAGTATAGAATATCACATTAATCTAAAGAATTATTTATCATATCCAAAGATGACTTTTCGCTTACTGTGACCGTTTCGGTCAAGGTCACAGCCTGAGGATGGTTCCGGTTGAGAACCAAAACTGTCACAGTAGTAAAATGTCTTCTTATGATATGGCCAAAAGAATTCTTTGCATTAAAATTTCATTCATTACGAAAATACGCTTATTCAAATATATTGAAAATTTTACAACCAAAAAGGATAATTTTTAGAAAAATTTTCGGATATTTTTTCATAGTTATGCTCAATACATAGATTGTGGTAATCGTTAGAACCGCTTTGCCAAAGCGGTTCTAATGAGTACCCACAATCTATATTTTTAGCAAAATAATAAAAATAATGTATACCCCTGTAAACCCAAGTTTTACTATATAAAAGTGGGGTTTAAGAGGTCAAATCATATAGGCGTGTTTTCGTAATGATTGCTTTATTTGGACTCATATAAGGCTTTTAGAGCATTCAGTTACAGTACCGCCAGAATTTCTTTGAATCGGATACCGTATTTCACTTTTTATAGGCCAACCGTTAGCATTTTTTGGTGACTCACAGAGTAAAATTTGGGAAATTATTTCATTATAACGTTTAGCTTGAAACATACACGAAACTACTAGTTAATGATCAAATGGGCCGCGTCAAGAGAAAAAGTGCCTTCGAACATGCGCAAGCTGTGCGGATTTACATCATCCTGCACATGTGCAGATTAGCATCCGGCTTTTGCTCTCCATTCATACATTCTATAGTATCCCATGATTCTGAATACAGACAGTGAAGGCCCTTATCAGACTGCGCGCATGCACAGGCTGATCTGAGCCTTCGCTGTCAGCATTTGCATCAAGACACGTTTTCACATGACGCCTCCCATATAATACGTGCTCCCACAGGCAGTCTGATCAATAGTCTCTGGGCACCTGAATACTTCTTTATAAAGCTAAGAGAAAAGTCCAGGGAGTGCAACATCACAAGCGCAGCCCTTCTCAAACACCAAGACGAAGATGAAACAGACAAAATCAAACAAGCGCAAATCGAACAAACGTACGAAAAGCACTAAGATTAGCTCTCTCTTCCCCAATCGAGGTAATAAAAATGCTAAAAGGACTGAAAACACAAGAATAAAATCACAATGCAGACTTAAAACAAATCGCCTCGTGGAATAAACCACAAAGCAACAAAAAAGAAGATTAAAACCGTGACCACCGCCTTAGAACGGTCGGTAGAATAAACCACCGGAGGGTTTAAAGCACTTTTATACCTCAATATCCAATAAACGCCCAATCGAGACTCAGCGGCAACTATGCCTAGGCTGAACAGTCTTTGCTTGGCGAACATGTAATGATACATTACTTCTTTTTATACAGATACTTTTTCTCTTTTCAGATTTCCACCTGTATAATTCTACGAGCTAGAGTATCATCAGTCAAGAACAAGGCCGACGACTACATGAAGCGAATTGTTGTTTCGGCATACGTCAAACCTTGAATAATAAGTAGAGTAATCCAACAACATCAAAATGTCATCGGAAGTGGTGAATCAAAAAGTATAAGAACACATTGTGTGATGCCCTGTGGAGATCCATTGCATGAAGTCAGTGTAAAACCGCAATGTGTGAGTTACATATTATTGTACATTCATTATGAGCAGTTAAAATGAGTAAGTACGATTTGCATACTAGCACGTATATCGCGCCCACACACAATTCAACAGACTTATTCCCTGTCCTGACAATGACACTGACAAACACTTCAGATGTATTTGATCCGAAATCAGAACTCGAAAGACTTAATGATAAACAGCTATTTTATCTGATGCCGTCCATCCTCTACACGGCAATACTGATGCTTGTTGGGACACCAGGAAATGGCATTGTGTTGTATGTGTACTTCTTCAAATGGAGGAAAAGTACATCAAGAATGTTTATTCTGTTTCTAACCGGTTTAGATTTTCTTAATTGCGTGACCACATTACCGATGGAAATATATATCATGCGTTATTCATTGATGTTAGATATACCATGGTTGTGTAAAACGTCACGATTTGGAACTTATACAATGAACAGTGCGTCGGCTGCCATTCTAGTTGGAATAGCTGTTGATCGGTTTAGACGAATTTGTAGACCTCATGGTAGTCAGTTTAGTGCTAGATTCTCGAAATATATCTGTATAGGATGTATTATATTTGCTCTAACGCTTACGTGGCCTGTTCTACTTCTGTTTGGGACACGGTACATCAAGCTAGGATCTGTGACTGGAACATCGTGTCTACTTGAAAATAAGTTTGATACGTCTTCGTATCCGTATATTTATTTTGTAGTCATGATGGGAAGTACGGTTATAATATTCACAACTTTATCTGTCTTGTACTATTTTGTCGGACTACAAATATGTAAACATCGAAAGTTAAGACAGAAACGGCGCCGTCAGATGAAAAAAGTGCTGGTGGAGAAATCATCATCAAAATCAAACAGCGCAAATCTTCTTAAAGGTACAGACACTGATGATTTGAAGTTAGCAGCTGCTGCGAATGGACTAAAGAATAAGCAAGAAAATGTTGGCATTGACAAGGGAGATATTAATAATCAATCTACCTTAAATGAACTAGTGCCATGTACGAATGATGAATTAACAAGTACTTACGTAGAGACTTCTAGACACAACGATGAAACTGAGAAAGATATAAAGCAAGCAGGGACAGAAAATTGTACAAGCAAACAAAACAATGATAAAGAAGATACGAACGGAGATGTATTAGAACCATTAACAATTTCAGAATCATGTCAGCCAACTGAGAAACGAACGGAAAACAAAAGTCTGTTTAAGCGAAATGCTCTCCTGCAAAGCTCATCAGTCGAACATAATTCAGGTTGTATGCGCCTGAACATTCGTGTAGGAAAATCAACTCTTATGCTGTTTCTTATCACACTCGCATATATCATAAGTTTTCTGCCATATTATACCTTAGCAATCATACGTCAGTCAGACAAACGGTTTGTGAGTCAGTTATCGGGTGCTGGATATATGACTTACCACTTTTTTCTTCGGTCTTATCAACTGTCAAGCGCTATCAACCCAATAATCTATTCATTTTGCAATGCTCAGTTCAGATCATTTGTCCTAGATCTCTTTCATAAACAATCGAGTCGAATCCATTAATACAGAAGTGACTGTTAGTAATTCGGACGCCCAATTCTGTGTTTGCTAAATGCTGAATGTGTTGGCTGATATTGTCGAAAAAGCAAAACGAGTTGAATCTAAGAGAAATCATTATTTTGCATGTGCAAACATCTTCTGGACCAATACAGGCTTGCCCTAATCCCACTATTCTTCTACACAAAGTAATGATCGTTTTAGATGAATGAAAGTCGGAAAGACTGTGGTTCGTGATTGTGAATTTCCTTGTATGTTCACTTATAATTTACTATATCCCGGTACAGCAAAATATCAACGAAATTACACTAGAAAGCCAATAATGTAAACGCACTGGCACTAAAGAAGAAAAAAAAATGAGGAACAAACAATGACAAACTGAAACGGCATATTTACAATAACAGTCTTGCGAAAAAAAAACAAACAAAAAAAAAACAAAACAAGAAGAACTGTAACAGCGGAACTGATTTTGAACGGTCTTGAGATAGGAGGCTTAAACAAGTTCCCTCGTATGAACCCTCGCCGTAATGCATCTGTAAATTACAAAATTGTGCTCAGTTTACGTTGGGGTACTCTATATCATCAGTGAAACATCACTACAAAACACAGTTATGCCCAAACACTGTGATGAAATAAAGCAGATGGCTTAAAGCCGATTGCAGCTGTAACTGAGGACAACCTCAAGTAGGACCGACAACCTCAAGTAGGACCACGTTGGGTCGACCACAGAGTGGATAGTCAAACGCTAATCTTCTAAAAATAACCGAAGAAGCAACAAAGATACCCAACTCACTGTCGTGCAAATAAAGAGGGACGCAAAATTAACAACCATAATTGTTTCACAACTATGCAGGCAGTTTGCCGCAGAACGTTTATGTTGTAACCTATTATCTGTTTATAACTAGTGACAATCTCCGTAAAGTCAGTATTAAAAACAATCCTTTCGAATTTATAGACTGTCATCATATGATAAAACCTGCAAAATGCTTTACAAATCATAATTTGCACACGTATGATGTCTGAGGTGTGGAATCTGAATTTGAGCCTTTGCGAACCAGGCATGTGCAGGAGAAATTTGTAGTAAACTCTGAGACTGTTGCGAATCATTTTTTATTATGAAATTGCAAAACTAATTAGTGCCGCAATGTAATGTACCTTCAGACGTGCGCCAAGTGCAGGCTCAAGTCAGCTTGCCCATATGCGCAACATGATCAGAGTCTTCGCTGTTCGCATGAAGCAACTTTGCACGTGTCAGATTTGACAAATGAGCAAGCTGATCTCAATCCACTGTGCGCACATGTCGCGACTCATAATGACGATACTCAAGAAATCACGCAATCATGGGGCACTGCTATCCCAGTTGACCGGATAAAGATTAAATGATATTAAAGCGGCAATACAAACCAAAGCTTTATAGAAACTAGAACAAAGAAACGAACATGAGTATAAGTAAATATTTGAACTTAAGAACTGATACAATCAGATAAACATCAAGCCCCCAACACCAAAGAAAAAGACAAACAAAAACATTAAAGCATTTACAAAACGAACAGATGGCAAGCAGAGTTGGCAACTATTCCCCAAAAAGGTTGAAACTTTCTTACCCAAACATTACTGAATATATTTTAAACTTTACATAATTGATTAAAAAAAAAATTAGGAAGTGAAACACTACATAATAATAAACAATGTCCACAATAAAAGTACCGCCTTGGTACGGTAAGTAAAGAATAGCGGTGTGTGTTGGGGGTGGGGGCGGCTTAAGCTAGCTTTACGGGATCCCAAACTTCGCCCTCAGCTTCCATAGTCACTGTGGTAAAAACATCAGAACTGAGGGTGAGGTTTCGCGCGAATAACATTGGTTAAGCGGCCCCCACTCTAGTTTTTGGACGGGTTTTTCAAAACATCCGTCCTTTAAAATAGCGAAGTCCGGGCGGGTGGGCATCCGGTGGTCGGGTCGGACGTCGTCCCAGGTTAACCTTTTGGTTAACTTTTTATCAAAGTTATATGTTATCTTTATTCTTCAGTCGATTGATTTCATATTTGGTAGGGATGAAGAGGAGAACCAGTAGGCGTGTCACGTGCAAGAGAGACAAGTCTTTCTTCATCTTGTAAATACCCGTCCATATTGCCGTTGGGCGTTTTTCTTGTTTTTCCAACTGACCGTTCCTCTGTTCTTCTTTGTTTGAGAGTTGATGGTCACATATATGCCGTTTGTTTTGTCATTGTTTTTTACATCATCTCTCCTTCTCGTGGTGCATCGGGGTGGCGGGGTGCCGTGGGGTGGGGGGTGTGGGGGGGGGGGGAGGTGCTGTGTTTCATAATGGTGGCATTTCAGTGGTGTCTTCACGTATTTTTAGAAAATGTATTACTTAGTTTATGATACCCATTACGAAAACACACCTATTCAAATATACTGAAAGTTTTATCACCAGAAAATGAAAATTTTCAGATAAAAAATTCTGATATTTTTCATGTTTCTGCTCAAAACATCGATTGTTGGTACTCGTTAGAACCGCCTCGACAAGGCGGTTCTAACGAGTACCAACAATCTATGTTTTGAGCAGAAATAAGAAAAATAATGTATACCCCTGTAAACCCCAGTTTTACTTTATAAAAGTGGGGTTTAAGGGGGTCAAAATTATATAGGCATGTTTTCGTGATGGATACCCCTGTGTAAGGTCGGCAACATTAATTCGTGGAGATTGATCATGAAATATTTTATACGGTCATTCTCTCCCTTCCGCTGATTCAAGACGGGCAGTTGTCAGTTTCTGGCGAAAGAATGCGCACAATACTGGTTAACCGCTTAGAGGGTTTAGCCTGCCTAGTAAACGTGTGGTTAGGTAAACTGACCGTGCTCAACATGACCCCATTCGGTTGACTGAGCCGTAAAACAAACCACTGTGTAAGAAGTTTACCAGTTTCAATTTCATATCGATTCCATGCTAAATTCCTGTTAGTCATAACGCATGGAAAACATTTACAAATCAAGGAACAAGACAAGTAAAAGTTTAAGTTTTATTGTAGAGCAGAGTGATGATATCCGTGCATGTACTTACCTAATATATCACTGATCGCCACAACACAAAAAACTGTCCGAAAAATACACATTGAATGCCTGCATGCACTTTACATCACCAAAACCGAGTGACACTTTCATCCTCAACAATACCTATAATTCTCTATGAATGTCAATCACAGCTGAAACAGGCGGGGCCTTGTCTCTTTTCCAACCCTTGTAAATACATTTCCATGCTAAACTCCTGTTAGTCATAACGCATGGAAAACTTTTACAAATCAAGGAACAAGACAAGTAAAAGTTTAAGTTTTATTGTAGAGAATCTCCAAGAACGGGAGGCATTCAAGATGTACTGTCCGGACCATGCAAACATGCAAAAATAATTTTTCACGACAAAAAACAATTCAAGCACTTATTATCATAATTAAATACGCATGCAGATTATATAGATTTATAAACCATAATTGTAAATTACAATCCTAAACCTAATGTAACTGATAGTCTATGTTGCAGGTCGTCTGCCACATAACCGTCTTTAGCGGTTTCCGAAACCCATCTTCCATGTCTTTTCCACAGTCTATCTGGTGTTCCCCTGTTCGCACTGATCGTCGCGCCACCGGAGCGCAACGAATGTAGGCCGTAATCTTTAGCACCCTAACCCTAACCCCTAACTCCGACAACATCCGCAAAAAGATAGCTCTGACAGTAGAATATGATAATACTTGAAATGATTCGGCCTAAGCTTTTGCACTTTGGAAGACCCGTCGTACATGACAGCACGGAAAATATATTCATCAGAATCTCTGTCAGACGCACCAATTGCAGAAATATATCGCTCGAGCATACGAACAGGCCAAAAAGCAGAACCAGTACGGGCAACAACCAACTTGTTACCCATACGGTAAACATCTGTCTTACTTTCACTTATGAAAATACTACAGTACGAAGGGAAAAAATCAATATCTGAACGTATTATTTTAATCGCTTCTCGAAATCTCAAGAAACCCGCAAATGATATTAAAAGTAATGTCGTGATCCGCAAATCACTTAAAGAACAATCAGTACTTGCAAATTTTTTCACAAAAGCTTTTAACGTGTCAACCGTGAGGGGCTCGTGTTTCTTCACCGGTCGTGCTACTATTCTACAATAACCTTCCAAACACAGTTTTAACCAGGCACTCTTTTCGCATGCATTGTAATTAACACCTGTCAAATTGTGAAACCAATTTATAGCGTAAAAGGCTTTGTTTAATGTAGCTTTAGATCTCCCACACTGTACTAAACTAACAAGGTATAAAGCAGTAGTCTCCGCTGAGGCTGGCATATCTGACTGATTTGTTGTTTTGCACCAGTTTGAAAAAGCTTTATATGCACAGTCATATGAAATTTTTGTTTGTTCTTGTCGACTAGCTGTCATCACTTTTGCCAATGGATCCCACAGCGGCTGTAACATAACACTGTTTTGACATTTCCTGTAAGCACTAGCCATCATCGTTGTTTCATTAGTACCTACAAATAAAATACAGAACTTTCCACTATAATAAGACATTTTTTCTTCATTGACCTTTAGCAATGCGAAGGCGAAATTACAATGTACAGGAGAATATTTGGTTCGATATTCTCACAGAAAAGAGGCTTAACATTTCCTCAAACCGTCTTCAACAGAGACTACTTGAAACAAATGCAAAGTCCCAATTACAAAAGAAAATAAACTCACAAGACTCCATATGCTGCTACCCCCCTGCAACATGACCAACTGCGAATTTTCTCAAATCTCCGCATGCTCTTCCTCCCTGCAACATGCCCAGTCCCATCACGAGACTCCACATGTTGTTTTCCCTGCAACATGACCAGCCCTATCACAAGACTCCACATGTTGCCACCATATGTTCCAGTCATACCTCTTCAAAAACACCTGTACATGAAGACAGTAACTAAAATCTGACTGGACATGTACTTCTTAAAAATACATCTTCTTCATGTCACACCATTATTAACAAGCTAATTCTCAGCACAATATCACACTGTATCACACCTCCAGTTTAGAGGCATCCAGATTCACAATCAGTACATGTTTTACTTTATTCATACAAAACAAGTTCTTAGGCGGGCCATCAACAAAAATGTCACCTGTATTAACCATGACCTTATAATCCAGGATCATAGCCGACGGAACTCCCTTTCCTTGAAACAATAGTATACCTCTTGCTTTACACTGCAGCACATGCTTCAGACATCTTGCCACTAAATTAGTAGGGGGCACTAACAAATTTATATCATGTGACCAATCCTGCGAAAAAGCATTCACGGCTTCGGTTCCTGGATTCCAATACCTGGAATTAAATCTATTAACTTTTGCATTTTTGAAACTAGCAAATCTGTCAATATCAACAGGGCCCCATAAGGAATTGATAAATTCGCCAGTCACCTAGATCAGCAATGCGACTCAAGTAGTCTGACTGTTGATTTAAACTTCGAGGTATCCACTCCAAATGTAGTCTTATATTAAATCGCAAACATACACTGAACACACTCATTGCCAAAGCATGCAAGTGTTCTCTTCTACTACCCTTTCGCAAAATACGAACTGCATTTTGAGAATCACTGCACATTTGTATTTCTTTATTCTGAAGCTGATAACAGAAAGAATGTACTGCCAATTCAATGCCCATTAATTCTCGCGCAGTGGAAGAAAGACACTTTTCCTCTTCTGTAAACATGCGGTGACACACCATTTCATTCTGATCTTTAATATAAGCTGCACAAGCTACTGAACTACTGTCAGAAAAGACCGTAACAGGGTAAATGCGACTTGCGATATCAAATTTACGGCTTCCGCTTAATTGCCTGACATTATTTTGCCAATAATTAAGTTCACTCAATAACTCAGTGCACTTGGAGATATTTATAGGAAAATCCCAGTTACACCGATTGTTGATCATAAAATAAATGTGCCTTGTCATCAGCTGAGTTATGTTACCTTAGGAGGGAGACAGAGAAATTATTAGCCCTGCTAAATGGGCCAGTTTACGTGCAGAAACACCATGCAATCTATTGAAAATATCGGAAATGACAGTTTCCACTTTATGCAGCCGGGAATCAGAAATTTCTAGCATACCTTCCTTGAGGTTCCAAAACAGACCAAACCATACTTGACATGAGGTCCAGATACTCTTGTCATAATTGATAACAAATCCAGCGCATTCAAGATCCCTTTTTACTTGTTTCGCATGAGTTAAACAAGTGTCAATATTTTCATTAACCCCAGCGCCGTCATCCAGAAAAACGGCTATTTTTATACCTTGTCCCCTCCAGTGCTTTACAAGAGGTCGCAGAAGCTTAGAAAATATATAAGGCCCCGAACTGATCCCAAAACATAAAACTGTAAAGGAAAAATATCTAATGCGAGATCCAAACCTGAATGAAAATCCCAGATATTGTTGATGGCCCGAAAAAATGTCAAGATGATGATAACCACTTTTTAAATCAAACGAAAACATAAAATCCCCTTTGTGCACATACTGAATCATAATTTTCCAATCATCTAGTCTAAACCTCTGCTTCCAAATAAATTGATTAATGTAACGCAAATCCAAAATAGGTCGTTTTTTGCCTGAAGCGTTTATTGACACTGTAAGAGGATTTACTACAGTGGGTGCAGAACACGTCTCGACAATGCGCCCAGACCTCAAAAGCTCCAAAATGGTTTCTCTAACAAATTCAGAGTTTCTGAGTGCCGAACCATTGTT
The DNA here is from genome assembly GCA_964016985.1 of Anodontia alba. Taxonomy (NCBI): domain Eukaryota; kingdom Metazoa; phylum Mollusca; class Bivalvia; order Lucinida; family Lucinidae; genus Anodontia; species Anodontia alba. The sequence continues at coordinate 141,783,481 of OZ024823.1, forward strand.
CTTGAAAAAAACGTGATAATGGTGTGTGAATAAAGGGGATTCGATATCCGTTTGTTATAATATCAATGACACTGTCATAAGCGCTAATAGATTTCCAAAATTCCACATTTCTTTTTAAACTGCCTTTGACGTTTCTTGCAAGGTCACAGCCGTCTTTAGTTTAAACATATTTTATTCAGAATTTCAGTTTGTGTACAGATATAACAATGAAGACAATACAAACATTTAGGATCAGAACGGAAGCTTAAAGCTTATTTAGTTCTTCTCCTAGAACATGGTAATAAAGCTGTAATAGTTCTATGGCAAGTTGATTTATCGATGACATTCTTGTCAACAAAGGACAACTGACTGTAAGTTTCAATACAGGAATATACAAAAGAAAAAAATACTAACAGAAGGAAAGGGAGAAAAACAGGAATAAAACGTCAATGAAGAGTACAACCAGCAATTAAACATTTTGTTGCTGTTACATCACGAAAACACGCCTATTTAAATATATTGAAAATTTTACCACCAAAAAATGAAAGTTTTCAGATAAGAAATCTGACATTTTTTCTATTTCTATCTCCGCCCAAAACACACATTTTCTTTACATATAGAAGAAAACTGTAAATCAGTCTTATTGTCAGCAAAAGATGAAAATTGTACTTAACTTCAGTTCCCGAGTTTTCTGGAACCTCCCGCTTGAGAGGTAGGTAACGCTGCCGAACCCCAGGAAAATGGCTGTGTGTAGCTCTGGACAACAGGGATTTCTGACGACATACCGTTGGGGATCTGTGTTCTACAGTCACGTCTGAAGTGTCCCCCAAGACCGCAGCGGAAGCAGGTGTCCGAGGGGCCCGCGGTTCTGTACCTCGGGGGGCCACGAAAAAGATGACCCCTATGATTACTGTCAGTCGTGGCTGAAGCAGGTGTCCTTCGCTGCAAACGCCGCTTCTTCTGCAACGCCCGGGCATTTGCCTGATGAATCTTTCTATCGTCATCCGAATCGTCTGCGTAGTCGATCTGTTGGTATTCTTCAACAGTTGTCCATCCACCCTCCAATCTATCCGCTTTATCAGTTTATTACGACTGTTAATGTCCTTTACTATCTCATCTATTGAAGCTTCAATGTCTTCCACAACAGATATCTCTAACAATTTTTTCAATTCCTCCAGTTTAAACAGAACAGAACAATTAAAATCGTATTGTTTCTGGTTCCCTGTGTATTTAAAATTGATATTTCCTTCCTCCGGATACTTTCTCTTTAAGTAGTTAACAGGCTTATTAGTGTTTAATAATTGTTTCTTTAAATCTCTAAATTCTGAACTAATGATTGTCTTCACTAATGAAACAGTGTCTTCTCTCGATACGTGTAGGTCTCCTTTTTCACTGGTACTGTCCTGTACATTTTCTCCAGAAGATGCAATATTTAACATATTAAATCATTTCTTACAAGTAAATAACTAATTTCCGCAGTAACAGTTTGTAAAAAACATGATATCAGTGCATGTACTTACAAAATATATCACTGCTCGCCACAACACAAAAAACTGTCCGAAAAATACACATTGAATGCCTGCATGCACTTTACATCACCAAAACCGAGTGACACTTTCATCCTCAACAATACCTATAATTCTCTATGAATGTCAATCACAGCTGAAACAGGCGGGGCCTTGTCTCTTTTCCAACCCTTGTAAATACATTAATTACAGTCACTGGCCTGACTAGATGTTCTAGCAAAAAGAATCAACTGAGAAATATATGCACGACAGGATGTACCACGAGGCACATCTCTAGCCCCTCAAAAAAGGAAAATTTACAATGTCCAATAGCAAAGTATGTTATAATTAGATTTTGATAAATTTATATAAAAAAAATGTGCTTCGCTATCAGAGGTACATGTATTGATTGCATTTACATCACGAAAACATGTCTATATAATGTTGACCCCCTTAAACCCCAATTTTATATAGTAAAACTGGGGTTTACAGGAGTATACATTATTTTTCTTATTTTTGCTCGAATACATAGATTTTGGTACTCGTTAGAACCGCCTCACCTCACCACAATATATGTTTTGAGCAGAAATATGAAAAATATCGGGGTTTTTATCTGAAATTTTTTTAGTTTTTTTTTTAGGTGAAATCTTCTATATATTTGAATAGGCGTGTTTACGTAATGAACTGAGGACATTTGGATAAATTTTATCAACATTATAGATATTTAGTAAACAACAAGGTAAGAGAGAAGATCAGGGAGTGTCACAATCACAATTTCATGTCGCAGCCCAACCCAGACACGAAGAAGAAACCGATAAAACCAAACAAGCGCAAATCGACCAAACGTACGAAAAGCATTAAGATTACCTCTCTCTTCCCCAGGTGAGGTAATCGTAATGCTAAAAAGACTGAAAAATACAAGAATAAAATGATACAAGGCAAGACTTAAAACAAATCGCCTCGTAGGATAAACCACAAAACAAACAGTAAGACTAACGCCGGGACTAATAGTCTTCCAAATATTGAGACGTTGAATAGAATGTTTCAATAATATTAGCTTGAGTTTCGTGATAAAGGGACCGCATAGAAATATGAGTGAAGATACCCAGAAATTGTCATTATCAGGAAGCACAGCCCTTGATGCTGATGCAGCTCTAAAATTGTAAAATATATACGTTCGGACCACATAGGAATCCTCCATTACGAAAACACGCCTATTCAAATGTAATGACAATTTTACAACCAAAAAAGGAAACTTTTCAGATAAAAAATTCTGATATTTTTCATATTCCTGCTCAAAACATAGATTGTGGGTCGCTCGTTAGAACTGCCTCGGCGAGGTGGTTCTAACGAGTACCCACAATGTATGTTTTAGCAGAAAAAAGTATACTCCTGTAAACCCCAGTTTTACTGTATAAAGTGGGGTTTCAGGGGGTCAAAATTATATAGGCGTGTTTTCGTGATGTCCCTCATCCATGAAACATCACAGTGAAACAAATATAATTAAAACGACTGTGACTGAAAAAAAGCAAAGAGCTCAAAGTCCTTTCATCACAAAACAAAAACAGATCTCCAAATGGGCACAATTGGTACCCATAGGTATACCAACATAAGTATATGTTGTTATAATGCAGTACCAAGCAGAATACTTGTGATGCAGCATAGTGATGCAGCAACCCCCCCCCCCCCCCACCCCCCACCCCCCCTCCCACAGACTTTCTGATAAAAACTTACTTTGTGTCATTTATTCATGGATATTTGAGCTTCAACGGCAGAAAACGTACCGTCAAACAAACTTACCCAGCGAAGATTCAGTTCAGCCGGCGCATTCGTGCGGCCTAATCAGATTCGATTCGTCTCTGTGCATATATTAGGTAGCCAAAGGTGCAATTCTTTTCATGATCTCTGATCAGACTGCATGGATGCACAGGTTGATTCGAGTTTTAATTAGGAGCAAAGAAGGTACGTTTTCTCACGTTGCAGCTCTTTTTCTGTTTCACACATAAGGTGACTAGTACGGATTTTTATTTTCTAAATCATATACGACGCGTTAAGTATCTCATCCAGATGAATGAATGAATCACGAAAACGCCCAGTGATGCAGCAGATTTACGAGTATATCATCCGCGTATATTGATGGTTAAACCACACAAAATGCTACATTGTGATGGAATCACGAAAAAGCTAAGTGATGTAGCACTTGTTCAAGACTATTTCTACATATAAAATGAAGAATAATGTATGTTCCACATATAATGATGTCATCTAAGTGTATTGTAAATGAATTACGAAAAAGCATAGTCATGCAGCAGTTACTGACGAGTATATTTTTACATATAGTGATGTTTAATCAATAAATCAACCGCACAGGGAATGAATCACGAAAACGCACAGTGATGCAGCAGTTGTTGACGAATATATTTTCTACATATTATGATGTCCAAACAACAAATAATCTGCATTGTGAATAAATCACGAACAACAGAGTGATGCAGCAGTTGTTTACGAGTATATTCACTGCATATAATGATGTCCAAACAACAAACAAAATGCATTGGGAATGAATCACGTAAAAGCATAGTGATGCAGCAGTTGTAGATGAATATGTATGCCTAGCTAATAGGTGGGCATTTTGAGATGCTTAACTTTATGATTCACGTTTTGATTTCGACCATGCAATTCAGCGGTGAAAGAATTTGTGGAAGAAAAAAAATGTACAAGATGTCCTGGAACATCATAGCCTACCAATAACACCAAGGAAGCACAAATAAACAAAACCGATATTACACAAACCATAAACCAAAGAAATGCAAAGCAGTCAGCTCCCTCTTTCCCAACTAGAGCAAATGCCCAGAGGGTTAGGGCCCGAGAACTTTTTCTTGCTGAACTCAGCTGAGCATGAAATTTTCTCTGCTAATGAAAATTCCAACAATACTTGGCATTTTCATATTTATTAACAGAGAAAAGTTCATGCTCAGCTATCTTTAGCAAGAAAGAATTTGCAAAGGTTAGTAATTTGAGATTTCTTACCAGGACAAATTTCATACTCAGCTGAGTTGAGCATGAAAAATGTTTTATAACCTCGGGACCAGGAATACCCCCGGCAGGCGCCATTTCTTAATTGTAAAATATTTGTAAGTCAATGAGAATGATATCAGGCAAAATCAATGGACCATGAAATATAGGTCACTGGCCCATATATATATATATATATATATATATATATATATATAGTTTACAAGATCAGTTTCTGAGTGACACTGATCTATCATCCCAAGTGCAACTTTTCTTGAATAAGTAGTCTTCAAGACACGAAGCAAAGTCACTGGACCATAAAATATAGATTACTGACCTACATATACTTGAGAGGTCAATCTAATGTGTCACATTGATCCATTATACCGACCATGATGTTAATCCATTAAATGTTCTAGAAGATATTAAGCAAAATAACTAGACAATGAAATACCCAGCTAGCATTCTACGTAAATCTACATCGGGCCGTCATCGGCCCGTCAGCTACCCTGACGGGCCGATGACGGCCCGATATAGATTTACGTAGAATGCTGACTGGGATATACGCTGATTTATATTTTACTTTGAGGTCAAAATTTGGGGCACACTGTGTCATTGTCTGTAAATATGACACTTAGGCATCAAATAGTGGGAGATTTAAGGCAAAATTACTGGGTAATGAAGTATAGGTCACAAAGGCCTACATTTATTTTGAGGTAAAATGCTGTGTTATACAGACTCAAAATTCCAAACTATGATATTTATACATCAATTTGACTTCAAGATGTACCATAAAATCTCTGTACCATAAAATATAGTTCACAGTGACCTACATTTTCTTTTAGGTCAACTGTCGGAGCATACTGATTCATATCCCAAATAATGATGTTCATACATCAAATAACATCCAAGATATAAGGTAAAATCACTGGACCATAAAATATAGGTCAGTGTGACCTACATATATTATGATGTTAATCGTGGTGTTACACAGAACCAATATCCCAAGTATCACATTTATCCATGAAATAGTCTTCAAGATATAAGGCATAATGGCTGTAACATCAAAATTAGGTCACAGTGAGCTTGACCTTATTACACTGAATGTTCATGTGATAACCAGAAGTTGTTTGTATAAACAAATTGCATTAAATACTTTATTGAGGCGTCCTAGATTTTAACATGTAGCCATGTCCCGGGGCATGACCCAGGGGTCCATAGATGTAAAATGAAAGAGAATCCTTCAAAGTACCCCGATACCAAATATGAATAGTTTCTAATCAGTGGCTGCCGAGATATGTGTAATCAAAACACTTCGAAGTAAAACTTGGTTATAGCAGGTGTTAACGGACGGAAGGACAGACAGAAGAACGGACGGACGGACAGAACCGAAATAAACTATATATCCCTCGGCATACTTCGTATGCTGGGGTTATAATAAGGTGATTATAATGCTAGACAGGATCAATTAAGTGCAACAATAAGACAACGAATAGAGCAAAACACCAAACACTACAGCGAGCATTTGTAAGGCCACACAGAGAACAAACAACACCAAACCTTAAGCGCTTTAGACCTATCAGTAGTAAAACTACCGCCGTTGGGAGAGGGGAGGGCGTTAAATCGATTTACTGGTATCCGATCTTCACTCTTATTTCAAATGATGTAAACATTATAAAATGATAATAACTTTTCGGCTCGCACAATGCTTCCTAAATCATTCAATGGAACACCACAAAACAAAACCCTGGGCCCAGTTGTTCAAAGCTAACGACATCGTTAGTTAACGATTCGTTAAAATTTACATCGAGTGATACGCAAATATGCTGTGTTATGCAGTGCAAAAGCTACTCACATTTTTTCAGCAAAAAATGATAGAATATTGTATATTGAATCCGCTAAAACAGTTAACGAAATTACCCTTAACGAGCCCATTAAGCTAACGACGCTTTGAACAACTGGGCTCTGAAATAAAAAAAACAAAAAACAACAAAATATCACTGTTATGAAAGCAGCATTTGAAATTGACAGCGTTAAAGATAACCACTCGTTGAATCACGGTGGGCCCGAACAAACCGGTGTCATTCAGAAAAAAAAAATGCTGTAAGGCCTTTGCTGATCAATAATTTGAAACAGTTCATTACGAAAACATGCCTATTCAAATATAATGAAAATTTTACCACCAAAAAATGAAAATTTCAGAAAAAAAAAATCTGATATTTTCATATTTCTGCTCTAAACATATATTGTGGGTACTCGTTAGAACCGCCTCGACGAGACGGTTCTAACGAGTATCCACAATCTATGTTTTTGAGTAGAAATAAGAATAATAATGTATACCCCTGTAAACCCCAGTTTTACTATATAAAAGTGGGGTTTAAGGGGGTCAAAATTATATAGGTATGTTTTCGTTAAGGCTTGAAGTGGAATAATCGTAACCATTATGAGACATTATATAGTGATTGTTTTTAATTGTATATTTACAAAAACGAAAATACTTGTACTAATTGTTTGCATGTTTATGTTGGAACTGCTAGGATGATATTGTACTGACAGTGCAGATCCCAACATAAAATACACGCATGGGTTTAACAGCTTGTCGATTCATACTCGGGGCAAATTCAACGTTAACTCTTGGCATTAAACTAATGTATGGCCTATTTCATTTATGAAAGTATACTGAACCGAAAAAGAAACGCAATTTTTTAACCCAAAATGTTTTCATGCAAACACAAGGCTGACAGAAAATTTATTTTGTGATTTACGTTCATACTTTTTAAACTTTATTATGCAGAAAACATTTGGGCGATATCTGTACAACTAATCGCTCCAGTTGGAAATTCGTTGTTTTCAATATTTTCCCATGCAGTACATTAAATGTATACAGTAACTTCGTCATATTGGCATATTGTGTTACCTGGAGTTAGGGTTTCAAAAGTCCAGTAAAATTGTTCTACGGAACATGGTACGTTTGAGGCAGGATCAACGTAACGCAGCGGTCCAAATACTGCTACGCGGGACGTCTCAGGCTGCCATCGCCAGGAACTTCCAAGTGAGTAAAACGACTGTAACTCGTTTGTACCAGCGTCTACGACAGACGGGAACGACAAATTACAGGCCGAGAAGTGGACGTCCGCGCGTCACGACACGTCGACAGGACCGATACATGTGTCTATCCAATCTTCGTAATCGGTTCCGTACAGCCGTAGAAACGGCTCAGGTGACACTAGGAACGCACAACAATCGAATAAGTGCAGATACTGTCAGGAATCGCCTTCGAGAGTTTGGCTTACGTCCTCGTCGTCCGTCAGGTTAGAATGGCGTGGCTCACACAACACAGGCCAAACCTGTTTCCCCTTCGTCAGTGGCGTAAGGTTATGTTTTCTGATGAGTCCAGGTACTTGTTGTACAGAGCTGACGGCCGTCAACGTGTGTATAGGCGTAACGGCGAGCGTTATCGTGACAGTTGCTTGGTTGAACGTGATCGGTTTGGAGGTGGTGCGTTAATGGTGTGGCTGGCATTTCTTATGGTCATAAAACGCCCCTGGTATTCATCGATGGCCCTTTGACGGCTCAGCGTTACGTTGACGTCATTTTACGACCGGTGGGTGTGCCATTTGTACGCCAGCACAACGTTACATTTCAACAGGATAACGCTCGGGCGCATGTAGCAAGGCTCAGCATGGCGTTTCTTCAACAAAACAACATCAACGTGATGCACTGGCCTCCGTATAGTCCGGATCTCTCTCCTATAGAGCATCTGTGGGACGTCTTGGATAGGCGTTTTCGTAACCGATCCCAGCCGCCAACAATGCTTCAAACACTACGTCTCGCGCTCATGCAGGAGTTGAATGCAATTCCCAAAGCAGATATCAATCGTTTAATCCTGTCCATGACCAGGCATGTGCGTGCGGGACTCAATGCTAATGGAGGGCATACTCGCTATTAGCTGCTTGTGTTTTTGAAGTCGTGAAATGACTACCTTTCTGACAAAACGGACTTCTGTGCCACCGAGTCTCGATGGAAATTAAACTCCCTCTGATGGTTACATTTAAGAATGATTACTCAGTTGTTTCATTAAATCGATTTTCTGCAAAATTGAATATTTCTGCAAATATTAACATTTAAATTTGGAGTTGCGTTTCTTTTTCGGTTCATGTTGAAGTGATAATTGGATAAACTGTGTTACGTCACAACTAAAATGTTAATTGAAGATTTATGTACAGCATTATTTGAACCGCAACGTCAGAAAATGTACCTTCGGACATGTGCACCCAAGGACGATTCAGATCAGCCTGCGCATTTGCATTCAGATCAGAATCTACCTTTGGTGCATTTTGACTAGTCAAGGATTTGAAGTTACTTCTTGCGGACAGCGAAGACTCTGATCAGACTGCGCAGCTGCACAGACTGGTTTGAGTTTTCGTTTTGCGCACGTGTCGGAAGGTCCGTTTTCTGATATTTCGGATCATACGTATCATGAATATCCGCCAGGATCCTCAAAGTCTTATGCTGACATCACGAAAACATACCTATATAATTTTGACCCCCTTAAACCCAACTTTTATATAGTAAAACTGGAGTTGACAGGGGTATACATTATTTTTCTTCTTTCTGCTCAAAAACATAGATTGTAGATACTCGTTAGAACCGCCTCGATGAGGCGGTTCTAACGAATACCTACAATCTATGTTTTGAGCAGAAATAAGAAAAAATATTGGAATTTTTCATCTAAACATTTTCCTTTTTTGGTTATAAAATTTTCAGGAAAGGCATGTTTTCGCTATGAATATGTTATAACAGTTGTAGGAGATTCGTGCCAAACCATCAATTACCGCAAATGCCAAATGTAAGGGTTGTAAGCGGCCTGCGCGGTCTAATTTAAAAATTTACATCATGACGACAACACGCCTATTCAAATATATAGAAAATTTTACTTCCAAAAACTGAAAATTTTCAGATAAAATCTCTGATATATTTCATCTTTCTATTCAAAACAAATTACCCCTGTATACCCCTGTATGTATTACCCTGTAAACCCCAGTTTTACTATATAAAAGTGGGGTTTAAGGGTGTCAGAATTATATAAGTATGTTTTCGTGATGAGAGATTCGTGCCAAGCCCCCAATTACCGCATATGCCAAATGTGAGGGTTGTAAGCGGTTTGCACAGTTTCACTTAAAAATGTACATTGAGAATCTTAATTATTACATGAATCATTTGCAAATCGATATCCTCGCAGTTAGATCAGAGTCTTTGCTGAGCGTTCAGTGGATCCAATGCGTCTATAGAGTGACAGCGATGACTCTGATCAGACTTCACTTATGCACAGACAAACATGAGTCTTCGCTTGTTGCACATGGCCGATGGCTCACTGTCCCACATTGTGACACAAAGTATTTTTTTTAATTTCTTTCAATCGTTGCTTCTGTCCAAAAAATAGAAATGGAGATACCGAGGGAAGGCCACATTGATGGAACACATGCCTCCCAATACACCGGAAAAGAAGAAGAAGGAAAGGATTCTGAGACATTAACTACCCCCTACAGCCTACCTCATAACGAGGATGAAGACACGTATTTTCGTCAGTAACATGTTTTTTTTTTTTTTTTTTTTGTTTTTTTTTTTTATTTTTTTATTTTTTTGTTTTTTTTTAATCTTGCTGAATGAACTAGGGTTTTCAGATATTCCGAATACATTACAGCCTCTTTATAACACGGTTCGTTATAACACGGTTTTGGATATAACACGGTTCAAAGATCAATCCCAAAATGTATAAATTATATTAAAAATGACCATAAATGGTCATTTTTCAATATAATCTATACACTTTTGTTTGGATATAACACGGGTGTTAAACTAACATGGTTTATGCTATGGACCCCAACGATAGTGTTATAAAGAGGTTGTGGTGTTTTAACTTAGTACACAAAATTCATTGACGCAAGTCGAAACTTTGGGCTTCTGAAGCATAACGGATTAACAGACACTTCGATTATCCAATAATGTAGTTTTTCAATGATGCTATTTATTTAAGCGTAATAGGTCGAAGTATCTACAATAACTAGAGTGTGTATTCGGTGAAAGACTTAACCAAAATGGATATGTTTGGTGCTCTTAGTAATTTTTCACTGAATTATCCACTCTTCAAGGTTCTGACATAAAACTGGACCAATTATACAGTCATAGCTATATGCATGTCACCGTATTGATGACGCAGCACCAAACTGATGACACAGGTTGTTGTCCCTGATTAAGTAACAAAACAAAACATCACTTCCTTGAAAATAGAACAAACAAGAGAAACAAAACCGCCATTATATCACCGCCTTGAAACATGAACAATATGATTATTGTGCTCCGTACGGGATTGGGAGTTGGGCCTAAAATATACTTGTGAACTCTTGCCTATGGTCTTTAAACCTCAATGGATCGAACATCTTTGGAATCATGGGAATGTGTTCAAAATATGGGCAATTCGAGCCACTGAGAGTTAATCATAGGGCCAGGTTAGGTGGTGAATGGGCATCACGAAAACATGCCTATATAATATTGACCCCCTTAAACCCCATTTTTATATAGTAAAACTGGGGTTTACAGGGGTATATATTATTTTTCTTACTTCTGCTCAAAAGCATAGATTGTGGGTACTCGTTAGAACCGCCTCGCCGAGGCGGTTCTAACGAGTACCCACAATCTATGTTTTGAGCAGAAATATGAAAAGTATCAGAATTTTCACCTGAAGACTTTCAGTTTCTTGTGGTGAAATTTTCAGTATAGTTGAATAGGCGTGTTTTTGTAATGGAATAGTATACGGCGTCTTTTTGATCATCTTTAAAATAATAGTATATTGTGTGTAATCATAAGAATCTCCTCGATGAGGCGATTCTAATGAATACACACAACATTCCATTTTCATGACAAAGCATGAAAAATTCCTTAAATATCCCTAAATATTTGTTTTCTTGAACTGTAGGAATAATTTCCCTGGGACTCAGAAATGAGTTCGAATTAACCAAGATAAAAGAGTCATCGGTGTTCAAGTCATTGAGGTTTAATAGTTGATTAACAAACAAGACACCTGTCTCATCAACAGTGATGACACGCGCGCCCAATGAAGATTTAATTCAGCCTGCGCTTTCGCGTAGTCAGATCAAAGTCTTCATTGTCTGCATGAAGAGTTTTTGCATCCTTGGCTATTCAAAATGCGTCCAGTGAAGATCCTGATCAGACTGCGCAAATACGCAAACTGATCTGAATCTTCTATGGGTGAATATGTTCGAAGGTACGTTATAAGGTATTGCTGCTCAAACTAGATTTTTTTTCTACAAAAACATAGCTGTCTCCCCACCCCCTTTCTGGTGTCATATTGTATTGTACATTCAGCGAACATTTATATTAACTAATGAGATTTCGAAATAACTCAAAAAGTATAAATGCAAGAGTTATGGTTCTTGCACTTTGCATTTCGTCTAATGTTGATTGATATTCATATAAAGTTTCGTGAAGATACCTTGAACGGTCTTCAAGTTATAGAGTGGACACGTTTTTCTGACGGACAAAGTTCCAAGGGAAATAATTCAAAAATATAATTGCAAGAGTTATGGTTCTTGCATTCTGCATGTCGACTACTGTTGATTGATATTTACATGAAGTTTCTTGAAGATATCTTGAACAGATTTCAAGTTGCAGAGCGGACACGATTTTGTGATGGACAATGTTCCAAGGGAAATAACTCAAAAGGTATAAATGCAAGCATTATGGTTCTTGCGCTCTTCACGTCGTCTAATGTTGATTGATATTTATACGAAGTCTTGTGAAGTTTTGTGAAGATAACTCAAATGGTTTTAAAGTTATAAAGCGGACATGATTTTGTGACAGAGTCCAAGGGAAATAATTCAAAAGGTATAAATGCAAGAGTTATGGATCTTGCACTCTGCACGTCGTCTAATGCTGATTGATATTTATATGAAGTATCGTGAAGATAGCTTGAACGGTTTTCAAGTTATAGTGCAGACACGATTTTGTGACAGAGTCCAAGGGAAATAACTCATAAAGTATAAAGCAAGAGTTATGGTTCTTGCGCTCTGCACGTCGTCTACTGTTGCTTGATATTTATATGAAGTTTCGTGAAGATAGCTTGAACTGTTTTCAAGTTATAGAGCGGACACGAGTGTGATAGACAGACAGACAGACAGACAGATAGACGCCCGGGGAAAACAATATGTCTCCGAACCCTAAAGAGGTGAGACTTACTTAAGATAACAGATAATCAGATGGTAAGATATGAAATGCCAAAGCTGTCTCATGTATATGTCTTGTTTAAGAATTGTGTGAACTTGTCGATGTATTATGTTATTATCTTAAAGGGCGTGTTGTTTTGTCAATATATAATGTTGACTTGTCCACACACTGTCTTATCATGTTAAAGAAACATTTTAATTTGTCACAACGTGGAGTTATCGTGTCTAAAAAGCATGTGAACTTGTCTATATAGTGTGTACACCGACATGTTATTTTGTCAACATATGACGTTGACTTGTCTACACGGTATTTTATTATGTCAAAAGTGTATGTTATTATGTTAAAAATTTAGGTCATCTTGTCTATGAGTTAACTGTCTAAACGGTTTTGTTATTATATCACACCCACGTGTTGTTTTGTCCATACAATGTCGAATGAGCAAACTTCGGGAACAACACCACGCAATTGAACAAGACATCATATTGATTCACCGCGTTTTTACAAAATAACGTAGTCTTTCACCAAAAAAGACAATGTGTGGACTAAATAGATGCGTGTTTAAATAATAAGACGTTGTATAGACACGTTCACATCTTTCGTAGGCATGATAACCCAACACTTTAACATAATGACATAGCCGTTTAACATAATAAGATACTGTGTGGACAAAACCGCACGCCCGTTTAACAGTCACACTTTGTAAAGACAAGTTCACACTAACCGAACTTTTGAACATAATAACACAGCCTTTTAACATAATAAGATTCTGTGTAGACAAAACAGCACACCCGTTTAACATAATAACACTTTGCATAGACAAGTTCATATGCTTCATAGACAAGATAACCAACTTTTTAACATAATAACGTAGCCGTTTAACAAAATAAGACTGTTTGTGGACAAAACAAAACATGCGTTTAACATAATAACACATTTACGGATAAGTTCACATGCTTCGTAAACAAAATAACCCAAATCTTTAACATAATAACATAGCCTTTTAACATAATTGGACACTGTGTGGACAAAACAACCTGCACATTTAACATAATACTATAGCCTTTTAACATAATAAGACACTGTTTTGACAAAATAATACACATGTTTAAGATAATAACATAGCCTTTTCACAGAATAAGACAGTGTGTGAACAAAACAACACGTGTGTGTAACATAATAACACGGTTTATAGGCAAATTCACATGCTTCGTAGACCAGACAACCCATTTTTAAACATAATAAGATAGCATTTTAACATAATTAGATAGTGTTTGGACAAAACAGCACGTGCATTTAACATAATAACATAGCGTTTTAACATAATAAGATACTGTACTGTTTGGACAAAACAACACACACATTTAACATAATAACATGTTGTATAGACATGTTTACACGCTTCGCAGACAAGATAAACAAAAATTTAACATAATAACATAGCCCTTTAAGATAATAAGGCTCTGTGTGGACAAAACAACACGCGAGTTTAACATAACATAACACCATAGCTTTTAAACATAATAAGACATTGTGTGGACAAAACAACACACGCTTTTAACATAATAGCACATTGTATAGACAAGTTTACACGCTTCTCAGACAAGGTAACCCATTTTTTAAGATAATAAACTAGCCTTTTAGAATATAAGACAGCTTGGCGTTCCATAGTAAGATTATCGATCTTTACTTTTTTAAACCTCAAAGAAGGACTCCAAACTAGATTCAAGATGGGTGATGATAGTAACGTAATTAAGGTTGTTGCTAAGACGTTTCTTAGATAACCGTTCTTGGAAATATAGTATGTCATTTACAATTGCTGATTCACCAGATAGCTCATGTAGGCGTGTAAACCTTTAGTACCTCTAAGCATATTCAGCAGAAGACAAATTGGTTATCGTTTTCTATTTTTTTTCCCAGAAAATACCCTTAGACTTTCATACAAATTGTCTCTTGATAAGGTATGCCTTAAATGTCCTCTTTATATGCATAGCCCGGCTACGAAATACAAATAAATGACAACTATTGGAGTTGCCTTGCGGCTGTGTAAGATCAAAACTTGACTAAGGAAAACGCCTTGGTGTGAAAAGCTTGTCTAAGGAAACCGTCTTGGTGTGAAATAAACTTGGTTGGAACAGTCTAAAATCTGAAAGAAAAGTGCAGCAGACAACAGTCTAGTTTTATCATTATTATCTTTTTTTCTGACAAAATAACTTGACTTTTCATGTGAATCGTCTTCTTGTTCCAGTAAGTTGGAGGTTCGTAGCCCTGCAGGACTGATTTTTGTAAGCTAATTTATGTGTGTGGGTGTAAAATAAAAACAATAAGACGATAGTTCGTGTGAATCGTCTGCTAAAAGACTGTAGATATATATATATGTATGTGTGTGTGTGTGTGTGTGTGTGTGTGTGTGTGTGTGTGTGTGGTGCAGCTTTTATTGGCACTTTAAGGGTTAAGTGCATTCATTGATTTACATATTCCTTTCATTATGGCTAATTACAGTTTGTAACATATCTGATGAGCACAGGCGCAGCTTTCATGAATGTTAAGTGGTTTGCTTAGCCTGCCAATAGTTCAATACATGTTTGAACTCCGTCTCGAGGAAAGGTATATATATGATCAGTAAAGGTCACTATTAGCCCGTGCAACCACGATTTCTGATCAAAACCTTTGACGACCCCTTTACAGAGTTGTCAGATATTCGTGGGGGTGGGGTTGAGGGGGCGAGGGGACATCAAAAGTCTTTAATGAACTTAGAACACACAGGATGATCTGAATTTCCCGCGTTTCATATACAAGTATATGTTCGAAGACATTTTCGTGAGACGCGGCCTAATTTTATACCGGTCAGTCGGTCACGTGGTATAAAATGTTGCTTCTGACTTACGCCAACAGAGACGACACGGAATATCGCGTGTTTGAAGATCTACGAGTCCTTTTCATTCATATAAACATTAGTTTCACTTGTATGAATGTACTGGTGAATTGGTTAGGTCTTTACCAGACAGAGCAAATTCAGCTATTGTTCTGGGGATTCGTTGTTTGCACTCGTTGTAAGGTACTTTTTCTCCTAAATTTGCTCATTTGCAAGACCAATCGTTTTACGATTGTAAATAGTCCATGCCTGTTCTAAGCATAGGATAGTGGCTACTTAGATAACGAAGATAACGGTGCTTCTAGTATTCCAAAGTGATATCAATGTTCTGCACATTTAGTTAAAAATAGCAACTTTTTTTTTTTTTTTTTTTTTGTCATTTTTCCCCAGAAAATATGCTATGATAGTTCATGCTCATTGTCTCTCAGGAAATAATCTGCATGAAATGTCAAGCATATTTTCTGGGGAAAAAATGAAAAATTTCGTGTTTGTTTTCTTGTTGTTTTTATTTTTTTTTTTTTTTGTTGTTGTTTTTTTCTGTTGAATTAGCCCAATGAGTGGTTCCGGTTAAAGACTTCAGTTGGCATTAAACTGGTAATTGTGATTTTAACACTTCACATGCTGGGTAAAAAAAGCAGCAGGCAACACTTTGAAACATTTTATCTTTGTTGCCCTAGGAAATAGAATCTGACACTTCATGCAAATTGTCTCCTCTGGAGACAATTTGCATGAAGTGTCAGATCCTATTATCTAGGAAAGATAAGAAATAAATCATCAGTTTGTTGTTTGCTGAATTTGTCCATAGCATGATAAGTGTTAGAATTAACTTTGAAGGTGATGTACAATCCATAAAACGAACCAATATATTTGAGAAGAGAAGAAATGTGCATTGGAAATACTTGTGTTTGAGATCAAGGGAAGCAGTCAAGTGAAGAAGTTCAAGACTCCAGTAAGCCAATGTTTAATACGGTCGTGAGCCATTTGAAAAATCTAATGATCCAGTTCAAAAAGTCAAGTGAGCCGGTGCAACAATCCATTGAGCCAGTTCAGCAGTCTACTGAGCCTGTTTTCACTTCTGTTTTAGCCAGTTTAATATGCCAGGGAGATAATATACTAGTCCGGGGGAGCTATTTCAACAATGCAGTGAGACAGTTTAATGTTCAGTGAGTCAATAAAACATTCCCGTGTGGCAGGTCGACAGCACAGTGAGTTTCATCAGTGCTTTGAGCCCCTTAGCAACTTAGTGAGCCAGTTGAACAGTTCATTGTTGCATTTTTTATCATTCCAGCGAACCAGTTAAGCAATTCAGTAATAATGACTTTCATCTCATCAGTGATGTATTCATTTCATCACGAAAACATACCTAAATAATGTTGACCCCCTTAATCCCCACTTTCATATAGTAAAACTGGGGTTTACAGAAGTATACATTATTTTTTTCTTATTTCTGCTCAAAAACATAGAGCAGAAATATAAAAAAAA
The DNA here is from genome assembly GCA_964016985.1 of Anodontia alba. Classification (NCBI taxonomy): domain Eukaryota; kingdom Metazoa; phylum Mollusca; class Bivalvia; order Lucinida; family Lucinidae; genus Anodontia; species Anodontia alba. Next base: position 141,800,578 of record OZ024823.1, read on the forward strand.
AACATATCAGAATTTTTATCTGAAAACTTGCAGTTTTTGGTGGTGATATTTTCAATATATTTGAAGAGGCGTGTTTTCGTAATGTTAATGAAACGGACGTACCAATAATAAACTGATCGGACGGCAATACGTTATCTGGAACTCCGTTATGATATAGCTGTATTATTAGTTAGGTCCAGGAAGCCGGTTCAGCAGTCCAGTGATTGTGTTTCCCAGTCCAGTGGCGCGACCCTCCAATGAGCCCCTTTCAACAACAGAGAATCAACAGTTCAGCAAGCCAGGTAAATAGTTCATTGTGATGTATTCATTTTGAAAGCGAGATGCGTATTAAATGAATGACAGCAATATATTTCCTAGGGGCATTATTATTATTATTATTTATTCATCACGAAAACATGCCTATATAATTTTGACCCCTCAAACCCCACTTTTATATAGTAAAACTGGGGTTTACAGGGGTATATATTATTTTTCTTATTTCCGCTCAGAAACATAGATTGTGGGTACTCGTCTAACGAGTACCCACAATCTATGTTTTTGAGCAGAAATAGGAAAAATAGCATAGTTTTTCATCTGAAAATTTTCAGTTTTTGGAGATGAAATTTTCTATATATTTGAATAGGCGTGTTTTCGTAATGTATTTATTTATTTATTTCAAATTATAGTTTATCAATGCAAAGAGGTATTTGTACATATTAAATGTTTAAAATTTGATGCCCATACGAGTGTGACCACAAATATGCAACGCAAAAAAGGAATGTTTTATACACATACTATAAATAGATTTATTTGTCCGAAAGTGTTACCCGTTATTTTTAGTTTATTTACGCATTGCAGAAGACAAATTTGACAAACCCCATTATCGTCCAAGTTTTGTACCTGATACGAGTATGACAAACTTCACGAACAGTTGCAAGTTTTGGATAAACAAATGACATAGGTTACCTGAGGAAAACCATTCGCTATTTCATTAAGTCTACTCGTCTATATAAAATGTATACTTCTTAGACTCTTAGCTCTAGAAAAGCCAGTATTTAACAAAAAGACATATAGCAAAACCTCGATGCCTCGAACACCGATGGCTTGTTTACCTTGGATGATTCGAACTCGTTTTTGAGTCCTATGAAATACTTACGATAGCTCAAGAAAACAAAATTTAGGGATTTTTCCTTATTTTATCATAAAAAATGTATGTTGTGTGTACTCATTAGAATCGCCTCATCGATGCGATTCTAATGAGTACACTCAACGTATCATTACTGTAGAGAAGATCAAAAAGACTTCCCTAAATTATCATCATTTGCTTTCTGACCTGGCGCCATGATTAACCCTCAGTGGCTCGAACTACCCATGTCTCGAATGATTTTCCATGGTCCCAAAGGTGTTCGAGCCATTTACTGTATATAGCCTGGATATTATGTGGCAGACTGCATGCCTACTTGTCAACCCAATCATTGTTGATGGCTATGCTTCACTCTTTAATTGCACGACCGCGGTTCGGGCCTCAGATTCAATAACGGCCTCTTCGTAAAACTTTAACCAGTGGGTTGGGGCTTGACGATATGTCTTTGGCTTGGCCCGCCGTGGTTCAGCTATTGGTTTTCATTTACTCTGGCATACAGTAGATTTAGCCATGAGAACACATCTTTGTTTATTATAGTGATTAATTGGATTTTTATGTTTTCGCTTTGATGCATTGACTGAGTTGGGAGCCTTTATGCGAACCAAATTTTTTGTGTTCTCTATTAAGAGTCGCATCGGGACCCAGGGTGAAGTTGGCTAGCTGTAAAAGTGCTTTAAACCCCCACGGTGATTTACTCTACTGACCGTTCTAAGGCGGTGGTCCCGGTGTTAGTGTTACTCTTTGTTGCTTTGTGGTTTATTCTACGAGGCGATTTGCTTTATGTCTTACCTTACGTGTTTTTTCAGTCCTTTTAGCATTGCGATTACCTCGCTTGGGGAAGAAAGAGCTAATCTTAGTGTTTTTCGTACGTTTGTTCGATTTGCGCTTGTTTGGTTTTTTCTGTTTCCTCTTCCTCTTGGTGTCTAGAAAGGGCTGCGTTTGTGATTGTGGCACTCCCTAGACTTTTCTCTTACCGTTTGTTTTTTTATATGCTGTGAGTACTCAATAAAAGCGCCTCGCAGAGGCGCAACTACTCAGTACACACAGCATATGTTTTGTTGTTTGTTTTTTTGTTGTTGTTGTTGTTGTTGATGATGATGTTTGTAGAGAAATGATTAAAATATTTATTTTCAGGCCTCTGTAATCAGAGCTATGTAAGGCTTTCCATTTTCACCATGCAAAATGACGAGTGATTAAGATTTTGGTTATTATTCACATCATGACAGACTTATGCAGTAAAAAGCTACTAGAAGCATGCCCAATTACGAAGTTTACCATCCCTCCGAGAGAAGGCTTCCCCCAAAAAATGTTGCAAATATTTGCCAAGCAATTTCGTAGGAGAAATAATTAAAAAGTTTCATGATTTTTTTTTTTTTTTTTTTTTTTTTTTTTTTTGTCTAGAAACATGGTCAAATAACCCCCCGGGTGTAAAATACTGATTTTAATTGAAGGGATATGCTACTTCAATCGTGTATTGTAAGTTTCAACAATCACGGTTACTTACTTTGCTTCCCTCTATGGTTGCTCGCCGGCGGGCCGGGCCTCCGATTCTATGACCGCTCCGGCCTAAAGACGTACGTGGCCATAGCCCTCGCCCTCAGTTCTGCAGTGGTGTACACAAGACATTTGTTCAGTCCGCGAGAAGGGTTTCTAACTCATCAGTGCAGCAATTCCGAGAACATAAAAATAAAACGAATACAGAGATGAAACAAGGATATAAACTCGACAGCAAAACAAATAACTGAAATGCTGAAGCAAAAGAAACCTACAGTTGGACTCCGGTCGCCGATAGCTGGGCAGTATTTTATGACTAAAATTAATCACATTACGAAAACAAGCCTATTCAAATATACTGAAAATTTTACCATCAAAAAATGAAAAAAAAAATCAGATAAAAATTCTTAATTTTTTCATATTTCTGCTCAAAACATAGATTGTGGGTACTCGTAAGAACCGCCTCGAGTACCCACAATATATGTTTTTGAGCAGAAATAAGAAAAATAATGTATACCCTTGTAAACCCAGTTTTACTATATAAAGGTTTAAGGGGGTCAAAAAGTATATAGGCATGTTTTCGTGATGAAAATTAATCAAAATGAGCTCGGTGATGCCAAAGGACCGGACAATATAACAGCACTGAAAAATTAAATCAGATTCCCCTTAACCAAACAGGCAGACCAAAACAGATACCTGTGCAAACAGTGTAGATCAAGTATACTGTTTGCCATTGTGTTTTTGATAGACTGAAACCCTTATTTGCATCAATGGGCATGTCCAAGGACGGAAAAGTACTCTTCAGAAACTCGGGGGTGAATAAGTTAGATTTAAAAGAACACGTGCAACATCACGAAAACATACCTATATAAGTTTGACCCCCTTACACCCCACTTTTATACAGTAAAACTGGGGTTTATAGGGGTATACATTATTTTTCTTATTTCTGCTCAAAACATAGATTGTGGGTACTCGTTAGAACCGCCTCGTCGAGGCGGTTCTAACGAGTACCCACAATCTATGTTTTCAGCAAAAATATAAAAAAATATCAGAATTTTTTATCTGAAAATTTTCATTTTTTGGTGGTAAAATTTTCAGTGTATTTGAATAGGCGTGTTTTCGTAATGAAGAGCGGTAAAGAAGAGTCCACTGGGTATCAAAGGGGTTAGTGTTGTTCTTTATCATTTCAGACTGACGTTATAGTCCATTGAAGGGTCAGCCTAAATCAAGAAACCGAAAACGAATCACTTTCGATCCCAGAAGGATATTGTGCATGCAGTAGACTGCAAGACTACAAATTTACTTTTCTTTTTAATTTTAACAATCGGCGTAATTATTTTGGGAAAGTTCCACAGGGTAATCAAACAAAGTTTAGCTATGATTTTGTCGTAAGGAACAAAACAAGGGCATCCCGTATGCAACAAAACTAAAACTAATGTTGTTTAGTTGTTGTGCCGTACTCAGAGTCCATTCTAGGTTTATTGGACTGTTCAAATGAACAAACTAAGCAATGGAAGTTGTAACAGAAGACGAATCAGCGCAGAATTATTCTTTCTCTAATACAACCATCCTGTTTGACAAAAGATCAGAGTTGGAAAAAATGAATGACAACCATTTATATTATTTCTTGCCATCTATTATATATACATCAACACTGATGATGACAGGCGCAACGGGAAATGCAGTTGTTTTGTATGTATACTTCTTCAAATGGGTGAAAAGTACTTCAAGAATATTCATTCTCTTTCTTGCTGGTTTAGATTTTCTCAACTGCGTGACGACATTACCGACGGAGATTTTCATTATGAGGTATCATTTTATGTTCGATATTCCATGGCTGTGTAAAATTTCACGATTTGGAACATACACGATGAACAGTGCTTCGGCTGCTATTTTGGTCGGTATAGCGGTAGACAGATATAAGCGAATTTGTAGACCATATGGAAGCCAGTTCAATGCTGCACAATCTAAATATATCTGTATCATTTGTATCTTATGTGCATTATCAATGACTTGGCCTGTGCTTGTTCTATTTGGAACACGGCATGTAAACCTAGTTACTGTGGTTGGAAGTTCATGCTTGCTTGAAAATAAGTTTGACGAGTCTTTGTTCCCAATTATATATTTCGTCATTATGATGGGAAGCACATTATTGATATTCACAGTATTATCCATCATGTATTATTTTATTGGGCTGCAAATATACAAACTCCGAATTGCTAAAAAGAAACGTCTCAGTGCAACAAGTGGAAGTATACAAAAACACACTAAGAATGGTCAGTCAGTGAAGGCGAGAAACACTGAACGTTTTAGGAAATCAGTGAAACAATCAGCTGAAGAAGAACAACATGAAGAAGTTAAATGCAAATATAAAAATACGCTACCAACTATACATGTGCAGGAATACGTAGAGAGTGACTCGATAAATGGCGAAACAACACAAGAATCAGCTGATTGTACAGAAGAGATAAGAAAGAGCACTGAACACCGTCAAAATGAGCACATCTCAATACAATGTAATAAAAAGAAGCTTCAGGAAAGGTTATCTGTTGACCAAACTCACTGTCAGCACAGACCAGCTATTGATGAGGATGATGATTATAATGATGCTGCCTACCCTAAATGTATCAAGCTGAACATTCGTGTTGGAAAAACTACACTTATGTTGTTCCTGATAACTCTTGCATATATCATAAGCTTTTTTCCCTATTATATCGTGGCAATCTTACGACAGTCACAACCGAGATTTGTGAATCAACTATCGGACGGCGGACATATGGCCTATCATCTTTTTCTCAGATCCTATCAACTGTCGAGCGCTATCAACCCAATTATCTATTCTTTCTGTAATGCGAAATTTCGCTCATTCACAGTGGGGTTGTTCAGAAGGAGATCTTCTTAAAATGGAGTCTAATCTAAAAGGAGATACATGTAATCTGCTCATCTTAGGAGCAAACTCCTTCTTTTGCAGTAGATCCCTATTAGAAGCCCAGAGAGTAGTAAAGGTTAAATATGCAGATGTAGTACAGATCAGAAACTTGTTCCAAGAGTTGTTTCTCTCTATTGAATGACTTTTCAACTTTGTAAGCTTTTAAAAATCTGCAAGTTCTTTATTAGTGTCGGCACTATACATGTAATAGTATCATCTCGTTGCTTTCAATATCAATAGTAATAATTCATTATGTTATTTATTTCTGTCATCAACCTCATTAGTGTGTTATGATTTAAATGTGATATGCGAATTCCTGTCTTTAACGCTTAGCACTCCGTGTAAAAAATTGTAGCAGATAACATTTTGAAATATTTTTCTTATGTTTCCCAGGAAACAGGATTTGACATTTCATACAAATTGTCTCCAATAGAGACAATTTGCATGCAAATGTGTCAAACATTTGCATGCAAATGTCAAAATCTGTTTTCAGGAAAAAGTAGAAAATTATCATCAATTTGTCATCTACTATATTTGTCCGGAGAGTTGTAAAGGTTAAGCATCAGCGAACGGCATATACCAAAACCATATTAGCATTTGTTGTTTCGGAGGGTTGTGCTTAGTGAGTGTAGCCTTCCTTGTCTGGCTGTTAGTGATTTTACGAACAGATATTATTTTTTAAGTTCTGAAAGTCATTAACAATGCTGAAATGTAATTCACCTAGGATAGAACCCAGCTAGCATTCTACGTAAATCTACATCGGGCCGTCATCGGCCCGTCAGCTACCCTGACGGGCCGATGACGGCCCGATATAGATTTACGTAGAATGCTGACTGGGAAAGTAATGTGAGATACTTACGTTGCCAAACAACCAGAGGTAAACTGTCAGAAAAGGTGTCTAGACCTTTTAAGGAAATGATTTTATTATACATGTATTCTTTTAGACGATATAATGATCGTGGAACGACAACTAAAATGTGTTGTTGTTGTTGTTGTTGTGTGTGTGTGTGTGTGTGTGTGTGTGTGTGTGTGTGTGTGTGTGTGTGTTTGTGTGTGTGTGTGAACAGCATAGGTTCTGGCGATATTTCGCGGGTATATGCGGATAGCGAAAGCCTAGATGACCCTGCGCATCCGCACAGTCTCATTAGAATCTTCACTGTCCGCTAACATAATTTATATTTGATACTACAGAATGTATGAATGAAAAGAAAAAAAAAACGGATTATACTTTGCGCAAGCGCAGGGTGATCTGAATCTGCACATTTTGTGCATGCTCGAAGGAACTTTGTTGCCTTGTCGCAGCCCGGTTGTAATAATAATACGTCATCAACATCAGGTTGGCGTCCGTTTAGTCCACCAGGCTTCCTTAGTTTTTATTATCATATTGTTATTTTCTCTCCCAGTTGTTTTGAGTCACATTTTTTTTTAAAACTTACGCAAGATTATTAACGTGGTCAAAAAATAGATACAAAAGGAAAATATCGCCATCTTCTTGATCAACCCTCTTATTGTGATAGTTATACTTCTAAATCTAATCTGGGCCGAGTCAAGCGAAAAAATGCCTTCGAACACGAGCAAAATGCGCATATTCAGATCATCCTGCGCATGCGCAAAGTATCACCCAGAACTTTGTTCTTCATTTATATATTCTGTAGTATCAGATTATTTTGTAAGCGGACAGCGGCGGTCCCGATCAGACTGTATAATTTTGAAGAATTCATGTACATGAAATGTATGTCATGTGATATGCTCAAACAGTTTTTATATAGTAACCTAGAAGTTAACACAGATAGGAAAATTCGTATACATGGGACTGATTAGTTTGTTTTTTGTCCATTAAGCACTACTCCTCAGTACTGCACTTGTGAAACAAGCATAACGTGAGTGGTACCTGATAAAAAGTTACTTTGGCGTATCACGATAGTATATATACACTCACGTTATCTCGACTTCGTTTATCTCGAATAACCGCTTACCTCGAAGTGAAATTCTGGTCCCTATTTTAACATGGAAATCTAAGAACAGGTAACAAAATACTGTGGAAAAGAGGAGAAATTGCTCCTAAGGAGCAATTTCTCCTCTTTTCCACAATATTTTCAATATGTCTCTAACTTCTGGAGTCAAATTACATATTCATTTGTTAAATGTGGTTGTTCGATTTATTGTATTCCTCATTTCTGCAACTCTGATATTTCGAGGTACGAATATCTCGAAGTGTTTCAGAGAGGCCCTTGAAATTCGACATAACGAGAGTCGACTGTATTTGTGAGGTAAATCTAGCATGGATGGTACCATCCGTCCTATAAAGATTTTAGCACAGCCTGGAACATGTATTTAAACCTAATATGATGTTTTATTAACAGCATTATGTGGTGCGCGGAGGGCTATTTACTCGTCGATGGGGATGTGGCCCCATCACTTGTCAGTCGACCTCTGTGAACTGCATTTAAAGATCATTTATGGTCTGTATTAGTTCCTCAAATGTAAAATATAACATCATATGGCTTAAATGGGATACGATCATGGCATGTGGTTGTATAAATAAGGCAAACATCAGTGTCCATACTTTTTCGACAGTTGCATTTTATGTTATGTGATGTGATTGGGACACGTGGTTCTACAAGTAGCGCACTGAGGGCCAGTTGCTTGTGGATTAGGATATGACCCAATCACTTGTCAGTCGGCCCTCCGTGCACTGCATCTCGGATCATTTCGCATCCGCACTACTTCTCTCTGTTATATATTACCGTAAATTAATAGGTGTAAATCAGCCGGGTCTGAGCAGACGGTGCAGCCCCTGTTCAAACTGCTCCCGAAGGAGCGGTGTGATTGGGGTCTTCACTGTTTGCCGTTCCATCTGATTTTTTCGAACAAATCAGTGCACTGTATCATCAAACTGTTTCACTTTGGGACAATAATGGCAGACATGTTAGGAGTCGCATTTTTTAGAATATTTGCGGTATCATATGGTCCCATGGACGATCAATAGATGTGTAAAGCTAAACCTTATCTTTGTAAATACATATATGTTTGTTGTTGTTGTTGTTGTTTTTTTTTTTTTTGTTTTTTTTTTTGTTTTTTTGTTGTTGTTTTTTTTTAATGTTTGTTGTTTTTTTTTGTTTTTGTTTTTTTTTTTTGTTATATATACAGAGAGAGAGAGAGAGAGAGAGAGAGAGAGACGTACGTATGTATTACATACATACAGTTAAGTCGCTGTCCTAAAACGAACGCAGGATATACATGCTACTACTCGTGTTGTCATCTGGACCTTCTTGCCTGCTGTCGCAGCAGACGAGAGTAGTATAGGGTGCCACTTTGGCAATGGTTGGAAAACTGAAAGATGCCATAGCAGACTACGCACGACACGAATGTACTGGATGTAGATTCTCAGTACCTATAAATTTAAGCCTGAAAATCTCCCCATACAAAATTCCCATAAGGTGTACCCATAGTGGCACCCTATACTACTGACGAGTGTACCCATGATGGCTTAACTCGGGTGATTACTGAATATTTCGTTGTGTTTATAGAATATTCTACCGCCATGTTTATGATTATTTGTATAGTTAGACTCTCTTGTTCTTTACATGTTTTGTAAACCTGAGAATGTTGAATAATTTTTGGAAGTTTGGAATTTCGGTCTTCGCTGTCTGCTAATACCCGAAGACACGTGTTCGCATGGTGCGGCCTAACCCATTGTATACTGAATAGAGTCTCCCACACAATATATTGGAAGATTCCAATTTCAATTTTAGGTAAGTCCAGTTATGAGATTCACATATTCCTAGATAAAAATATGGCTAAATTATTTGCAAACAGTGGAGACCCTGATCAGACGCCGCGTTCTGCGGCGTCTGATCTGGGTCTGCACTGTTTGTCAATTACCCTTTTACGGGTTTCCCGACTACAATGGGCTAACTAATGGCGATGGAGCTTACTTAACGCTTAGCATGCTTGGTTAAAAATTTCAGAAGACATTTTGATCTTTTTCTTCTTTTCCCCAGAAACTGTTTTTGACATTTCATGCAAAATGTCTCCATGTCAATCAAATTCTGTTGAAAAAAAAATACCATTAGTTTGTTGTCGGCTGTATAAGGCTTTTGAGTGGTAAAGGTTAATTACAATGGTCAATCCTAGATTCAATATACAATCTGCTCATTAGTGCATTTTGCGCCTAATTTCCATTTTCACATTATTACAACAGACGTGACGCGTCTGATATATAACTAAATCAATATTTACTTGTAGGTAGCTGTCCAGGGATCAGGAACACTCTAATAAAACAAAAGCCTCAAAGCCAATGTCTCGCGACTACATAGAGCATTATTAATAATGTTTGTTAAAGAAGAGGTGAGATAATTCTGAAAAAAAAAAAGCCAAAATTGTGACTGTAAGAAAGTGCGATATTTATCAAATATTCAGCTTTAACTGAAACAAACAACATCATATTGATTAATAGGTCTTTGGATTTTAATGCAGGTTATTGTTTCAGTTTTACTTCTCCTAGAATCTAGCACAGTCTATTCAGGTTACTATGAAACCACATTACGAAAACACGCCTATTCAAATATATAGAAAATTTCACCTTCAAAAACTGAGCATTTTCAGATTCAAAATCTCCGATATTTTCCATATTTCTGCTTAAAACATAGATTGTGGGTACTCGTTAGAACCGCCTCGGTGAGGCGGTTCTAACGAGTACCCACAATCTATGTTTTTGATCAGAAATAAGAAAAATAATGTATACCCCTGTGAACCCCAGTTTTACTATATAAAAGTGGAGTTTAAGGGGGTAAATATTATATAGGCATGTTTTCATGATGCAGAACACTACATGGTGTTAGGGAGCGTAAACAGCATCTCAAACCACATTGCTATGAAGAGATTAAATAAAACCGAGTCTCTGATTTTTGTTCTTTTGTATGTGCTTTAGCTTTCAGCTTATGTCATAGCCTGTTGTCCGCCATCCGTCCGTCCGTCGTTAGCTTTTCACTTTTTCGACATCTCCTCCAGAACCATAAGTTGGATTGAGCTGAAACTTAGTCGGAGGCATTTTGGTCACATGGAGATTCAGAATTGCTAAAATCGTTCCGTTCCGATATCCAAGATGGCCGCCATGCCGGCCATCTTGAAATTCTTTAAACGACATCTCCCAAACCGTAAGTCGGATTGAGCTGAAACTTGATGGGAGGCATCACAGTGACACAGAGATTCAGAATTGCTAAAATCGTTCCGTTCCGATATCCAAGATGGCCGCCATCTTCAAACGACATCTCCTCCCGAACGGTAAGTCGGACTGAGCCAAAACTTGATGGGCGGCATCACAGTGACGGAGATTCAGAATTGCTAAAATGGTTCCGTTCCGATATCCAACGGCCACGGCGGCTATCTTGAAAATCTTTAAACGACATCTCCTCCTTAACCTTAAGTCAGATTGAGCTGAAATTTGATGGGAGGCATCAAGGGGACATGGAGATTTAGACTTGCTGAAATCGTTCCTTTCTGGTCATCTTGAAAATCTTTAAACGACATCTCCTCCTTAACCTTGTCGGATTGAGCTGAAATTTGATCTGAGGCATCAAGGGGACATGGAGATTCAACATTGCAAAAATCGTTCCGTTCTGATATCGAAGATGGCTGCCACGGCAGCCATCTTGAAAATCTTTAAACAGCATCTCCTCCTGAACGGTAGGTTGGATTGAGATGAAACTTTGTGGGCGGTATTGGGGTGACATGGAGATTCAGAATTGCTAAAATCGTTCCGTTCCAATATCTAAGATGGCCGCCATGGCGGCCATTTTTTAAAATCTTTAAACGACATCTCCTCCTGAATCCTTAAGTCGGAATGAGCTGAAATTTGATGGGAGGCATCAAGGGGACATGGAGATTCAGAATTGCTAAAATTGTTCCATTCTGATATCCAAGATGGCTGCCATAGTGGCCATCTTGAAAATCTTTAAACGACATCTCTTCCTGGACCTTAAATCGGATTCAGCTGAAATTTGATGGGAGGCATCAAGGGGACATGGAAATTTAGAATTGTTAAAATCCGTTCTGATATTCAACATAGTATAAACCAATTTTGATTTTCATCAAAAGTTTCTTTATTTGAAAAAATGAAAAAATTGTTTCCTGGGCCATTGTTACACAGCTGGTATAGTGGTATGATGTAAAACTGACGAAGAATAAAACTGATGCTTTTCTGACAAAATGTTTCCTTCTCCTTTAATAGCAACATCGCAATTCAGAATTGCTAAAATTGGTGTACATTGTATTTGGATATCCAATATAGCTGCCCATGGTGGTCATACTGAAATTTTTCAAATTAATTCTTCCAAACTGTAAATTGGATTGAGCTGAATCTTAATAGAAGGATTCGGGGCAACATTGATATTCGAAATTGTTAAAATCGATACCTTACGATATCCAAGAATACAAGACAGGGCGAAAGTCCCTCTTGCACTACCAGGTGCACAACACTCTCCACTTTGCACCAACATCATCATCTGAGTCCTAAGTCGCATTGAGCTGTGTAGAAACTTAATGGGAACATGCAGATTCAGAATTGCTAATGTGGGAAAGCCATGTTCTGGTTACAGATGGTCAGGTGGTTTTTCGCTGAGTTCTCTGGTTTTCGCCCATCTTTGATGAACGATCAGCTCGATATGAGTGAAACATTCTTGAAAGGATCCTAAAACCCAAATAAAAAAAATAAAGGCAATCTGATCTGATAACCAAGATGGCCACCATGGCACAATGTAACATATCTTGATCAGCATAATCCAGGTGAGCGATTTCTGGCCTACTTTGGCCTCTAGTTTTTGTTGCCAAAGGCAATCTTTTAGATTTTTATTTGAATTTAAAAAGTAATACATGAACGAGATAAGGTTTAAATTTATTTTTGTGTCCATTCCCATACGGTTTTATTTGTTTCGTTAAACAACATATATTTTTTTAATATAATAAAGTTTTAACCCTGAAAACACCAGTCACAGCAGCAGCACGTGACATTTTAAAATATATCATTATTGTTTGTTTATTGTTGTGGAGGACTAAGACGCCCGCAATAACCTGTCTACGAGAATGAATCCTTAATAACTAGACAAATGTGAACTCTTGACTTTAAGGAGTGCTTGCTTGTTTCATAAAGAATGACAGAATGAATCCTGAAAGTGGTAGATTGCTGTCAATAAGACATTAACCGTTACCACTCTGTGAGCATCTTTAGCAGAAGACAAGGTGATAATATTTATCTTATTTTCATAGAAAAATAGGTTTTGACATTTCATGAAAATTTCTCCAGGGGAGATAATTTGCATGAAATGTCAAAGCATATTTTATGAGGAAAACAAAATAAGAAAAAATGTAAAATATCGTCTGCTGATTTTTTTTTTTTTTTTTACCCAGAGTGCTAAGCGTTAAGCATTTGCATCTGAATATGCATCTATTCAGTGCAAACGTAATGATTAAAGGGACTGCAAACAGACAATTTACAATAAAAATGATCAAGTCGACTTATAAGGCCTGTACTTCAAATCTTAGCACTTCGGGTAAAATTTTCAGCAGAAGACATATTTTTATTGTTTTTTTTTTTTTTTTGTTTTTTTTTCCAGAAAACAGATTTTGACATTTCATGCAAATTGTCTCCAAAGGATTGGTTCCCTTCAAATACAGTTAATAATATTAGATGGTTCCATTTTTTTTTTTTTTTTTTTTTTTTTTTTTTTGCCTATTTCGAAAGTATTGTTTGCTTGCTTTAATGCTCGAATTGGTCAAAATATTTAATTTTGGCAATTTTACAGTATCTATTAGTAAAATTGTATATTTTGATTGGTTGCTTTGTATGTGAAAGCAGAACATCATCTGGGGTACAAACCGCCCTTACATCGGCCGTTTTTCTTCACAAGATATGTGTCCATTACGAAAACACGCCTATTTAAATATATTGAAAATTTCACCACCAAAAACTGAAGGTTTCCAGATAAAAATTCTGATATTTTTTCGTATTTCTGCTCAAAACATAGATTGTGGGTACTCGTTAGAACCGCCTGGCCGAGGCGGTTCTAACGAGTACCCACAATATATATTTTGAGCAGAAATAAGAAAAATAATGTATACCCCTGTAAAACCCAGCTTTACTATATAAAAGTAATGTTTAAGGGGGTCAAAATTACATAGGTATGATTTCGCGATGAGTGTCTTTGAAGAAGCGGAATCTGCTTCCATGACACACACCCTACCATTCCATTTCTTGTTTTGAAAATTTAATTTAACCCTTGTCCTGCTGAAACCGGATATACCCTGCCTTTGAAAACAATGTAGATCCAGATCAGTTGGCTTCTTCAGAAGCTAACGGATCAAGATCTGCACTGTTTGCCATTCTGTATGTGAATTTATATCAACAATCTGGATCAAGGAATCTGATTGGCTGGCAATAAGAAGTGGGCGTGGCGTAGTACATTCCGCTGATTAAGTTCTCGGTGTATTGTCATACATGTACCACCGACTGAATCCATAGAATGGACCGGTCAGAATTTGAGAAATGGCTGCTAGTATGCGTAAATATGACGACCGTGTTTTTAAAGCCTCTTTACTCATTGAAAAGTCTGTTTTGATTATATTCACATGCCCTGTTATGGTGATTTCTTAAAAGCTTTTCCATTTTCTTGCATTACAAGTAATTATATTCGACATTTGAGATGAATCAATTTGCATATTCAGTTTCTCATAACCATCACGAAAACATGCCTGTATAGTTTTGACCCCCTTAAACCCCACTTTTATGTAGTAAAACTGGGGTTTACAGGGGTATACATTTTTTCTTATGTCTGCTCAAAAACATAGATTGTGGGTACTCGTTAGAACCGCCTCGGCGAGGCGGTTCTAACGAGTACCAACAATCTATATTTTTGAGCAGAAATATGAAAAAATATCAGAATATTTGTCTGAAAACTTTCAGTTTTGGTATTGCAGTTTAGTCTTCAATATATTTGAATAGGCGTATTTTCGTAATGATAATAGTGATCCTGGTGTTAAGGGCCATTTTAAAAAATGTTTTACATATGGGATTTGCGGTGTGTATGTTCACATTAATTCTACAGCCTTTCTTCCGTACCTTTCATAGGAACAGTCCAGTGATATGCCTTGTATGTGAGAAAGGTCTAAAATTCCTAAACGGAGGTAGAAGTCGAATCAGCAGTTCCAGTATGCCGGGTCTATCCATTATGCCAGCGAGGCCACTATCTTAGAACATTATCCAATAAAGCGAAGTCAATATAAATTTGCTGTCAGAAATAGAGGAAGCTCATTCGGCCTGAAGGCATTTATTAACAGTAAAATAATTTACTCGTAAACCGCCATACTAAATTGTACCACATTACGAAATCAAGCCTATTCAAATATATTGAAAATTTCACCTCCAAAAACTGAAAAAATTTTGATAAAAATCTGATATTTTTCATATTTCTGCTCAAAACATAGATTGTGGGTACTCGTTAGAACCAACTCATATCCCTGTAAACCCCAGTTTTACTATATAAAAGTGGGGTTTAAGAGGGTCATAATTATATAGGCATGGTTTCGTGATGAGATAACATTCTATTGTTTATCAAGTTTCAGAGACAATAAGGCATAATAGTGTTATGTTTATCGCCTAAAAGAATACAAGACTTGACATTTCACGTGAATCGTCCGCTATAATATGGCTTGGTATTTTATGTGAATCGTCTGTTATGTTTCTGAAATACCAAGCCTTATTTTTTTTCTGAAACAAATAGGATTAATATACATTACGAAAACATGCCTATTCAAATATACTGAAAATTTTACCACCAAAAAAAATGAAAATTTTCAGATGATAAATTCTGATATTTTTCATATTTCTGCTCAAAACATAGATTGTGGGTACTCGTTAGAACCGCCTCGCCGAGGCGGTTCTAACGAGTACCCACAATCTATGTTTTGAGCAGAAATAAGAAAAATAATGTATACCCCTGTAAACCCCAGATTTGCTATATAAAAATGGGGTTTAAGGGGTTCAATATTATATAGGTGTGTTTTCGTGATGAAATGTCAGGCATTATTTTTTAGCAGACGATTTACAAATTAAAACACTTTATATACAGTCGAACCTCAATCGCTCAAACATCTATGGCTCGTTTACCATGGCTACATGTAATTCGAACTCTTTTTTGAGTCCCTACGAAATTCTTCCAATAGCTCAAGAAAACAAATATTTAGGATTTTTTCTTATTTTATTGGGAAATTATATGTTGTGTGTACTCTTTAAATCGCCTCTTCTAATGAGTACACGCAACATACAATTATTGTGTAGCAAAAAACGAAACGATTTCCCTAATTTATCGCTGTTTTCAGACCTGGCGCCATGATTAATCCTCAGTGGCTCGAACTACCCATATCTCGTACAAATTTTCATGGCCCAAAGATGTTCGAGCCATTGAGATTTTACTATATTTCAAAATGGCCACAGCAGCTGTGATTGGCCCTTTTAATAATAGAGTTAGATGAGTCGAAACACACAAGATAAAAAACTCTTAGCGCATTCACATGCAATAAAACAATACCAGCATCGTATGCACATTCCATTCACTGGTTAGGGCTATTTTGCTTGTATTCTGTAGTACTCTAAAAACGCGCATGCAGGCTATTTTTTTCCTGGTCTATAGTAGTCTGCATGGACGCGCATGAAGGATAATTTGTGTTGTATTCTTTTGTAGTCTGCACGGACGCGCATGAAGGCTAATTTTTGCTTGTATTCTATAGTACTGTGCATGGAGGCGCATGAAGGCTATTTTTTTTTTTTTTTTTTTTTTTGCCTGTATTTTATAGTACTCTGCATGGAGGAGCATGAAGGCTAATTTGCCTGTATTATATGGTATTCTGCATTGAGGCGCAGGAAGGCTAATGTTTGCCTCTATTCTATAGAACTACATGGACGCGCATGTTGATCTGGGCCTTCACAGTTGGCATAGGCGCTTACATCCAATTTTGCGTGGAGTCATAAATTATTGAGCTGTGTATCGAAATGAAACACATAACATGTACAAGACCGTGGTAATATCTCATTCCAAGTGATACGGTAAACCTAATGCGCAACGCTAAACAGTGAGTATCATGGGAAATGCATTTGCGGATAGCGCATTTACACTATACACTGTAAAAAATTATCGTAGATTTTACGGTAAATACTGGCAACTGACTGCCAGCTCTTTGCCGTAAATTTTTATGGGACCCGCAGAACTTTCGCAGGAATATCCTTGTAGGATGGGGTAAGGATGCGTGAGCTTAAGATACGGTGCGGTAACTCACATCCCTACGTTACCTACCTTGCTCTACACTGCCCTATCATCACGAAAACATGCCTATATAATATTGACCCCCTTAAACCACACTCTTATATAGTAAAACTGGGGTTTACAGGGGTATACATTATTTTTCTTATTTCTGCCCAGAAACATAGATCGTGGGTACTCGTTAGAACCGCCTCGCCGAGGCGGTTCTAACGAGTACCTACAATCTATGTTTTGATCAGGAGTATGAGAAATATTCGAATTTTTATCTGAAAATTTTTATTTTTTGGTGGTTAAAATGTTCAGTATATTTGAATAGGCGTGTTTTCGTAATGTATGCGCACTTATTACTGTAAATAATTTACAGGCGTCCGGTAAAATTTTACGGTACATGTATTTGCAGCCAGTGGCCAGTATTTACCGTAAAATCTGCGGGATCTTTTTACAGTGTAAATATGCCATATATCTTTACACACTTTTCTAAAATCGCAACAAGTCCATTTTTACAACTGTTATCAGATTAGTCAGGCTTTTCTAATGCTTTTAACCCAATTACGTCGTGTGGACTGTTCTACGACAACTTTTTGGACCGGTTTATTTCCAAAACAAAGGTGTCTGGTTAGTTTTAAACATTACAATGTAGGTACATGGGATATCATGGCACGAACACGCATTTTTATGGTGCTTGAAAAAACATTTTGAAAATTTATATTGCACCTTACTGGAGGACGATAGGTTAGTGAATTGTGTTCCTGGAACTCTATTATGAGTAAAAATAAAGCAAGGAAAGGAAAACGTGTTCAGTCAGCGGATAAAAGTAGGAATTTCCAGCCAGGTACTGTTATCGACACCCCACCCATCACAATGTCACAACAAACTAACATGGCGGCGCCCATGGGTGCTCAGTCTGCGACGCTTCTGATTCAAACTAGAGATGTATTATATGGGGAACAGAATATAAATGGAACTTTAAATGGAACTTTAAACAGTCAGATGTCGAACATCACTCAGGACTCTATCCACACAAATGACACATATGGCCCCCCTCTGCAACACCCGGGACAGTACATGCAGCCGATGTATAAAACAGGTGTCACAGAATGTCAAAAAGTAAACCTTGTTCCCGAAATTGACCAACAATCCCAACAAAATACGAATATGAATATGAATATGAATAGAACTCCGTCTAGTGTACTAAACGATGAACAATGTAAACAATCAGTATACACAGCAAGTTCCATTACGAAAACACGCCTATTCAAATATTGATAAAATTTCATCTCCAAAAACTGAAAAAAACTCAGATAAAAAACTCTGATATTTTTCATATTTCTGCTCAAAACATAGATTGTGGGTACTCGTTAGAACCGCCTCGGCGAGGCGGTTCTAACGTGTACCCACAATCTATGTTTTTGAGCAGAAATAAGAAAAATAATGTATTACCCTTTAAACCTCAGTTTTACTATATAAAAGTGGGGTTTAAGGGGGTCAGAATTATATAGGCGTGTTTTCGTGATGAATGAACCAAGGTACGCTCAATCAAAATGAGGCCCCATTATGGGTTACTACTATTCTGAAAAGTCTAGACTCAAGATTGCAAAACATTGAAACCCAGTTAACAAAGCAAAACTCAAGGTGGCAACAAATAGAATCACAATTACAAAATCAAAATGCCCAGTTACGGAATCAAAATACAAGAATGAATCAAATCGAGCAAAAAGTTGAACTAATAAAAGACATCAAGCAGTCTGTGACACGGGCTGAAATGCAAATATCTGATATGGATTTAGAAATCAACCAAGTTAAGACCCAAATGACTACATATAACAGCAGTATAGATCATTTCATTGAAGTGTTTGACGATATTGTGACCTAAAGTTCATCTACAATATCAAAGATGGACGATTTAACCCAACGACTGGAAAAAATTGAAACCGAGCAAAACAATCTAATATCAAACCAGTCAGCAGTAGAAGGGAAAATTATTGACCTGCAATGTCGCTCAATGCGTGAAAACCTATTATTCACCAGTATAGACGAGCCCGACCTTCTTGGTTCAGATGAACTCAGTGAAGACTCTGAAAGAGTACTAAGGACATTCATACGCGAAAACATGAAAATATTAGATGAAATAGAATTTAACAGGGTACACCAACTAGGAAAATGGAAAAGTGATCAGTTATATCCCATACCCATTATTGTAAAGTTCCATCGATTCAAAGACCGGGGACGCATTTGATTAGCCGCACCAAAGGTACTGAAAGGCAGTAAATATGGCGTCAGAGAACAGTTTCCGGCGGAAATAGAGACTGTGCGACGCACTTTATACCCAGTGGCGAAAAAAGCACGCGAAAATGAAGAAAATAAAGTACGTCTAGTGAGGGACAGACTTTTTATAAACAATACTGAATACAAGCCCAAAACCACAACCCCAAAATTTGTTAGTCGTTCAAGGCAGGTAGCAGAACCAAGTTATCAATCTCGATCGAGGGCAAGAGACAACCAGCATTACCAAGGAACTCGAGTATTCAAATCACAAAATCCTATAATAGCCCCTCCAAAACTGAACTTTAAAACACCAAATCGCTATTCGGTCCTAAATGATGCGAATAAGCAGACAGGCATTATGACAGAGAGCAGAAAACAAAAGGCATCTTCGCCTCTTGAAAATGAATTGAGCGTTAAGAAATTACGCGAAACAGAGTCGCTTAACGCTCCACAACAATCCCCACAGGAGTCCATGGACAGTCAAAATAGGAACGAAGCGACAGGTGAATTACCGGTTCTACAACATCTTGCTACCGTACTTACGCAAGAACCTAACAGTCAACATGTGTCACGTGATACCTCTCCCGCTAGGAATGTAGACGAAAACAATGCCTCGCATTAGGAAAGCGTGGGGCACAACAGACAAGGTAATAATGAGTCATATTCAAACAACAGGACACATTTCTTACAGTGTGCGTCCAAATGTCAAAATCAGGGCATAAAAATCTTGTCATTAAATGTTTGTGGCCTAAAAAGCAAATTGAAAATATTCAAATTCATAGCCATGCTAAATTTATATGACGTTATTGCCCTGCAAGAAACGAAGCTTGATGACGCCGACAGTGTTGAACTGCCTGGCTACACTATTATCTGTCAGAATAGGAAGAACATTTCAAGGTACAGGTCCGGTGGCACAGCGTTTATATTTAAAAACTCACTGAAGCAGCATATTGTGCCATCACAACTTGTTCAGTGGATCCGCATTTCGAGAGCAGTCACGAATACTGATGGAGATACTTATTGCGGAAATATCTATATCCCCCCCGCAAGGGTCAAAATTTGCATCTCCGGACCCGTACCTCGAAATACAAGCTGAAATAAACGAACATGTTCATGAAAATAATGATCTCCTGTTGCTAGGAGACTACAATTCTCGATCGGGCATATCACATGACTATACAATAACTGATGAATTTCTATCCAGGTTACATAATGATAACTTTTTACAAGCCGAAAGTGCGCAAATACTCTCTAAATTAGAAGAATATGGTGTACCACTAGAAAGGCGATCTGCTGACTCGACGCCAAATACATATGGGCTCCAACTGCTAGAAATTTGTAAAAGCAATGACCTTTTTATCTTAAATGGCAGACCCGGAACAGATAGACAAAACCCTAAACCAACATGCAAAGACCGGAGCACCATTGATTATTGCATTTCTAATGTTAACTTTATACAGCACATAAATGATTTTTGCATACAAGAATTTTCCTCTTTGTTCTCTGATTCGCATTGCGGTGTTACTTTGACAATCGGGTCAGTGTATCAGTCCTCGAGCCAAGCAGAAAACATGCCTACTTTTTCAACCCCAAGGCTAAAACTATGGAAGCAAGAAAATGCCGATTTATTTTTAGCAAATTTTGATTCACAAAAGCTGTCACAAATAAACGAAGTGTTAAACAATCTTGCACAAAAACCGAATGTTTCGAAATCAGACATCGATGCCGTCACTTGTGATATAGAAAATATATTTCATAATGCATTGGAAGGAGCATTTGGCACGTATACGCCATGTGAAAACGCGCATAAAAGGCCAAACAAACCATCACGAAAACATGCCTATATAATTTTGACCCCCTTAAACCCCACTTTACATAGTAAAACTGGTGTTTACAGGGTATACATTATTTTTCTTATTTCTGCTCAAAAACATAGATTGTGGGTACTCGTTAGAACCGCCTCGGCGAGGCGGTTCTAACGAGTACCCACAATCTATGTTTTGAGCAGCAATAGGAAAAATATCAGAATTTTTCACCTGAAAATTTTCATTTTTTGGTGGTAAAGTTTTCAGTATATTTGAATAGGCATGTTTTCGTAATGCATGGTTTAATGCAGAATGTAGACTGGCGAGGAACTCGTATCATAAAATAAGACGCCTATATAATCGATTCAAAACCGATCATTTTAAAAATTTACTTAGAACGGTAAGTAAAAATTACAAACACGTCATATCCAAAAATGTACGGCGGCATAAAAATGTCACGGCAGAAAAACCTCGCCGACTAAAATCTAATGACCCAAAAGAATATTGGCGCATACTTAATGGGAGCAAGAAGGGCGAAAATCATGTTCCTGTAAAAGAGTTTTACAATTATTTTAAACATTTAGATAATCCGCCAAATTATTCAAATGATGAAGAAATAACTAACGACACCGAGCATGTAAATGACGAAATAAACAGGCCGATACGCGAAAGCGAAATTCGACAGGCAGTTAAAGAACCCAAACGGAATAAATCTCCTGGATTCGATCAAATCCTTAACGAGCATATACAAATTACACTAGATATGATGCTTCCAACGTATACAAATTTATTTAACATTATATTTGACAATTCAATTATACTACCCGAAAGTTGGCTGGTAGGCGAAATCCTACCCATATATAAGAATAAAGGAGATATTAAACATCCTGAAAATTATCGTCCGATAACGCTTTTAAGTTGTGAAGGCAAACTATTTACATCGATTATTAACTCGAGACTAAATAACTTTGCAGAAAAGCAAGATCTTATCAAGAACAGTCAAACCGGCTTCCGTAAAGGCTTTTCTACTGCCGACAATCTTTTTGTTATAAACAGTCTTATCGAAATGATGAAATCTAAGTCAAAGAAGTTGTATTGCGTATTCGTAGATTACAAGCAAGCGTTCGACTCAGTCTGGCGAACCGGCTTGTGGCAAAACTTCAGTCATCCAATATCAATGGGAAATGCTTCCGCTTCATTCAAAACTTATACCAAAATATTAAATCACGAGTAAAATGTGCAAATGGGACATCAGCATTTTTCCCTTGCATAATAGGAGTGCGACAGGGTGAAAATTTGTCGCCTTTTTTATTCTCCATTTTTCTCAACGATCTTGAAAATTACTTTCTCGAAAATCATGTCCCCGGAGTTAAGTGCGAATTCGCCGACAAGTTACATATTTTAAGCTTTCTGTATTATTGTATGCTGACGATACGGTAATTTTTAGCGAAACCCCCGAAGATTTACAGAGAACACTCAATGCTTTCAGTGATTACTGTACTCAGTGGAAGCTTACTGTCAATGTTTCCAAAACAAAAGTGATGGTTATCTCCCGCGGCAGACAGAACGCAAATATCAATTTTTATCTAAATAACACTAAACTTGAAATCGTCCAAGAATACAATTATCTGGGAATCTACTTATCAAAAAGCGGCTCTTTTAATAAGGCGAAGAAATATATTGCTGAGCAAGCAAATAAAGCTTTATTCGCGCTCATCAAGAAATCACGTTCATTAAATTTATCGTTTGATTTACAAATAGATCTATTCAACAAAACCGTAAAACCTATACTTCTATATTGCAGTGAAATTTGGGGAACGGGCAACTGCGACATTATAGATGATCATAGATAGTATTCAACTCGTTCTTAAAACACATTTTTTATTTGAAGAAATCGACCCCTACATTTATGATTTACGGAGAGCTAGGTGTTACTCCTATAAGCGTTGATATAAAGGCAAAGACGATATCATATTGGTCAAAGGTTGTCTCTCAACAAGACCAACCAACTAGACTTTCATATCAAATGTACACAATACTTTATAACTTGCATAAATCTAATCAGTGCAATTCAGCATTCATCGCAAACATTGAATCTATTCTTAATTCATGCGGTTTTTCTGGAATTTGGCAATCACAGGATGTAATAAACCCGAGATGGCTTTCCCTAGCAATAAAACAAAAATTGAATGATCAGTATATTCAAAACTGGCATTCCTCAGTCGAAACTTCATCAAGTGGGAAAATCTATAAACTATTCAAAGAAGAATTCAAGCAAAGCAAATATATCAGAATTTTATCGAATAGCTACTGTAAATCTTTCATAAGATTTAGAACGAGGAACACGAAACCTCCAGTAGAAGTAGGCAGGTGGAATGGCACACCTTTTGATTAACGCTTATGTACATTTTGCCGTAAAGACATTGGCAATGAATATCATTATATTTTATCATGCAAACATTTCAAAGAAATTCGGCCAAAATTCATCAAACCGACATACTTCGCAAGACCAAATACACAGAAATTTAAGGATCTCATGAATTCCGAAAACGTAAATGAACTTCGAAAATTATGCCAGTTCATTGCTATTATAAACGATGCGTTCGACTAATGGCAAGTATGAGTACCCGTAGGAACAACATGTGTGAAAAGGCACACTTACTTGTATATATATAAGAGGCACTTTCTTGCTACCATTGTTACGCGTACATTGCACGAATATTTGTTTGTTACGTATATGTATACATGACGATTTATATGTCTCTCTCTCTCTCTCTCTCTCTCTCTCTCTCTCTCTCTCTCTCTAACATGCACGTTCATAATCCCATTAAAGTTTGCATTGCCATTAGCGAGCAGTGACGACCCAGATCAGACGCCGCATGCTTCGGCGTTTGACTTAGGTCTGCAACAAATTCGTAAAAGTGCTGACCGATCAAACAAGAATGTTATTAACATGCTCTCGTGACCTTCTTTGGTTAGTGACAGCTATCATAATTTTGAAATGATCAGCAGTATTAAAGACTATTTATAGAAACAAGGTAATTCTACCTGCAATGGGAATTTACAAACAGAATGGTACACGTCATAATGCTAAAATATATGGGCAAAAATATAGGACACTTTAACTGTGGAAAAAAAAAGTTCTTCAGATATATATATTCTATATTAGGTCTGTTGTGCTCCTATCTCTGTCTTTTTCTCCTCTGTGTCTCTTTATATTGATTACGCCATGACATCGTATATGTAATTTGCTTATGTATTCATTGCAACACTTGTTGTCAACTTTGTATTGACCTAGTGTACGAGTAAACTTGAAACTTGAAACTATTACAGAAATTCCTGTATTTAATGCAAACAGTGAAGACTGGGTCGTACTGTTTGCAAGTTATCCTTTTTGGGGGTCTTTAGACTAAAAAGAGTTAGGGATGGACCATTCGATCTTCTTGGGGACTGTTTTTTTTTTTTTTTTTTTTTTTTTTTTTTTTTTTGTTTTGTTTTGTTTTTTTTGTTTGTTTGTTTGTTTGTTTGTTTGTTTGTTTTTTTTGTTTTTGTTTTTTTGGGTTTTTTTTTTTGTCGTTGTTGTTGTTGTTTTTGTTTTTTTTTGTTTTTTTTTTGTTTGTTGTTTTTTTTTTGTTTTTTTTTTTGTTTTTTTTTTTTTGCTCTAAAAACATTTTACAGTTCTGATTGCCAGAACAAAAATAATCTGGCTTCAGCTTTGAGAAAAATAAATATAAATAAGATGGTCATTAGTCATTGATAAAAAAAACTAATCTGTGCTTGCAAAGCTTTGTTTAAAGTCTTTACGGTGCCAAAAATGCTTTGGCTTCTGGAGTACAAAGCCCCAAAAACTCCCATTATTCAGTCAAAAATCATAAATGTATTTAAGTAAATCTTTATCTTAGATGCCTATTATTTAGTTGCATATGCATTTGATTACATACGTCTTCAAAGCACGCAAGGATGAGTGATGCCTCTTAATTTCTTGACTTTAAATCAACTGGAAAATTGGAACTTGCTTCGGTCTCTGTGGAGCTTCAGATGGGTTATGCCACCAAGGTTCTCTCATTCGTTCATGCGCAGTTGTAGTATATCTGG
The DNA here is from genome assembly GCA_964016985.1 of Anodontia alba. NCBI lineage: Eukaryota > Metazoa > Mollusca > Bivalvia > Lucinida > Lucinidae > Anodontia > Anodontia alba. The sequence continues at coordinate 141,825,601 of OZ024823.1, forward strand.
GTCAATTACTGCTAATGTGCTTGGTATATGAAAGCCAGATGTAGGATATAATTTGTGTACAAAAAAAAATAACTTGATTGAAACAAGTAAATCTCTTAATTCATACCTAATATCACTTAAAAATAACCATGATCGGTGTTTATCTTTTCAATAGAATTAGACCTTTTTTTTTTTTTTTTTTTTTTTTTTTTTTTTTTTTTTTTTTTTTGTTTTGCCAAATTGGACTTGAAAGCCTGCATGCTCGTTTGATCTAATAGTTGTTCGAGACATCATCGAAAAATAAATAACGTCTTTGATTTTGTGAAAAAAAAAAACGTATTTCTGGCCATTTGAAAAAAAAATTGTTTTGTTTTCTTAGCCAGTGAAAAAAATACTCTGGCTGAAGAAAAAAAGAACAGACCCCCTGCCCCCGCCCTCTCTTCCCTGCCCCATTCCACCCCCCCCCCCCGCCCTCACACACACACACACACACACAGAGAATTGACCATTGTTTGAAGCGGACAGTGGCTCATGTATTCAGCTTAAAGACTATATTGATCGGTTTGATATCTGCCTACCTGAAATATTGGTTTACCCAAAAAATGTAGAGTAAATTCTATTTATAGTCATGACATATTTTAATGTGAATAATCAATATTTATTTTCATTTTCTAAACCTATGTGAGATGATAAAAATAAATGATTACAAATCTTTACCACTCTATGGGTATATTCAGCCAATGATAAACTAGTGGTATTTTTCATATTTTTCCTAGAAAATAGACTTTAACATTTCAGACAAATTGTCTCCTAACAATTTGGTTTAAAACTTTATTTTGATTGCTTCTACTACAACAGTATTTATAACAATTCAATATTTTCCAGGATCTGACTGTAAGCCTTAGCTTGTCTGAAAGTCATCTCCTGGTAATAAAGGCATATAACGTTCATGTCATTAGTGGCTGAGCCTTTTGACATATTTGATCATAAGCAATTAAACCAAAAGCTTAATAACTTATATGCATGTATGTAAACCGTTACATACATACGTACGTACGTACATACATACATACGCACGCACGTACATACATACACACATATATATATGCATACATACACGAACGCATTCAGGCACATACACAAACGCATGCCTACACTTGTGCGTGCATGCGCACATACATCAAACATGCAGAGAGAGAGAGAGAGAGAGAGAGAGAGAGAGAGAGAGAGAGAGAGAGAGAGATGTTCCATAACTCCATAAGTTGATTCTTTCAATATAATTTGCATCAATGTTACGTAGGTACCTTTATATCATAGGAAACGTTTCGACTTGACTATGAATTCCTGAACGTGGCAAAACATGCTTTCATTATCTTCATCAGTTGCTGTAACTTTACTGTGAATCAATTCTTGATCAGAATGCGTGTGCAAATAGCCAGAAAGGTAAGTATTCCTGACGTTGGCATATCTAGGACAGTGGAGAAAAAACCCAGCTAGCATTCTACGTAAATCTACATCGGACCGTCATCGGCCCGTCAGCTACCCTGACGGGCCGATGACGGCCCGTTATAGATTTACGTAGAATGCTGACTGGGAAGTGATAACAGCTTTCAAATTCACCGCATGCACAAGATGGGCTTGGAACAATATTTTTAGAGTATAAGTGTGAATTGAGTGAGCTACACCACATGCGCAATCTTGCGTGTAGAATTTGACCAATTCTAGATCCAGCATTATAGTACTTAGGAGGAAGTCTTCTATGTCTATTGAGGCAATATTTAAATGCTGTGACAGTGTTTGCATCTTTTATATCTTGGGGTAAGCTATTCCAAGCTCTTATAGTGGAATGGGAAAAGGAGTTAAAGAAGAGATTAGTAAGAGCGTGAATAGATTGTATATATCGTTTGCGTTTCTTAGGCTAAAGGGGTTACTATCGCCAACAAGTGGGGCCACAAGATCAGACAGGTAATCAGGGATGAGCCCATGCATTAACAATCTTATAAAGTATAACTAACTTGTGTTTTGTGCGTCTTTCTTGTAGTGTTTCCCATCCGAGCTCTGCAAGAAGTTTTACAATACTACAGAGTTTAATCCTAACAATTTGTATGAAATGCCACAGTCTGTTTTCTGGGGGAGAAATAAGAAAATATTTAAAATCTAGTCAGCTGAATGTTTCACCCAGCATGCTGAGCGTTGCGAGTAAATCAGCAATAATCTATTTGACAGTGTTAAATCAGCAATAATCTATATAAAAGTGTTTAATGTTTAGTGATACCCGTATAAATGTTATAAAAACTTCAAAATACGAGGCTGAGTCAATAAGTAACCAGCCTAACTTATTTCCGGTTGAGATCCACCTCTTCTTTTTCGATGTAATGGCCCTCTAGTGTGATGCACTTAGACCAACGGTGTTCAAGTGCCATCAGCCCAGAACTGCAAAAAGTCAGGGTCTTTTCCATTGACCCACTCCTCAACTGCCGTCACGACTTCTTCATCAGACCAGAAGTGAAGTCCACGGATATCCTTTTTCAAGTTTGGGAATAGGAAGAAGTCGCAAGGAGCGAACAGGCAGGATGTGGTATTAATTCATACCCGTTTCGCTCTACAGCATCCTTTGCAACTTTGCAAGTGTAGACTCTCGCGTTGTCCTGTTGCAGCAAAACACCTTTAGAGAGTTTACCTCGGCGTTTTTCACGGATGGCGGTTCTCAGGCTGATATAACAAGTTTGCATAGTACACTCCAGTTATTGTACTTCTCTTGGGTAAAAAGTCCAAAATAATAACGCCTTTTTCGTCCCAAAATACTGTGGCCATCACCTTGCCAGCAGATGGTTGCGTCTTAAACTTCGTTGTCCTCGGGGACCCAGGCCCTACCCACTGACGACACTGCTTTATTCTCTGGCGCATAATAATGAACCCAAGTCTCATCTACAGTCACCAGACGCTAAAGAAAATCATCTTTTGACCTAAAACGCTTCAACAAGGCGCTGCATACTGATGCTCTGGTTGCCATTTGCTCATCGCTAAGGGATTTGGGGACCCAACGGGCTGTTAGCTTGCGCATACCTAAACGATCATGTAAGATTGTTGAAACGCTACCATGTGAAATGCCTAATGCCTGCGTTATTTCTTCCACCTAAATTCGCCTATCAGAGTATACCAGATCCCGAACTTTCTTACATATTTCTTCGTCGGTGGCATCCAGTGGGCGTCCAGACCTGGCTTCATCTTCTAAAGACGTTCTACCGCGTTTGAATTCCCCTACCCAGAATTTAACCTGAGCATAAGATGGTGCAGAAGACCCATAAACATCGGCTAACTCGCCGTGTATTTCCTTGCCTGTTTTACCTTTTAAATACAAGTACCGAATTACAGCACGGTACTCAACTTTAGATGAAAAGCATGCCTTTGCATCACTAGCCATAATTGACATTCAATATCTTATTAAAGAATGACTCGGTACGTGTGCAATTTTTTACCCATGTATAAAACATATATTAAAACAAAGCATGAAAATCGTGACGGAAATGGGATAGGCTGGTTACCTATTGACTCACCCCCGTATTACTGTATACTGATTAATTGCAACAATGAGCATCTTCAAAAAAGAAGATAAGCAACGAAGCAAAACATAATTTTGGCATTTTTCCAATATTATAATACTGGGCCCAGTTGTTCAAAGCTAACGATGTCGTTAGTTAACGATTCGTTAAAATTTACATCGAGTGATACGCAAATATGAAAGTTTTTACTGAAAAAATGTGAGTAGCTTTTGCATTGCAAAAGCTACTCACATTTTTTCAGCAAAAAATATCAGAATATTGTGTATTGAATCCGCTAAAATAGTTAACGAAATGAACCTTAGTTTAAACATATTTATATCTCAATATCAGAGTTGACATGCATGATACAGATACATACAATAGCAATCTATAGGATTGGAACGAAAGCTTATAGCTTATGGAGTTCCTTTCCTAATACAAATTTAGATATATTGTATAATACTGGCAGGTCATTAGCTACATTTGATTTATGTATGTTTTTCCTCAACAAAACAGCTTTTACAATGCATTTTACATAGTCGGACTTATAAAATTCTGTGAAATAATTACTTTTAAGATAATTAAATTGTACATGTAAATAAACATGTAGATCAAAAATTAATAGAGATAGAAAATTCAAGATAACAGTGTAACGGTAGAGCAATAAAAAAGATGCTTTTTGAAGCTAAGCAGAAAGAAACAAAGGGTCGTGGAGCAGATCGTGGGGGAGAGGGGTCCAAGTTAGTCTGGGTCGTTGAGGTCTTCCCATTTGTAGATATTTTAGCTAAGGTTATTGCTATGAAGTATCCTATCGTCGAAATTACCAATTATCTGTGCTATTTGGGGGTTTTCAGTTGTTAAGGTAAGATCAATAACAGGTGACATTCTGGCATTTGGAATAGTGATGTGGTCGGTTCATGAACAAAAGGTATGTTTCCTTTTCAACTGATTCATGCCGTATTTAGAATCGTTTTGAATCTTTGATAAACTTTTGAACTGAAAGAAATATTGTAGTATTCGCTTCAATGGACATCGAGCTATCTCCAAATAGCAACACGTCAAGTGTTACATGACAAACTTGTGAAATCGAGTTGAGCATTTCAGTTCTTGGCTGATGATAAAGACGACATTGCAAGAGATAATGCTCCGTATTTTCAACACTGCCGCATCTGCAGAGAGGTGAGTCAGTCAAGTGCTTGGTGAATATGTAATAGTTAAGAGAGCTGCATTTAGTCCTCAGGCGTGTGTGCAATATTTGGACGCGACGCTCTCCGACATAATAGAATTTCGGTATATAGGAGTTGGGTTGCTTCAACTGATATTTAAAGGAAGTATTGGTTGAGGAGTTTCTCTGTGATTCTGGAAGAGTGTTCCACTCTCTGATAGTAGATGGCAAGAAAGAAGAGAAGTATTGACTAGTTCGTGCGTTTACTGTCCTAATATCATGTGAGTTTCTGAGATTATAGTTAGAAGCTTCAGTAACAGATGAAGGTTTGTTTGTGTTGAGGTTTTACGGCCCAGTCAACCCAATGGGGTCATGTCGAGCGCGGTCAGTTTACCTAACCACACGTTTACTGGGCAGGCTTAGTCCTCTAAGCGGTTTACCAGTATTGTGCACATTCTTTCGCCAGAAACTGACAACTGCCCTTCTTGAATCAGCGGAAGGGAGAGAATGACCGTAGAAAATATTTCATGATCAATCTCCACGAAAGAATGTTGCCGACCTCGGCGGGGGTTGAACCCGCGACCTCCTGGTCTCCAGTCGGACGGCGCATCCAACTGAGCCACCGAGGCCGGCAACAGATGAAGGTATGAGAGAAGATAAGTAATTAGGAGTAAGGTTGTTTACCATTTTATAAAATAGTGTAAGTTTTTGTTTTTTTTCTTTTGATGTCTAATGTGTCCCACCCTATTTCACTATACAAGTTCTCAATAGATACCAACTTTGTGGCACCTGTTGCGGTTCTCGCTGCTTCTGTCTAGATCTTTTCGAGGTCATCCTTTTCATACTGCGTGCAATTATCCCAAATTTCGTTTCCGTATTCTAAAATAGGTCTGATAAAAGAGGTATATATTATTTCTAATGACTTTCGATCTAATTGAAACTTAAGTTTTCGCATTATATTTATTCTGTTCCATGCTTTTTCTTTTATGTAGTTTATGTGAGCGTGCCAGGTTCCATCATTACTAAAATAAAGACCGAGGTGCTTGTGATTTTCAACTTCTTTAATTTGCTGATTTTGCATATAGAGAGGAAGATGTACTGGCTGTAGAACTTTTCTACTTATAAGGAGAGATTCAGTTTTTGCTGGATTGAACTTAACAAGCCAGGTATTCGCCCACTGTGTAATTTTTTCAAGGTCAGAATTTAAGGTTTCAGCTGCAGTGTCAGGGTTTTCTACAATAAGGGATAGGCTAGTATCGTCAGCAAACAGTCTTATATTTGAGCCAATATCGGTAACAATGTCATTTATATATAACAGAAATAAACAGTGGGCCAAGTATAGATTCTTGTGGGACTCCTGCTTGAATATAATTCCAATCTGACTGTGTACCTGGAAGAATCACTCTTTGTCTTCTTTCAGAGAGGTAGCTGCTAAACCAAGTTAAAAGGTTACCAGATATTCCGGCTGCTTTCAATTTACAGAGAAGACCCTTGTGCCAGACACGGTCAAACGACTTGCTGACATCACAGAAAACAACGCGCACTTCTTTTCCGGAGTCTAAGGCTTGACAGAATGTATTGTAGAGAAAAGCTAGTTGATTAGTCGTGGAGTCACCTGGTATGAAGCCTGACTGAAGAGGAGAAAGAATATTGTTTTCACGAAAGTGACTGTAAAGATGTTAAAAAAAACTACACGTTCTGGAACTTTTTCCAAACAACTAAGAAGAGAAATAGGTCGATAGTTAGAAACTGAGGCTGCATTTCCACCTTTAGGAATAGGACAAACTAATGCGTCTTTCCATATGTCAGGAAAGATTCCGAGTTCTAATGATTGATTTAGAAGAGAATATATAGGGAATGACAGCTCATGAGCTAGTTCTCTACGTTGTTTATTTCGTCAGATCCAACAGCTTTGCCTAGTGGGAGAGTCTTTAAAACAGATTCTACTTTGAGAGAACCGAGTTGGCATAACAGTTAATGTTGGGCACATTTGCATGGCTATCGTCTAGCACGGTTTGGTCCCGGAAAAAGTTGTTAAGGAGATTAGCTTTGTCTGTGTCGTCAGAATAAATGTGTCCATCTTTTTCTAATGTCGGAACAGAAGATGTTGATGTTGGTGATATGAACGTTTTTAGGGTGGACCACCAGTCTTTTGAGGATAAAGGTTTCGACTTGAGTTTACTAGACAGCTGATCTAAAAATTGCTGTTTTGATTGGCGGATAGAGTCTATTACCTTATTTCTCTTTTTCTTGAAGTTATTCCAAAGCCTTGGGGTGTCGATTTGCTTAGCTTTTTGATAATCTCGTTTGCGTTTCCGGATAAGTTTGCGGATTGCAGTAGTTATCCATGGTGGATCTGAAGGTCTAATTCTTACAGTTTTATTTGATATACATTCTGCCCTTAAAGCGTTCAAGTGATTAGTAATATTGCTGGCATGGATATTGACATCTGGGTCAGAAAGCGAATCCCAGTCTGTTTCAGCAACTTTGTTTCTTAACAAGTCATAGTCTCCTCTGTCGAAACTCCATATGCGTCTAGTAAAAGATTTTCTCGAAGCCTTGGTGTACTTAAAAACGCCATAAACCGGACAATGATAACGGACATCTTGTTGAAGAAAGGGTTCTGCTACACCGCTATAAATTAGATAGCTTTTGTCATTGGTAAGAATTATGTCAATAAGAGATGAGTTTTCTGTAAAATGAGTTGGGTCTGTAATAGTTTGGTGAAGAAAAAATTGTTCACAGAGTTCAGATACTTTACGGGAGGTAGGATGCCTGAGAATATCAAGATTGAAGTCACCTGTGATAATAATGTTGTTAATTTGTGTATCAAGCGCAAGCGATATGGAAGCTTCAATGCTAGAAAGATATGCAGCGTCGGAATTTGGCGGGCGATAAAAAAAGACCAAATAAAACTCGCGTGTGGTTCAGTTGAATCTCAATCCATATGCATTCTAAGGTCCTTGGTTCTAAATCGTGTCGCCGTTTGTAGAACAAAGAGTCCTTAACGTATATCATAACACCACCATGGCGATCCCCAGTCCTATCATTGCGTTCGGGTGGTTTGAAGTCTAGAAACAGCAAATCTGTAGTCTGTATGTTTGGATGAAGCCATGTCTCAGAAAAGGCTAGGATGTCGAAATCCGATAGTTCGGTAGAAAGGATGTCCAGTTTATTTACAATGCTTTGAACGTTATAATGTACAAAGGATAAGTGTTTAGAAAGAGTAAGTGTGTTTAGGAAAGAGAAAGATTCACCTGATGAGCTAAAAGAACTAGAGTGGGAGGAGGTGGAATCCTGTCCTGGGTTCGGATGCACATCTCCTGACAGGAGAAGAAGACTCCCTAACCAGGTTATAAAAATTGTCACAATGCCTGCTACTAAGCAGTCATGGATAAACTTGATGTTATACATTATTTCAATCAAGTGAATAGCAACGACTGGCAGTTTTCTAGTTACTATTATACCTTCACTATTACAGTACTGTTTGAATTGATTGGCTGACTTAATGTGCATATTAAGTGACAACGAAAAAAGTGCGTTAAAACAGATCGGAAGAATAAAGATTAACTGACAAAACAATGGAAATCTAAATTCAGGAGAGTATCTATACATCGCATAGTCAATGTGGTTTTCCTTTTTTCTCATGAAATTTTCTCTAGCAGAAACAAAAACATCTCAGACGATGTGATGCGTACATACTCGCCCGTCTGATAAACGTACATTGGAAGCCCAGCAAAATTTGACGGTCCCATACCCCACGATCTGTCCCAAAACTCTGCTCCAAAAGAAAAAATGGCGTTTGCAAAACATTTTGCAACAAAGAAACACATAGTAGAGAAAAGGAGTAAATGATGAGTAAATTAAATTCAAAGTCATACAAATTCTGGAGGTTTTTAAAGCAATAAAATTACAACCATTAACTTTAAAATGTGATCTGTTGAATGCCTTCCGTCGAGCAAACAACGTCAAAACAACGCCGTGTCAACATCAATGCGACGCCATCGCGTCACAGAGACCCAGACACGCCCCTGCTCAAACGATACTCGTCCGGAGGTGACAAGAAAGTAGAATGTGCTTTCAATTTTAAATGATAAACTGACTGGTGATGAAACGATTTGCATGAAATTATCAATTTTAGCTGGATGCAGCGGCGATGGAGATATTTCATTTCACGGTGTAAGGGAGACAGCTCAAGTTTGACAAACCGGTAGTCATTGACAGAATGCAAAATTATGACAAAAGATGATAAAATGGTTAAGCATGAATAAGTCTAATGTGATATGCCTTCTAGCGTATTGCTATAGAGTCAGTGAGCCGTTTCACAAGGAAAAAAAATAACATTTTCATCTTTTTGTTCGGTCAGACATAGTTTAGCAGACACAGTAGCACTTCTTGAATAGTTCTACTCATCTCCAACGATCTGGTAATGCTCCAGAACGAGCTCGTTAAGCTAACGACGCTTTGAACAACTGGGCCCAGGTTTTTAAAACAAAGTCCATGTTACACCCGAAACTTTAACAGCGTCATTTTCAAAGTCATGCCCTTCTATATGTAATGCTGGCTACAGCACTGATATATCTTATTTCACTGACGTACGCGCCTTTCATCTCTCCGTCATTTAGACACACCTTGTAATTAACCTATGAAATGACTGTCGCAGTCCTTAACTGCCTTGGACGCATGATTGCACCCTTTCTTTTGGGGTCCATGTAATTCTGGCTTGCCACTGATCCAACGTTTTATGAATGCTTTATGCCATAGGTTGGTGACAACAAAAATGACCTTTTCACTTCGCACATTTGTTGCGAGTTTCAAAACATTTTCTATTGTCTGGATTAGGGTCCTAAACATGCTAAAACCACAGGTATCATAATTTCATTTACCTTCTGAAGTAGAAAACTTTTACTAAAAGTCCGTCATAATTTTGTCCCATTTGATTTTCCGCTCGGTTCCTGCATATGGGCAAATAAGGCGGTTCTAACGAGTACAACAATCTATGTTTTGAGCAGAAATATGAAAAGTATCAGCTTTTTTTTATCTGAAAATTTTCAGTTTTTAGAGGTGAAAATTTCTATATATTTGAATAGGAATGTTTTCGTAATGGAGTATGTAATACAGGGCAAAAGTTTCACTCAACCTTTATTTCATTAATTTGTCCTCTGTGGATGCACAGGCATATGCTGATCAGGAACTTTGTTGGTCACATTTTTTTTTTTTTTTTTTTTTTTTTTTTTTTTTTTTTTGTTCACTTCTTACGACATGAAAGTCGTAACAAAGGAATGAAGCATAGCTGAAAAAATCCTACCTCTCGTGGGATTCGAACCCGGTTCGTCCGGATAAAAATCCAATGCTCTAACCACTGAGCCAAAGAGTCGACTCCCTGACGCAGTTGTCAGAGATTGAATATATACTTAGAAGCTATACGTAATCTGCTAAGGCAGCTAATCGAAGGTAGGAGTGCTCGGTTGTAACACTCCCCCTTTTCAAGGATGTCATCATTTATGATGACGTAAATAGTGTAGGACTGGCAGCCTATACTACTGACGTAAAGCCATTTTCGGCGAAGTAAAGTCCGATCCCGGACGAGCCCCCATCTTACGACATGAAAGTCGTAACAAAGGAATGAAGCATAGCTAAAAAAAAACACCTTTCGTGGGATTCGAACCCGGTTCGTCCGGATAAAAATCCAATGCTCTAATCACTGAGCCAAAGAGTCGACTCCCTGACGCAGTTCTCAGAGACTGGATATATACTTAGAAGCTATACGTAATCTGCCAAAGCAGATAATCGAAGGTAGGAGTGCTCGGTCGTAACACTTTATAAAGACCCAAAGATCTTGATCAGATTACACAGATGCACGTGCATGCATATCCTGATCTACAACTTTGCTGGTCAGCCGTTTCTTGGGCAACGCTTAAGTTTTTCTTTTGCAAAAACCATGACCATCCCATATTTCACTTACGTATATCTGTTGCAAATACCAAGATCAAACTGTATGGTTGCTTATTATACTGAGCTAGCAAACATCTTTGATAACCCATTCCACTTGAGATCATAAATAATTTAAATAGTCTGGGGTACCGGTGAAAAATAGATTTTCTCTGATTTCATCACGAAAACAAGCCTATATAATTTTGACCCTTTAAACCCCACTTTTATACAGAAAAAACTGGGGTTTACAGGGGTATACATTATTTTTCTTATTTCTGCTCAAAAACATAGACTGTGGGTACTCGTTAGAACCGCCTCACCGAGGCGGTTCTAACGAGTACCCACAATCTATGTTTTGAGTAGACATATGAAAAATGTTTTGTCTCAAATTTTCAGTTTTTGGGGTGGTAAAATTTTGAGTATATTTGAATAGGCTTGTTTTCGTAATGCAAATATTTGATTTATCGTGAACTTGAAGACTGTAAAGGTATTTTAAAATGCACATAATGAAAGTTGAATAAAGAGATTTGACAACTATAACCGTTTCATGTGATTTATTAACGCTTCAAGGCACTGTACATTCTTCCATACAGAGCTGACAGCTTGGACACAATATACATTATTAGGTCCGAGCTGACAGTCCGGTAACAAATGGCTTCGTCTAAAAAAAAAAAAATAATAATAACATACAAATGTAAGAACACGCATAAAAGAAGAACGTCCAGTAATTTGACATGTTTACATGCTCGCTTCAAATATCATGAAGACGTGAGCAAACTTCCTATCTGAGCCTCTTTACATAAATAACTCCCTTGTACATAGCAAATAGGCACAGATTACCCTGAATTCTGCATTGTCTGATCACGGCCTTTCTGAAAGTATATTTGACAGAATCCACTGAGAGTATTGTGCAAACTGACAAAATAATACAAATTTTCAGTTCAATGTTATTAGATCCATTTTTAGTTTTATGATATTACATCCGAATTTTCAAATAAATATGAATTGATCCGAATTTTCAGAACGCACTCACAAAACTGAAACAGCTGTAATCAAGTATTCTGGGTCAAACATGCTAGTTTTGGTCCATTTGGTCCCATCAGTGACCTAATTATATTTTTTTTAAAAATCCCGGAAAGATCTCAATGATTACAAAGGACCATCAAATCTAAATTACACTATACTAAATACGGCTGGACGTATAACGGCCACGGCACAGCACTGAAACCAGATGTAGTGAAGATAAATATAATCTTAAATGAATGATTTTTTGAGGGCATTAGGCACACTGAAAACAGCTGAAGCCAAGTTGTTTTGACCAGATTTTCTAATTTCGGCTAGTTAGGCTTTATCAGTGACCCTCTAATAAATTTTCAAAACATCGGGCAGTGGGCTAAATGATCCTACGGCCACCACACGGCACTAACAAGGCACTAACATCAGACGTAGTGAATGTAACATAGGTTCTAGATTAATCCTTCAGAACAATAAGTACATTCACAAAACTGAAAACAGTTGAAATGTCCACACTAGTTGGTTTCGGCCAACTAGATTCCATAACAGGTCTTCTTCTCGATGACCCTTTGACAGCCGTTGGCCAGCTTAATATTGACCTTAAGAAAATATCGCAATGGGCAGCAACCTGGTTTGAATCTTTTAACCCTACTAAAACGGAAGCAATGCTGTTTTCTCGCAAATAAAACAGACTTCACCATCCACCTATCTTCATTCAAAATCACCAGATAACAGAAGTCAACTCACACAAACACTTAGGCCTGTACCTCTCGAACGACTGCACCTGACACAAACATATCAACTACATAACTGAAAAAGCATGGACTAGAATAAATATCATGAGACGCCTAAAATTCAAGTTGGACCGTAAATCTTTTTAAGAAATATATTTAGTTTTTATCAGGCCTCTGCTTGAATACGGTGACATTATTTGGGATAATTGCTTGCAATCCGAAAAACAGGAACTTGAAAAAAAATCAGATGCTTTCGTTCTAATTCCTCCTTTATTTGAGCAGCTAGAGTAGCAACAGGTGCAACCAAACTAGTCTCAATCGGTGCGTTATATAGAGAAACAAGATGGGACTCTCTAGACGAAAGAGAAGGAAACATAAACTGACATTATTCTATAAGATGACAAACGCCCTCTCTCCGCTCCACTTGTCCTCTCTTGTTCCACAAACTGTCAGCAATGGATCACGTTATAATCTGACAAAATTCTAGTGACGTACAGACTGTAGAAGCTCGAACTAGTTTGTTTTATAACTAATTTTTACCCTCAACTGTAAGGGCATGGAACAGTTTACCTTCTACCGCCAAGCAGTCAGACTCAACTACAGTAATTATTTTAAGTACTTGCGTAACAAAGACAAAGATTCAGCTCCAAAATACTGTTATGCTGGAAGTAGAAAAGCTCAAATATATCACACCAGACTGCGAACAAACTGTAGCTCTCTAAAATAAGATCTCTTCTTAAGGAATATGTCCGATTCTTCCTTATGTCTTTGTGGCAGTGTTGAGGATGCACAACATTTCTTTTTTCATTGCGAAAATTACCAGCTTCATCGAACTATACTTCTTGATGCCGTTTGCGAGTACCAGAATCCTAGCCTAAATCTTTACTGTACGGTGATAAAGCTTTGTCACCAGAAATTAATACAACGATATTTGAAAGTGTTTATTTTACAAACTAAACGTTTTAACCTTAATGAGTTTAGAAATGTACATGTAGCGGTATAACCACACTGACTGGCTATTTAAGGCAATCCAAATTACACCCTAAAGGCGCTACCCATCTTCCATTCAATTACTAGGTTTTTTCACATTTCTTTTACTGATTCTATTTGTTATGTTAATTTTTCTTTCTTTTTTTCAAATTATTTACTTCGTTTTAAATGTTTATTTTGTTTCATTCTTTGTAAAACATGTTATCGCCATAATGTCGACAAGTTATAACATGCTTCAGAGAAGAATTCTATAAGCACTCGTGCTTTCGTTCTAATTCCTCCTTTATTTGAGATATTTATGTGTGTAGCACGTGTACTATTAATGAAATAAAATATGTTCGACCAGCAGGTCCTCTTGTAAATTTCAAAAATCCCTGAATGGAATCAGCAATCGCAAAGGATGAAAAAATATAGACTACACTATAGTGAAGTACAAGGCGAAATGTACTGCAACCACACACTCTTGATTGTTCAAACGTGACTTGATTAAAGTTTGCCCACTAAAATATTACTTAAAATTATTTTCAACGGATAATTCTCTACTATTGTTTAAAAAAAACATACGAACGTCGAGTTAGCGACTGAAATAGCATAACTAGGACAAAAAAAGGGGAAAACATAAAGATAATATCGATGGTAGATTTTAAAATGATAGAATAAAAGAATTAAAAAAAATATTATACATGTACAGAAAATGAAAAATAAAAACTGCTATATCTATTTTCATTTGCATAATCATTTAATTCCTTAAGATTTTATATTATTTATCATTATAAGTCAATAAAATTTGAATAATTTGAGCTGTAACGTCAGAAAACATACTCCCAGTCTGATCAGAAACTCCACTGGGCGCATTTTGGATAAACAGGGATGCAAAGTTTCTTCATGTGGACGAAGAAAACTCAGATCAGACTGCGCGGATGGGCCGGCTAATTGGAATGTATGTTCGGAGCACATGTCAGAAGGTACGTTTTCTCACGTTGTGACTCATTTGTAATTTCATGTAGTGTATATTAGGTATAATGCTATAAATAATTTTGATTCATTCCTGGGTTCCCTATACCATTTAACATGCCAACAGCGTAGTGACGCTAAAGATATCCTTGGCATGTCATGAAATAGGTTGGTAGGTTTTGCGGCTTATAAATTATTACATGTACAGTGCATGTTTTCTATTTACTTGAGCATGTCTTTGCCTTTCGGCTGTTTATAATTTCAAATACATGAAAATAATCATTACTAAACATCACGAAAACATACCTATATAATTTTGACCCCCTTAAACCCCACTTTTATATAGAAAAACTGGGGTTTACAGGGGTATATATTATTTTTCTAATTTCTGCTCAAAACATAGATTGTGGGTACTCGTTAGAACCGCCTCAACGAGGCGGTTCTAACGAGTACCCACAATCTGTGTTTTGAGCAGAAATATGAAAAATATCAAACAATTTTATCTGAAAATTTTCACTTTTTTTGGTGGTAAAACTTTCAATATATTTGAATAGGCGTGTTTTCGTAATGATACAAAGTAGAACAAACAAACATTTTTAGACTTCGAAATACAAAATGTACCAGTATACACACAGAGAAGAAGAAATCTTAAATGTTTAAATGCGATATGCTCTGTTTTGCGAGGAATCCATTGAACTAATTCACACAGTGACTGATACAATCAGATCCACATCATATTCCAAACATCAAAAGAAAAGCAGACTAATACAATTAAACAACCATTAAAAGAACAGATTACAAGTCACATGTTAAATGTTAATTGTGTCCATACAGCTTGGTTCCCACCGCCGATCAAATCAACTCGGTCATGCCCGATTAGAGATCGTGAACTGATCTGGCTCGCTCAATGAAAGTGGCCGAGGAGGTCTACCTTGCTCGCCATCACTCGGGTTCACTACCCGACAATTTTAGACCTGTCAGTTCGAGTCGCGATCGAGAAGCCAAGCGCTCGAGAAGCGAGCGAGTACTGGTGTAATAGATGTCGAGAGGTGGTCGGGCTGATGGGGTAACGATCGTATACAGATCTTTGTTCAGATATGTTTTTATCCCGAACACCATAACCTCTACTCAACTATATGTAATACGCAACAGCTTCATGGTCGATGCGATCCCTGTTCCATCTGTTGGCAAGATCAACTCGACCGCAATCCGATCGTTACTGGACCGCTTTTGATCACTTCTCGATCGCTACTCGGCCATGCACGAACGCACTCGACCGCGACACGATCGTTCAAAGTGGCGTTCAGGTTTGACGAACTCTCATACACTGCTAAGAATACGAAAACTTCGCAATGCTACCTGAAACTGCTAGGATGCCGCAAACAGGCAGAAAGGCCAGCGCTGTTGCTGAATGTTTTGACGATGAAGGCACAATCTCCTCGCAATCAAGGTTGACCAAAAACATTAATTGAAGTTTTTATGCTGAAATTGTTTGTATACGACATATTCACGACTTTCCCACTATTACTATACGACCTGGGCGAACTGGTTTGGTCGAGTTCGAGCGGAGGTCGAATTGGTCTAGCTGATCAAATAGAGATTGTGTAGGATCGTGCATCGGTAGTGCGAATCGAGTAGACATCTGAGTAGTTGTTGGGTTGAAATTATTGAGGAATCGTGCATGGTCGTTAAAAGGGTCGTGTACGGTCGAGTGGCGGTCGGAAAGAAATTTTGTACAAGCTCGATCAAGCGGTTGGTCGAGCTTGTTCGGGGAACTTAGGAGATCGGGATGATCGAGTTGATGAACACATCAATGCAACACTCACTTTCCATCGCCATTACGAAAACACGCTCTGTTTTATCTTCGTTTTTGATTGTTGTAGAATGTTTACAATCGAGCCAAAGTTTACGTATAAGGTCGTTGTTCACATGATTATCATAGAATCGAACCGGGCGTTTGTACGAAATCTAGGTAACGGTTATTTATAGCCGTACTATTCTTGTCATTGTGACGTCAGCGTGTCGTGCAAAGAGGGCTATCTGTAAAACCTGGACTGGGATATTGGCAAACAGTGCAGACCCAGATCAGACGCCGCGGAACGCGGCGTCTGATCAGGGTCTGCACTGCTTGCTTAAATTACAGAAAGTAAAAGTTTGAATGAAACAGTCTTAAATCCCCGTTCAGGACCGTTTTCCAGCCTAAACTCAATCGACCTACCAGTGCTGTTAGTGCTCTGATTCTGATATGTTTTTCGACTGAGCGCTCTTTTTTGTAGTCATTTGGACATCCAAGGATGTATGCTAAGTTTCTTCATGCGGACAACGAAGACTGATCAGATTGCGCGTATTTTTAGTCTTCGTTGGCAGCTCAATGTTAGAATTGATTGATTGAGTTGGGGTTTAACGACACGTCAACCCTTGTGGGTCATTTTGTGTCGTCTCCTAGAGAAAGGGAGAAAATAGACAGAAGAGATAGCAGAAGAGATGAAAGGGAGGGACAGGGAAGAAAGAGAAACAGGAATGAAAGTGAAGAAACAGAAGAAATAAAAACATCACCTCCCTACCCTTACCTGCTACAAGGATAGCAGGCCTTGCCCAACTATCAGCCAATATCAGCTGGACGCCCCGGGTGACAAAAGATACATGACACCTTCGCACCACCCAACCACCCACTACTCAATGTTAGAAGGTACGTTTTCTCACCATGAGGCTAATTTGTTGGGATAGCTTAGCTACTCAGTTCAGGCTGTACCTCTCCCATACCATTATACCATGGTCATTTTGTCTTTACACTATACCCTTAAAGCGCCTAGCAAAATTTGTTGCAGACAGCATTCTATTTTTATTATTATTAATAATATTTTTTGCTGAAAAAAGTAAGTCTTATCATTTCATGTGAATTGTCTGCTAAGCAAAAGACGATCTGCATAAAATGTCAAGCGTTTTCTTTTTTTTTTTTTTTTTTTTTTTTTTTTTTTGAAAAAATAAAAATAAAGTCAAAATGATGTCTGCAGTAGTGTTGAATGGCGCTTTAAGGGCTGAAGGTTAAGGGGTCAAATATGTACTGGAAAGATGGTTTCTTTTGGAAGCAAGTAGAAGATCACTGAATCGTATATAGCAGACTGTTTCACTCAGACTTTTTATGAACAATGATGAAGAGCACAGTTCACTGCTTATTCCTTGTTACCATGCATGATGCAGAAATATAAGATGAATATTTCCAGGAAATGCCACAATTACGAAGCATAGCCTTCAATTTATAGTAAATGAAAGGTCAGAGGTCTAGTCTATTTTCACCATAGCACAAAACGGGCTTGGCGATAAAATACAGTCGACACTCGTTATCTCGAGTTCCAAGGGACTCTCTGAAATGCTTCGAGATATTCGTACCTCGACATATCAGAATTGCAGAACTGAGGAAAAAATAAATCGAACAACCACATTTAACAAATGTATATGTAAGTAGACTCTTTAAATTCGATATATTAAAATATTGTAGAAAAGAGGAGAAATTGCTCTTTTCCACAATATTTTGTTACCTGTTGTTGGATTTTCATCTTTAGGTAGGACCAGATTTTCACTTCGAGCTAAGCGGTTATTCGAGATAACGAGAGTCAACTGTATAATCTACACGATGAGAAAGTATGGGGGACACTTAGCGTGTGAAAACATCCCTTCTGCCGTGAATCGACGTTGTTTCAACGTTCTTTTCCTGCTGGGTCAAGGTCGGTCCTCAGTCTAAATAACGGCTCTGTTTCAGATGCGGTTGGCGCCTGGCGACCAATGTCTGTGATCGTGGTCATCTTTGAGCATTTGTGATTTGTTTTGTATGCATCAGATCGCCATTGAACATTTTGCTTGCTTTCATTACAGTGTTTTTATTGAGTTGAGGTTTTACGGCCCAGTCAGCCCATTAGGGTCATGTTGGGCCGGTCAGTTTACCTAACAACCTTGACAGGCACATTCTCTAGCCAGAAAGTGACAACTGCCCTTCTTAAATCAGCGGAAGGGAGGAATGACTGTTGAAAATATTTCATGATCAATCTCCACGAAAGAATGTTGCCGACCAGGCGGGGATCAAACCTGCAATCTCCTGAAAACCAGTCGGACGCGCATCCGACTGAGCCTTCGAGGCCGGCTACATCACAATGTTTGTGATCATATGTTTCAGATGAGATAGAAGGTCCCTATACGGCCCGAACATATGTTTGTACTTTGGAGATGCATCAGAATTAGGATCGAGGTCTCGCGAGAGTAAACCTGGGCCCGAGGTAATACAACTTTTTCATGCTCAACTCAGCTGAGCATGAAAATTTCTCTGCTAATAAATATGAAAATGCCAACAATAGTTGGCATTTTCATATTTATTAGTAGAGAAATTTTCGTGCTCAGCTATATTTAGCAAGAAAGAATTTGAAATTGTTAGTAATTTGAGATTTATTTGCAGGAAACATTTCATGCTCAGCTGAGTTGAGCATGAAAAAAAGTTTTAGAACCTCGGGACCTGGTTTAAGCCTTCCAGTAGCGTTCTTACTGATTGTTCCAAGATGGTTCCTCTGTTGCAGGTATTTGTTTGTGGGTCGGTGGTTTTACATGGGGAGTTTGTTTTGTCATTATTTGTTCCTTATCTCTCCTTCTTTTGGTGCCTCAGGAGGTCTGTACTTCGTGATTGCGGCATTTTTGGGTATCTTCACTTCTTTTTTGTTTGCTAGTGATATAGCCAAATCAAGAATTGCTAGATGACGATGGATTATTGGGGTTTGATCCTGCCCTGAGGATGCTTTCGAAAGGGTCGCCTATCTATGCATTTGCTGTTCTCTGTCAATGCCCCAAAGGTATCCAAGTTAGCATTCAGCTTAAATCTATATCGGACCGTTATCGGCCTCCAGGCCGATAACGGTCCGATATAGAATTAAGCAGAATGCTTACTGGGATATTTTCACATTGCGCGACTCAAACATGTATTCTACAACATTAGCACAAAATCGTTTGGAACGTATAAGGGAAGATAAAAATGTTGTTTTCATTAAGCAAAGACGTATGATTTGTCATTCTTATGATATTTTAAAAGGAACGATCCTTGTGCGCAATGAACACACGTAAAAATGAAAATAGTTGTTGACGTTTTCTGGGCCAGCCTAGCTAGTTTCGGTCAAACAGGCCTCATTATTGACCTCCATAAACTTTAAAAATCCTAGAATGCGCTCAGTGATCATAAAGGACCATGAAGTATAAACTACACTATAGTGAAGTACGCGGAGACGTTGTACGCCCGCCATACATAATCTTAATCTGTTGTGCATCATTGTCCAAACTACTTTCAGCACTCTAGACTGAAATAGATACGTTTGCAAAAACTGTAAAACAAGAAGGGAAAGCTCTTAGCGAGTCTTCTAACCTAGATCTACTTTTTTGCGATTCTGTTTTTATTATTATTATTATTATTAGTAGTAGTAGTAGTATTTCTTTTATTTAGACAGAGGACTTGCTTTCGAACAATGAACGAAAACGAAAATCTTAAAGACAGATAATTGGACAGCTTTTTGACCTCAGAATATTGCAAAAAAAAAAAAAAGAGTTAAGCATATAGCGGACATAAGAACGAAATGGACTGATATACGTGACGAAAACTATATGCCGCAAGAGTTCTTCGCAGGGAAAGGGGGCGTGGGGTATAAATACGGTCATGTTTATGACACCAGGGATACATGATATATAATATTCCTTTTTAAGATCAGCTTTCGAGTTCTTATTTTATTTGAAACATTCTGACAATAATAAACACAGAAACATGAAATAACATATATACATGTACAATGTCTTCAAGCCTGTAAAAGAAAATGGTAATATATACTCATCATTGTCAACAATGTGTCTTCTGACTGATGTCACAATACGTAAATATATAAGTTGATCGGATATGTTCGTGTTAACCCTCTTCCTGCTGAACCCGGATATATCCTGCTTTGCAAACAGTGTAGATCCAGATCAGTTGGCTTCTGAAGAAGCCAACTGATCTGGATCTGCACTGTTTGCCATTAAGTATCATAATTTATATGAAAAATCAGGATCAAGTTATCTGATTGGCTGAAAATTAGAAGTGGGTGTGGCATCTTTATATATTCAGCGGGACAAGGGTTAATATTTACAACTTCCTAAGTAAATTCTGCAAACGACAAACTGATTATCATGATTATAGTTTTCTAATTTTTCCCAGAAAATAGTCATGACAGTTCATGCAAGTTGTCACCTAAAGAGCAAATTGTCTTAAGGAGACAATTAGCATTAGCTGTCTATTTTATAAGGAAAACCATGAAAAAAAAATTTTTTTCAAAATGTCGTCTGCTGAAATTTCTACTCAGCATGCTAAACATCAAATGAGTCTGAATATAAGAAATTTACCTCCTGAGGTTTGTGTCAACTATAGATTCGGTAAAAAACATCTGTGTCTACATTGTTTTCCCTCTCATCCAGCATTTTTCGTTTGTTTGTTTGTGTTGAGGTTTTACGGCCCAGTCAACCCAATGGGGTCATGTCGAGCGCGGTCAGTTTACCTAACCACACATTTACTGGGCAGGCTTAGTCCTCTAAGCGGTTAACCAGTATTGTGCACATTCTTTCGCCAGAAACTGACAACTGCCCTTCTTGAATCAGCGGAAGGGAGAGAATGACCGTAGAAAATATTTCATGGTCAACCAGCATTTTTCGTACACATGAACCCGTAGACTTGTTCAAATACTATTACAAATATGATAAGAGGTCTATGTGTCCCAGTATTCATGGAAAATGCTGCATCTAACAGTTGCTTCCCCTGAAAGTGTTACTTCATGCAATGACATATCTAGCTATGGCTAATCATTATATGTTTTAGGCAGACTTGACAATGGAATGTCATGCACATATGTACATTAATGTGCCAAGGAACATCAGAAAACATACCTGCGGACATGTGCGCCCAACGAAGATTCAGATCAGCCTGCGCATTCGCACAGTCTGATCAGAATCTTCACTGGACGCATTGATAGCTACGGATGCAAAGCTTCTTCGTGCGAACAATGAAGACTGACCAGACAGCGTGGATTCGCAGACTTATTCGAGTCTTCGTAGGGCGCACATGTCAGAAGGTACTTTTTCCCACGATACGGTTTATTCATATGTACGTTACAATTGTGTCTAATATGTTAAATATTATTCAAATATTATTTAGCATGATGATAGTACATGATTATCTACTGTCAAAGTCTCTCGTACAGGCTATACCTAGCTCTGTTTATTTATTTTATTTATTTATTCATTTATTTATTTATTTTATCCTTTTTTTTACTTTTTTTTTTATTTATTTTTATTTATTTTTTATTTTTGCTTTAAAACCTAGTTCCTTTCCGGTGAAGCTGTTTTTGTTTTTTGTTGTGTGTTTTTGTATTTTTTTTTTTTTTTTTTGTTTTTTTGTTTTGTTTTTTGTTTTTTGTTGTTGTTTTTTTTTTGTTGTTGTTGTTGTTCTTTTTTTTTTTTTTTTTTTTTTTTTTTTTGTTATTTTATTATTTTCTTCTTCTCAAAGATTAAAATATCTTTGAAAAACTAGTTTGTTTTACCTGGAAGAAAGAAAAAGGAGACTGGTTTATCAAATCATAAAACCCAGTGTTTCTCCGATAAGCCATTACGAAAACTTGCCTATACAAATATATTGAAAATTTCACCACGAAAAACAGGAAGTTTTCAGATAAAAATACTCTGATATTTTTCATATTTCTGTTCAAAACATAGATTGTGGGTACTCGTTAGAACCGCCTCGCCGAAGCGGTTCTAACGAGTACCCATAATCTATGTTTTCAAATAGAAATAAGAAAAATACTGTATACCCCTGTAAACCCCAGTTTTATTATATAAAAGTGGGGTTTAAGGGGGTCAAAATTATACAGGTATGTTTTCGTGATGCTATTTTTGCTCATTAGTTTGTAGTTGGCTTGCCATACGGGACAGTAACCAAAATACATATATTGGTAGTTTTCTGTCTCTCAAGTAAAACCTTCTTTCCCCATTACATTAACATATCTATGCGAAAACGAACTCTGTGATATAAGATTTTTATTTTACATAGAATACATAGTGAAAATAGCTGACTGAACTAACATACAAGAAAAAATAAAATTTATTCTACATTCTATATGTAGCAAAAGCACGATATAAATTTCACCCGTAATGCCCCAATTTTCACAATATAATATGTCATAATACCAAATGATGTAGACTTCTTGTTAACCTAGCGTCACAACGTCGCCATAACGTCATTACAACGTCGCTGCAACGTCGTACACAATGTCGCAAAAACGTTGTTACAACGCCACTGCAACGTCAGGACGTTGCAGCGACGTTGTAACGACGTTGTTGTGACGTTGTGTGTTTACTGGGAACGTAATGTCAAATCGTTAGAATCGTCTCTGTGAATAATTCGTTCTAGCACAAATAAGAAAATATTTTAGCCACAACGTCAGAAAGCGTGTCTTCGGACATGTGCGTCTAGCGGTGATTCAGTGTAAATTGCGCATTCGAACAATCTGATATATGTAAGAATCGTCACTGCGCGCATTTTGGACAGCCAAGGATTCAAAGTTTCTTCACGCGAACAACGAAGAACAACGAAGACCGATCCGAGCAGTCTGATTTGAGTCTTCGTTGGGCGCGCATATTATGTAAACGCGGTAAAGCGGCCCTTTTGTTGTATGCGGACAGCAAAGAAAAAAACACGGGGCTACGTATCCACGCAAACTGATCAGAATCCGTGTCATCCGCTATATTGTAACATATACATTGGATACTGACGAGAATAACTTGGTCAGACTATGCAGAGTCACAGACCTGCATGATTTAGGAATAACCTTGTTCGAATAGTCGGGGTAATGTCTGGGTTGAGTTTTGTAAATGTATTTTTCTTTAAGAAAACAGATTACTTCTAACAAGACCCCGGGCATCCATGTTTTCACTATATCTTACTGGAGAACATGGGGGCATACGTTACATAGACTTTTCAGCCCATAACATATATTTTTAAGCAGAAATGAGAAAAGATTTCAATATGTTGATTGTTGTGTTGGAGTTTAACGGATCAGTTAACACTATTAACCCTTGTCATGCTGAATAAATTAAGATGCCACGCCCACTTCTAATTTCCAGCCAATCAGCTTACTTGATCTGGGTTTTTGATAGAAATTCACATATTTAATGACAAACAGTGCAGATCCAGATCAGTTGGCTTCTTCAGAAACCAACTGATCTGGATCTACACTGTTTGCTAAGACAGGGCATGTCGTGTTCAGCAAGAGAAGGGTTAAGGTAATATCGAGCCAGTCAGTTTACCTAACCGCACTTTTCCTGAGCATGCGTAGTCCTCTACGCGGTTAACTAGAACTTGTGCGCATATTACGTCAGAAACTGACAAATGACCTTCTTGAATCAGCGGAAGGGAGAGGATGATCACAGAAAAATATTTCATTATCAATCCTCCCGAAATTCAGCCAGAGCTGGCGGGGATTGAACTCGAGATCTCCTGATCACCGGATGCGCATCCCACGGATACGAAATATACGTACGCTTATGCATGCATGTCATATTCAATTTGAACAGAGTTGTCTCCCCTGAAAGGTCCCTAATTTTTAGAAGTGAATATGCAGAGCAGCCTATCAATTTGCACAGCCTGATCATGTTTTGTTTCTTGTCAATATCCATTGTATATGACACAATGTAGCGGGTAACGCAAGTCCTGAACTGATTGCGCGGATCCTTAACCTCTTTTACATTGTATTTCCCATTTTTACCCCGACTATTTAGGCAGACAGATCTAAGCAAACAGAGTACACCTAGATCAGAGTGTCTGATCAGGATATACACTGTTTGCCAATCAGCCAGCTGATTTAGACACATCAACAAAGCGCCAGATAAGAGAGATTATCCATATGATATTATTCTTATTTCTCCACGAAAATATATGTTATGGTGCTCATTAGAAGCGCCTCCACGAGGCTAAACAAGCGTCAGATCCGGAGCTATTATATTAATATGTAATAAAATGAACTTGTTCGAATATTAGAGCAAGTATTGTAAGCAGATACGCTGTCCAAATACTAAGGTTAAATACGGTGCCACAATACAGTAATATCCCGCAGTTAAGACCACGCGAAATTAAAAAAAAAAAAAAAAAAAAAAAAAAAAAAGATAAGAGAAAAGTCCAGGGAGTGCCACAATCACAAACCGAAGCCCTTTCCAGACACCGAGAGGAAGAGGAAACCAATAAAACCAAACAAGCACAAATCAAACAAACGTACGAAAAGCACTAAGAATAGTTCTCTCTTCCCCAGGCGAGGTAAGCGCAATGCTAAATGGAGTGAAAAACACAAGAACATAATATAACAAGGTAAGATATAAAACCAATCGCCTCGTAGAATAAACCACAAAGCAACAAAGAGTAAGACTAACACCGGTACCACCGCCTTAGAAGGTCAGCAGAGTAAACCACCGGGGGTGGGGGGATGAGGGGGGTTTTAAGCACTTTTACAGCTAGCCACCCTGAGCCCCGATGCTACTCTTAATACAGAAATACCTAAAAATTCGGTTCGCAAAAAGGCTCCCAACTCAGTCAATGCATCAAAGCGAAACATAAACATTAAATTAATCACTATAAAAACAAAGACGAGTACTCATGGCTGATTCTACTGTATGCCAGAGTAAATGAAAACCAATAGTTGAACCACGGCGGGCCAAGCCAAAGACATATCGTCAAGCCCCAATCTACTGGTTAAAGTTTTACGAACAGGCCGTCATTGAGTCTGAGGCCCGAACCGCCGTCGTGCAATTAAAGAGTGAAGCATAGCCATCAACAATGATTGGGTTGACAACTAGGCATGCAGTCTGCCGCATAATATCCAGGCTAATGCCAATTTTAAACGGAAAATAAGTTTTCTAAATTGCTCCGAGGTTAGCTTTTCCTACAATTTTTCTAAATCTGTCCACTAAATCACCAGAAAATTCTGGTTCCGATATATCTTGTTGCAGAATGTTTTCAGACTGACGCTATATTTTTCTACCAAGGTACTGTGTCTGCGATAAAATTTCGAAAACGCATTACGAAGTTTAAAATAAAGATAGCCCTGCCAAAGAAGTTTGGCGGTATGGGCAGTTAAAGTCACAAAGATTTGTAGAAGCTCTGGCGAATCTAATAAGTTGAGATATGTATATCCCATATGAGGTACGCCGGGGGACATCGGTACTTCACTACTAAGATCACTTCACTATTAAGATCACTCTAAATAAAGACCACTCTATATTTAGACAAGCCATTACGAAAACACGCCTATTCAAATATACGTATATAAAATTTCACCTCCTAAAACTGAAAATTTTCACATAAAAAAACTCTGATATTTTTCATATTTCTGCTCAAAACATAGATTGTGGGTACTCGTTAGAACCGCTCGCCGAGGCGGTTCTAACGAATACCAACAATCTATGTTTTGAGCAGAAATAAGAAAAATAATGTATACCCCTGTAAACCCCAGTTTTACTATATAAAAGTGGGGTTTAAGGGTCTCAAAATCATATAGGCATGTTTTCGTGATGAGTCTTTGGCAGTCTTTTCTTATTACGGTAAATGCCTTAAAACAGTACATAAAAGTTTCTCACAAAATGGCATACACAAAAAGTGTAGACCCAGATCAGACTCTGATCAGGGCCTACATTATTAGCCATCCCACTATATATTTTATAGAATTACTGCACAGAAAGCAAAATTTAGATCAAAAAGTATGGAATAAAGTGTTAAGTGTTCGAAATTTTAGGACATCTACCGTATTCTATTTTCTATATTAAGACCTCCCCACTAATAAGACCACTTTAAGACAGTCCTAAAAGTGATCTAAATAGCGGAAATTTTCTGTACATGTTTCAGGAGTATTTATCACTCCATATCGTCATCGCTGTCACTTTCCGCTCCTCTCTGAGCGAGGATAGCTGCAATCTGCCAATGTTTTCCTGCTCGTGCAATATCAAAGGGAGTACTATCATCATAGGCACGTGCATTCACATTACAATTTTTCACAATTAAATACTTTACAAGATATAAGTTTCCCTTTGCGCATGCTCTATACAGCAAAGTTCTTCCTGTTTTTAAGCAACGTTGATCCACGTCCGCACCTTTTTCAATTAACAGTTCCAGCAATTCGTTATTTTCGTTCCGGAATGCTATGTCCAAGCATGTCTCTCCCTCAAAATTCCGAATGTTTAAGTCTTGTGGAATTTTTCTGTACTGAATGCCAGACTTATTTTTCGACACTTCTTCATATTTTATTGGTGTTAGTAACAGGTCCGCCATTTTGGTATTTCCTTCCCGGCATGCGATGTGCAATGGTGTATTTCCAACATGATCGCAAATGTCAATTTCCACTCCACAACTCATCAAACGTCGTGCAACACTTGGCATGTCTGTAAGCACTGCAAGATGCAGTGGCGATTGGTGTAACTGATTCTGAATGTCTAGTAAACTATAATCTATCACAGAATCTATTATTGTCAACGCAATCTCTTCTAGCTCATATATAATGACCAAATGTAACTTTGTATCACCATCAAAATCCCGAGAGAAAATAAGAGAGTTTTCGGCATTCATTCGAAATATGACATCAGCCATCTCTTTTAAAACTCCAGTTACTTGAGGGTTTTTATGCTCAAAAGAACCTTTTGCGTTTAAGATATGTTTGCATTGGCTTTGCAGGTGATGCAGTCTATTCACATTGCATTTCTTTACCTCCTTACAACTTCTCTTGGAACGTTTCAAAGGTACGTCGATATTTACGCTTTCTTCTATGATACGTAATTCTTCCCGTAAGTCATTAAATTCTATAAAAGCATGTTTATGTGTAACGCTATTTTGATCTCTTAAATTAGTATTTATACAACGATATTTCTTTGTGGTGCCACAGTCGTCAGATGGTGACGTAACAATACAACCATTTGAACTCTGGCCTTGAATGCCCACTGTGTGAATGTCTGTCTGTATGTTATCTGACTGTGAAGTAAATCCATCTGTCTCTGGGATGGATGCATCCGTATTGTAGTCAAGACTCACTGGTTCGTTAGCAGGAGACATGATTCTGAAATGAGAAAATAATATGAAAATACGCATACGCATAGACTGATTAGAATCTTCACTGTCCGGCTAAAAACGCTTCGGATCCTTAGCTACCTATAAAGTCTGGTCAGATTTCGCGTATGTGCAGACTGATCTGTGTCTTCGCTGGACACGCATGCCCCGGCTCATATGTAATTTTCATAAGTGTATTAAGTGTTTTCCTTTCGGAACACAGCGTTTTGTCTATGGAAAAATATTTTACCATTTTTTTCTTTACTCATTTTAGAACTCACACACACACACACACACACACACACACACACACACACACACACACACACACACACACACACACACACACACACCATCACGAAAACATGCCTATATAATTTTGACCACCTTAAACCCCACTTTTATATAGTAAAACTGGGGTTTACAGGAGTATATATAATTTTACTAATTCTGTTCAAAAACATAGATTGTGGGTACTCGTTAGAACCGCCTCGCCGAGGCGGTTCTAACGAGTATCCACAATCTATGTTTTGAGTAGAGATATGAAAAATGTCAGAGTTCTTTATCTGAAAATTTTCAGATTTCGGAGGTGAAATTTCTATATATTTGAATAGGCGTGTTTTCGTACATGTAATGCAAAACCATCAAGACCATGCGAATTTTACAGATGGGACATATTCTTTTTAATCAAAAAATGTTAATACAGTTTCTGATTTCTCCACAAAAATAAAAGTAAGAACTCATTAGCAGCGCTTCGCCGATTCAGTACCACATATGGCAAAACTCAAGTTTTTGTAGATATATACAAAGACGTATATGTATTATTTACGTCCTTGAGATATAAGAAACATACTTATGTAGATACACCTATCTAGACATTTCAGCGTCATACAGCATGACAGAAAAAAAAAAAAATTTTCAAATTTTATACATGTACGCGAAATTTTAACAGTCGGACCAATGATACTGAAGTGGTTGGTTCGAGTCTAACCAAGAAAAACCAACTCTCTATTCACACAGCTGCTAATGAGTACCATGTTAGCATCACGAAAACACGCCTATATAATTTTGACCTCTTTAAACCCCACTTTTATATAGTAAAACTGGGGTTTACAGGGGTATACATTATTTTTCATATTTCTGATCGAAAACAGATTGTGGGTACTCGTTAGAACCGCCTCACCGAGGCGGTTCTAACGAGTACCCACAATCTATGGCTTGAGCTGAAATATGAAAAATATTAGATTTTTTTATCTGAAAATTTTCAGTTTTTGGAGGTGAAATTTTCTATATATTTGAATAGGCGTGTTTTGTAATGGAGAGGCGGACAGTAGGCACTGATACACTTCAAGGGAGACAATTCTGAAAACAAAAATCGTTTCTCTATTATAAAAGATAAGAATTTGTCCCTTTGAAGCAAATGCTTATCTTTTAGAGCAGACTCCTTTTCAGAAGGGGTGCAAATTCTTATCTTTAAGAGTAGATCCCTTTTCAGAATCTTTTCGAGTAGATCCCTTTTCAGAAGGGGTGCAAACTTTTATATTTTAGGGTAGACCCCTTCTCAGAAGGAGATTGGCGTACAGAAAAGCGAACAGGAAGTCGCAAAAGTCTCCAAGATTTTCGACATCTACCAAATATATAAAGTCCCTTTAAAGACAGGGAAAGGACAGGATTATGCTTTACTTTCATATGATGTGCTGAACATATGCGGGACCCATATCCGTCAGGCCGTACCACTACAAGCATATTTATCTTATTTCTACTCCAAAATAGAGACGGTGGGTACTTATTAGCACCGCATCATGCGTTTCTAAGGGTTACTTACAATATATATAAATGAGGCGGTTCTAATGAATACCCTAAATATATGTTCTGGAGCAGAATAAAAAATACAAACCCCTGAAAACATCACTTTTCCCTACAGTAAGGGGGTGGGTGGAAGGGTGGGAATAGGGTACTGGGGTCACGGGCGTAGCAATGCATTTCATATTGGTGCGACCTTTTTGCGAACACCAAAGGGCGAATGCTAGTGCTGAGGGCGCGAAGCTTTGTTGGTGGGTGGGTGGGAGGGGGGTGGTCCGGGGCATATGACCCCACCCCATGCCGGAAAATGTTTGAAAAATCAGTGCAATTTGGGGGTATCTTGGCTCATTCTGGTGGCGATTTTAGCACATACAAAATTCGACAATTTCTAGAAAAACTTTATCCGAAAAAAAAAAAAGGCATTAAATATACGTGTGTAAAATAATCTGTTTTCCTTTTTTTTTCAATTTCTTCCTTTGTTTATCTGTGTAATGAGACCGTACGACGGTAAAAACCTGACCATTTCCATATATAGGAGGATGACACTTAATTTAGAATTTAGCTGCAAAAAAATTTCTGACTTTCCATTGCAAAGCCATGCTATGTCACTCTCTATTTTCCGGGACATCTACCGCACTTACCCTAAATATTGGAACAGACGGGCCTGAGCAAACTGTGCAGACTCAGATCATAATGCGGCGACTAATCTGGGTCTATACTGCTTGACACTCGTCTAGCAGTATTTGGACACCTCAATTTCTTGCATTCTTATCTTAAATTTTGAACAAGTCCATTTTAAAAATGGACTTGTTCAAAATTTAAGATAAGTATGGCAAGAAATTGAGGTTTCAAATACCAAGAACAAACACGGCAAGAATATAAATGGCGTTCAAGAGTAGATTTCCTGTACGGGCATTAAAATACATGTACAGATGTATGAGGTCATAGCGTTCTATCGCAGCATGCACTGCTATAAATTTTTATATTCACCCTTGGGATGTGGGTTACAACAAGCATGTTACACCCTCACGGTAAGACTGTGAAAAAAATCATATAAAATACCTCTTTAACGGCTAAAATCCTTCCTCTTGGAACATATGTCTGCCTCGAGATGTCTGCATTAAAATGAGAACTTTCGCATTATGTCTTTATTTTTACAATCCGGAAATCCCATTTTTGCGTCTATTTATAACTACGACGCCTCCATGCATCTATTTATAAATCAGATGTAAACAAAAGACCCCGGGGCTGATTTGCAGTACAGTAATTGCGTTAAAATCATGATCAGAGGTAAATGTACGGTAAATCCATCGTTTAAGCGATCATTTAATCGTACGGACACTCGTTTTTAGATTTTAAAGTATTTCTGTTGCTGATATGTGAAACGAAAATAGACAATATATACGTAGGCTATAGAGAAATCGGCAACATAATTGGAATTTCCGCTTACGCTTTATTTTTAAACGGAACCTGTAACTGGTGTTCATGTAGGAAAATTTATGAATGCTGGGGTGTTCGCATTGCGCAATAGCCCTTTCTAGACTTTGTCTCAGTTACCGTCAGATTAGTCTGGACTCGTAGTGTCCAGCCCGATCATAAACATCACGAAAACATGCCTATATAATTTTGACCCCCTTAAATCCACTTTTATATAGTGAAACTGGGGTTTAAACGGGTATAAATTATTTCTCTGATTTCTGCTCAAAACCATTGATTGCGGGGAATCGTTAGAACCGCCTCGTCGAGGCGGTTCTAACGAGTTCCCACAATCCTCGACGAGGCGGTTCTCACGAGTTCCCACAATCTATGTTTTGAGCAGAAATATGAAAAAATATCAGAATTTTTATCTGAAAATTTTCATTTTTTGGTGGTAAAATTTTCAGTATATTTGAATAGGCATGTTTTCGTAATGAAGAAAAGCGAAGGTCGAGAGCTTGCATCCTAGCGGTCACATAACGTTGAAACAACGTCGATTGAACGTTGAATCAACGTTGATTCAACGTTTTGTTTACTTTTTCTTCATATTGTTGGATGTAGTGGCAGACACCGAATACCCTGATCAGAATGAGCTGATGAATAGGCCGATTTTAACTTTCGCTGTCAGCGCATGGCTCATGTTATAGTTCAAACAATGACCATTACGAAAACACGCCTATTCAAATATACTGAAAATTTTACCACCAAAAAATGAAAATTTTCAGATAAAATATTCTGATTTTTTTCATATTTCTGCTCAAAACATAGAGTGTGGGTACTCGTTAGAACCGCCTCGACGAGGCGGTTCTAACGAGTACCCACAATCTATGTTTTAAGCAACCATAAGAAAAATAATGTTTACTTCTGTAAACCCCAGTTTTGCTATATAAAAATGGGGTTTAAGGGGGGTCAGAATTATATAGGCAAGTTTTCGTGATGATTATCTTCAATTAACACATTTATACCGAGTGGGCTCTTTTCCATTAGCATGGAGTCTGATTAGTTTTTATTATTACTATGTTTTATAGAAATTTAATGCAAACAGTTTAGACCTTGATCAGACGCCGCTTTTTGTGGCGTCTGATCTGGGTCTACAATGTTTGTCAGTGTCCCTTTAATGGGACACTAGGCATAAATGGGTTAACCCACAGCTGCAACAGAAGACATTTTGAAATGCATTTCTTTTCAGAGGAAATAAAGCTCGACATTTCATGACCGGCACGCAATACTCATGTGAGGTTGATGCTGTATAAAAAGAAAGAAAGCGAAAGAAAGCGAATCATTCACATGAAATGTCAAGATTTATTTTCTCAGAAATAAGTTAAAACAATTGACTGTATTCTGCTACATTTTGCTTGTCACTTTAAGGGTTTACAATATCCGTTATCATTTTCTATGCTGTCTGATTTAATGATGAACTTTCCATGCAGGTTATTCATTCATGTATTTCCCGGTTGCTTGAATTACCCACGGAAAATGGACATCACACATGACTTAAGCTTTTGATCTTATGATATGAGCCGGATTTCCGGAACATAAAAATACTGAGAAACAAACAGCGACTTGTGTACATATATGGACAGAACAGAATAGATTGGAATGACCCATTAGAGCAATGAACACACTTATGAAACTGAAAAACAGCTGAAGTGTCTAGCTTTCATGATTTATCTAGTTCATTATGAAAACATGACCATTCAAATATACTGAAAATTTTACCACCAAACAATTAAAATTTTCAGATAAAACATTCTGATATTTTTCATATTTCTGCTCAAAACATATATTGTGGGTATTCGTTAGAACCGCCTCGTCACGCGGGATAAAGCTGGGCATATTAATTTATAGATATCAGCATTTGTACTGACATGAAAGTTATGCATACGATATACGTAGTTTGAACCACACACTGTAATTAAATAAATTTCTGAAATCATTACGAAAACACGCCTATTCAAATATACACAGCGTATATAAAATTTCACCACCAACATTACGTAAACACGCTTATTCAAATATATAGAAACTTACACCTCCATAAACTAAAAATTTTCAGATAAAAAAAAACTCTGATATTTTTCATATTTCTGCTCAAAACATAAATTGTGGTACTCGTTAGAACCGCCTCGGTGAGGCGGTTCTAACGAGTACCCACAATCTATGTATTTAAGCAGAAATAAGAAAAATAATGTATGCCCCTGTAAACCCCAGTTTTATTGTATAAAAGTGGGGTTTAAGGGGGTCAAAATTATATAGGCATGATGAAAAACTGAAAGTTTTCGGATAAAAATTCTGACATTTTTCATATTTCTGCTCAAAACATAGATTGTGGGTACTCGTTAGAATCGCCTCCGCAAACATAGATTGTGTGTACTCGTTAGAACCGCATCGGCGAGGCGGTTCTAACGAGTACCCACAATCTATGTTTTTGAGCAGAAATAAGAAAACTAATGTATACCCCTGTAAACCCCAGTTTTACTATATAAAAGTGGGGTTTAAGGGGTCGAAATTATATAGGTATGTTTTCGTGGTGTGATTTTGGTTTGCTGTATTGTTGTGACATGTGGTACGTTCTTCAGAGCTTTTATACACCCAAAAATAATATATTTTCTGATGTATTTATTTACCATTCGTCATGTTAGTGCCTTTGAGAATATTTGTTGGATGATATTGACATAAGATTACGGAATCCGTTTGTAGTTCTTTAACATAATCAAAGCAAATTAAGTTACAGCGTCATGTAAAAGCCAGTATGTTGCACACCTCGGACCCATCAATATTGATGGGTCCGAGTGCACACCAACAACACAATTCTGGTCAGATAGATAAAATAACGCGGATGAGTGACATGCACTTTATAAATCACAGGCGAAGAAGGATTGTACCATTATCCATATAGTAAAAGTTATTTATACTATAAAGTTGCATTGTACGAATCAGACAAGTGCCAAAACCAGTGGAGTAATATATAACTATGAATCATAACCTCAGATTATAACAATACAAAGTGTTTTTATCAGGTTACATTAAAATTAAAATCAGTACATTTACCTATACGATGTCTAACAAAAACATGGATGGTTATTGTTGTATAAATTCTATTTCATTTGTTCTTGCCATAAATGTATTTACATATATGATATTGTACTACTCAAATCAAGATATTTGTCTTCATTACGAAAACACGCCTATTCAAATATACTGAAAATTTCACCACCAAAAAATGAAAATTTTCAGATAAAAAATCCTGATATTTTTCATGCTTCTGCTCAAAACATAGATTGTGGATACTCGTTAGAACCGCCTCGTCTTGGCGGTTCTAACGAGTACCCACAATCTATGTTTTGAGCAGAAATAAGAAAAATAATGCATACCCCTGTAAACCCCAGTTTTACTATATAAAAGTGGGGTTTAAGGGGGTCAAAATTTTATAGGCATGTTTTCGTGATGTATGCAACACTGCTGAATTATGTACGAAGCTACTTAATTCAACAGTGTTCGGTTAAATATTTAAATTCTAATATGCATATAACACTAGTAACCCAGGGGTAACGTAGATGACATTTCTGAAGATAAAAATAATATTATCAAAACCTATGCACAGAAGGTACTTAATCATTGTATAGACACCATTTTTCAACGTTACAATACGATCTAATATAATATATATAATGCGTGTTAATCTCTTGTCTTTTATATTCGTAAGACTTCTAGTGATACAAATATTATTTTATAGTCTGGTTAAAATACAGGCAGTGTAATATTATTAATTGCCCAAATTTGTGTGTTCAAATTGTACATTGTTTATCTTGTTTGTAATTCCACTTTAATTGATCTTCGTATTCGCAAAAGAAGCCCCTAGTTGGGAATCCAGAAACGGTTCACAGTAGGGTCCTGTCATGATTGTATCGACAGTGATAGAAATATCAAGTAGCTACGAAAAAAAAGTTCGATTGTGTTTCTTCTATTCTTCGTCCTGTTTTCTTGTTCAAATTCATATAAATTTATTTTGTCTCCCAAGAGAGTTTACATGTGCTCTGGATTATTATAATACTTTATGTCATCCTTATTTTTATTTTTTATTTCTAGTCTATTATACAAAATAAAATAAAACAATTTCATTAACGTTGGTTAACTAAATCAAATGATTGATGATTTAGCAAACTGGCCTTCCAGTGTTTATAAATATCGCGACTTTTCTAATATATAATAATCATAACTAGTGTCGCAATGGTTTAAATATACCCGACTCAATAATAAGTCATGCAGTGAAATGCATATTTAGATGCTACATACAAAACGAGTCATGGATACTTTAGTGTTGCCTACTGAAACCTCTGTATATAATCTTTAGTATACTGGACTTTCAAGAACGTAAGAACTTCAGAATCAACACAGCCTGTTGTTTGTAATCTATGAAATTAATAGGAGTACAAATATAATATATTTTTAGTCCCGATAAGTAACGTTTTAGCTGTTCTGTTACTACTTTTATTATGGTCTAAATACTGTAATAACTACTGTGAGTTTAGTAACAGAGACGAAAAACAATTATATGAATTATAAAGTAGATTTCGTGTTTCAGTCAAAATATATCGTGCATAAAGGAACTATGAAGTTCATTTCTGAAGAGAATCTTAATAGGGTAGGAACTAAGAAACCCCCCAAAAAAATGTTCCTCATGTGTATACTTATACATACATAGTATATGAGAAACAACAAATGGCAAAATAATTGTTATTTTACTTATTTTAGTATTACTTATAAGATATGATTACTTATAAGATATGGGCCAGACTACCTGGTTTTTGCCAGTGAAGCCTTATCAATGACATTAATATTCTTGAGACAAGAAAATTGGAAGTGACTAACATTCAAAACAAATCAGTGTGTTCAATTTATAAGAAGTCATTTAAAAGACCATTCCGCAAATAAAGTAGGTCCAGTTTAGACAAAAAGTAAATTTGAATTTATGGGCTCGAACTTATTCTCGATATTTAAACAACGGACATTTTATACTTAATTCATAAAGATTATGATAGTTATTAAAGCGGATATAAGACAATTCTAGCTACGTTTCTATGCCAGATAGAAAACACACAGCCAGTAAATAATCTTAGCTGTTGTAGAGGTTTAACTGCTGTTTGTTTGAAGCTTAGGAACCGGTTACATCGACATAATAATCCAATAATCCTTAACAATAATGGAACATGATTGGGTCTTTGTACAATTAAACGCGATTGAAAAAAAAAAAAAAAAAAAAAAAAAAAAAAAAAAAAACGCATGTATAGCGCTGTATCGCATATGCGGTCCGAGTTGACACAGCTAGTTTTTCCTCCAACTCAAATTTCCCCACTTTCTATTAAAGGCATTTGGATTTATTTCTATGTAAGTTATATGATCTGTTTTTGTTTTTAACGTAACTTGTACAAATCTTATGTGAACTAGTATTATACACTAGCCTATCGTATCATTAACGACACTTTACGCACATTGAGTTTAGTTCAGCTTTACACTATTTTTTTTTTTTTTTTTCTGTTTTAGATTCTTCCGTTCTTATTTCAAAAATAACACTAAGCAGTTCAGTAATTAACAAACCATTCTAAGGAAATAGAAAATTGATTAGAATACGTCTGTAGATTTTTTTTTTTTTTTTTTTTTTTTTTTTTGGAAAGCCCATCGATGTAGCTTTATAAAACAATAAAACATGCAGTTTAAATTGTAGAATTTTCAAATACCAAATACTAAACATATCAATTTCATGCGTTCACTTACCTTACTGGCCAAATGTGTGTATGCAATGTCAATGTTGACATCAAACCTTCTACTATATGTGGTATGGTTGTGTTTTATTTGAACGGGCCACTTATAAAACAAAAAAAAGAGATAAATAAAAATACAACAAAAAAAAAACCCTCTAAATTGACATTAATATAACACCTGTTTGTAGTATTTTCAATTTTTTTGCATATTTGTTTTATGTAAGATTTTATTATACATTTTATAATCCATTTGAAGTAATGTAAACGTTCTAACACAGATACAGCCAGGCTGTTACCACGTTTTGTATGTTACTTTCAATACATCTTTTATCAAAGATGTCTCCAAAGTTCCTCGATATGGGTAGGAGGACATCCACATCGGTGGTACCGGTGTAAATCTTACTCTTTGTTGCTTTGTAGTTTATTCTACGAGGCGATTTGTCTTATGTCTTGCCCTGTGTTATTTTGTTCTTGTGTTTTCTCTTCCTCTTGATGTCTGGGAAGGGCTGCGGTTTGTGATTGTGGCACTCCCTGGACTCTTACCCCTTTTTTACTTCTAGGAGTACATAGGACATACATCGGGGAGAACGAAGGGGCATCTTGTTTATATCCGCTTCTTTTTTATCTGTAAATATTTCTTACATGGGAATCCTATGTTTGATAAGGTTGCTGGATTAGAGGTCTTGGGATGTTTATTTGCAGACGTCGTGCATGTTTTGTCTCTTAGTTGTCAAGATCTA
The DNA here is from genome assembly GCA_964016985.1 of Anodontia alba. Classification (NCBI taxonomy): domain Eukaryota; kingdom Metazoa; phylum Mollusca; class Bivalvia; order Lucinida; family Lucinidae; genus Anodontia; species Anodontia alba. The sequence goes on from OZ024823.1 coordinate 141,862,823, forward strand.
CATGTATAACTATCTGGTTGACCAAACCGCGCGAATGCACATACGTATCTTTATGTAGGATCTTCGCTGATATACTGAAGAAAGTTGTGATTAATCCAACGTAAGGTCTAAAATACTCACGTAATTAACACTACAGTATATGACAAGACCCGACGTAACATGAAAATAAGCCAGACAAAGATCACATTTCCAGTCATGCAGACTAATTAATAAGTGTTTCTGTTACACGAAGCTCGTTACTTCCCGTAGTGTCTATATTCAACATCACGAAAACAAAAAAAATTTTGACCCCCTTAAACCCCACTTTTATATAGTAAAACTGGGGTTTACAGGGGATACATTATTTTTCTTATTTCTGCTCAAAAACATAGATTGTGGGTACTCGTTAGTTCTAACGAATACCCACAATTTATGTTTTGAGAAGAAATATGAAAAATATCAGTTTTTTATCTGAAAATTTTCAGTTTTTTGGAGGTGAAATTTTCTATATATTTGAATAGGCGTGTTTTCTTAATGAACAAACGAACAAAACTGATCCGACTGCGAAACCCATACGCGCTGTTTTACTAACGCTAACATCCTCATAAACCGTGTCCATTGTATTTGAAAAATAATACGGGCTTGAGGCTGAACTTGATCTGGACTTAAATGTAGTGACGCACAAATCTCACTAGAACAAAGTACAGTGTATGTAGTAAAGCAAACACAAAAATATGAGTTAGTTAAATACACCATAAGATAATGAGGAAGTAATGTTTCATTATGTCATGTACGTTAACGTTAACGTTACCGCATTTTATATTAGGACTTAGCTTTGACACTGACTGAATCATTTGCATTTCCGTACCTTGTGTATCAGTTACATAACAATACACTACATAGTTTTTTTAGCTGAATGACTTCCAGTAACGTTTGAGTCAATGGTCATACCTATAAGCATTAGAAACATGCATTTTGACGGATATTTTACACACAGGGAACACATTTGTATACAATATAGCTGACTAAGTACATAGCAAAGACAAATTTAACTTACAGTTTTGAAAAGCTTATTAATTGCTAATTTAGAATATTGAAAAAACAGAGCACAAACTAATATAATTTGGTTCCACAATTAAACGGCAAAAGTGCTACTTACTCATTTTATAGGGTTGTTCTATGATATTCACGTAGATTACACTAACCGACTTTTAACAATATGTTCAACAACATCGTTCCGTAGCGTATTCAGTTTATTTTAAGAAAACGTTGCAATTCGAAGAATTTAGAAAGACTAAGAACGTTAATTTTCTTGTCTAAATACCCACGATTCCAATCTCAGACCACTATAGTACAGTTATCTCCCCATTTTACTATATGAAGCTACCATTTGCGGATGAAGATTGAGATGTTAAGCTTTATTTGAGGCCAAAATTATTCTTTCGAACGATGGTAGGGGTGGGAATGTTTCTCGCTATTTAGAGCTTATACGAATTTCAGCGTCTGGACTATATTGAAATACATAGAAAATGGAAAAAAGTTTTTATAAAGAACTGTTCCCCTCGCACCCGCCCCTCCGCTCCCCCTCCCCTTTGCCTCAGTTTTGCAGATATTATGCCTATTTCACACAATATATGTAAGTGGCTACCTAAGGGGAAATGATACCCTAGAGACAAAACCCCCTATTTTTTTTTTTTTTTTTTTTTTTTTTTTTTTTTTTTTCAGTCTAGCCGTTTTAGCACGAAATGAATTACATCTGCTTTAGATTTGATCTTTCTGAATTGTCACGTCCTGGGATATTCATTTTAGAATACACTATAGTTATTCGGCCCATATATTTGGTCATCTGCCTAACTTTTGATGCAGAAATGCAGCCTCCACTCAGTACCTTACAGATATGAAGCCCTGATTCAGTAATATGTATTTGGACGACAACTGTACAACAAAACATACCCGTGCATGTAATGTATACATAGCCAACGAAGTGGAACACAGGTAGATATGGGATACACTATAGGGCTCCAGTTAAGCAGTCAGATGTATTTTTATTTCTTATTCTACTTAGACAAAAATAACTTGGTTCTTATTTATTCGTAGTGCCTTGCAGATCTGATGAAATGAGATTCCAAAACTTATTTAATTGTGTAAAAATGGCAACAATTTATTGGCATTTATCTCTGTGAAAACAAACAGGCACTGCTATATGTTAAATGTTTTGTGCAAAATCTATATATTTTTGGACAACCAAATGGTTATATACCCAAATATAACTGTTTCATGCAAAATGCGCATAAACATTCACTTGCAAAAAAAAAAAATCCAAATCTGGATAATTTTTATTTTCTTTAAAGTAAATGTTACCCATCCCTCCTAAATAAATAAAGTACGGCTTTTTTAGACAAATACAGTCCAACCTCAATGGCTCGAACATCTCTGGGACCATGAAAATTCGTTCGAGACATGGGTAGTTCGAGCCACTGAAGGTTAATCATGCCAACAGTTCAGGAAGCAAATAGCGATAATTTAGGGAAATATTTTCGATTTTCTACACAATGATTATATGTTGAGTGTACTCATTAGAATCGCCTCGATGAGGCGATTCTAATGTGTACACACAACATACAATTCCATGATAAAATAAGAAAAAATCCCTAAATATTTGTTTTCTTGAGCTATTGGAAGAATTTTGTAGGGACTGAAAAAAGAGTTCGAATCATCCACAGTAAACGAGCCATCCGTCTTCGAGCCATTGAGGTTATATTGTATTTACAATATGGCTACTTTTGCTTCTTTATAGAACATGTACCTTCCTAAAATACCAAATATAATGGTATGGAGAAATCATAGGCAGACTGCCAATGTTGCCGTCAGAGATCAATTTGCTTGACAATTAAACATTACAAAAACATGCCTATATAACTTTGATCCCCTTAAACCCCACTTTATATAGTAAAACTGGGGTTAACAGGGGTATACATTATTTTTCTTATTTCTGCCCAAAAACATAGATTGTAGATATTCGTTAGAACCGCTTCGCCGAGGCGGTTCTAACTATCCACAATCTATGTTTTGAGCAGAGATATGAAAAATAGAGTGTTTTTATCTGAAAATATTCAGTTTTTAGACGTGAAATTTTCAATATATTTGAATAGGCATGTTTTCGTAATGTTAGGGCTCCCGAGATTCCCTTCCGCTGATTCAAAAAAGGGCAGTTGTCAGTTTCTGGTGAAAGAATGTACACAATACTCCTTAACCGCTTAGAGGACAAAGCCTGCCCAGTAAAAGTGTGGTTAGGTAAACTGACTATGCTCGATATGACCCCAATGGGTTATCTGGGCCGTAAAACCTCAACACAAACAAAGATTCACGAGATTACATGATTCAAATACAGAATCAGATAATAGGAATTGGGTGATAACAAACAAAACTGCTGTAATGCCCTATTTATATTCCCAAAGTGATTTTTTTTAAAGCTGACATTAATATTATTAATTCCAAATAAGCGTTACAGTTTTGAAACTTGAAAGCAGTATAATTCAAGTAATTCTGGATTCCCACCATAAATACTGGTCTAAACCGACGACTACTATATTTAGCTATCATAAACAAGGACAGTGACCAATCTTTATGTATATCATAGTCAAATAAACGTGCAAGGAACTAACTAAATATGCAGACAGGTGAATAAACAAGTATAGCAAATTGTTTCCTTTTAGGGTACACCGCTTTTCAGATGGGACCTAATGTGCGGAGGAGCAAATAGGAAGTCATAACAGATATTTTTCTTGTAAAAATGACGGAAAATCTACTAAGCGAATTCAGTCTCCTTAACGCATAGATCTACATCCGTATGTGCGTCCGTACTGTGCGATCAAGGTATTCCCACATCAGCTACATATTATTTTTATACTGTAGGGTCTATAAGAGAAAAAGGGAAGACTTAGACCGGTATGCTTGTTTCACAGTGGAATAAAGGGCACTGGATACACATAGATTTTCCGCAATTTTCTACAAGGGAGCCATTTTTTTTTTTTTTTTTTTTTTTTTTTGGTAATTTCTTCTTTTCTTTCCTGCACACCCATCCCTTTCAGCAAATGGTTATATTCTAAAATATCATGAAAACACGCCTATGTAATACTGACCCCTTTAAACCCCATTTTTGTATAGTAAAACTGGGGTTTACAAGGGTATATATTATTTTTCTTATTTCTGCTAAAAACATAGATTGTTGATACTCGTTAGAACAGCCTCGCCGAGGCAATGCTAACGAGTACCCACAATCTATGTTTTGAGCAGAAATATGAAAAATATCAGAGTTCTTTTATCAGAAAATTTTCAGGGTTTTTTGGAGGTAAAATTTTCAATATATTTGAATAGGTTTTTTTTCGTAATGGAAAAAAAAAACTCCCAAAGACACATTATTTCGTTTAAGAAATCCATTTTCAAAAGGAAGGAAAAATAATTTGACAGAGTTGACTACCCTGAAAGTGTATTAATTCCCTTTCAGATGTTGTGCTTGTCGCAATTCCCTTTTAGGTTTGAGTTTGTCGCAGCTCATATGACACGTGACCCCATCAAGAAAGGCCGATTTAGAGTTATTTATCCTTAGTAATGGACACCTGGTCCCAGGATTACAATCGTTACTTGAATCAAGGTAGGCTTAACGATTTAAGGACGAATTCCTCTCTTAGTAAAGTACGAGGGCGTGTCAATAAATAACCAGCCTATCCAGTTTTCCGATGGACCGAGATGGTCACGATTTTCATGCTTTGTTTCAATGTATATTTTATACATGGGTACAAAATTGCACACGTATCGAGTCATTCTTTAATAAGATATTGAATGTCAAACATGGCTAGTGATGAAAAGGCATGCTTTTCATCTAAAGTTGAGTACCGTGCTGTAATTCGGTACTTGTATTTAAAAGGTAAACCAGGCAAGGAAACACACGGCGAGTTAGCCGCTGTTTATGGGTCTTCTGCACCATCTTATGCTCAGGTTAAATTCTGGGTAGGGGAATTCAAACGCGGTAGAACGTCTTTAGAAGATGAAGCCAGGTCTGGACGCCCACTGGATGCCACCGACGAAGAAATGTGTAAGAAAGTTCGGGATCTGATAAACTCTGATAGGTGAATTCAGGTGGAAGAAATAGCGCAGGCATTAGGCATTCACATGGTAGCGTTTCAACAATCTTACATGATCGTTTAGGTATGCGCAAGCTAACAGCCCGTTGGGTCCCCAAATCCCTTAGCGATGAGCAAATGGCAACCAGAGCATCAGTATGCAGCGCCTAGCTGAAGCGTTTTTGCGTCTGGTGACTGTAGATGAGACTTGGGTTCATTATTTTGAGCCAGAGAATGAAGCTCAGAGTCGTCAGTGGGTAGGGCCTGGGTCCCCGAGGCCGAAGAAGTTCAAGACGCAACCATCTGCTGGCAATGTGATGGCCACAGTATTTTGGGACGCAAAAGGCGTTATTATGTCGGACTTTTTATCCAAGAGAAGTACAATAACTGGAGTGTACTATGCAAACTTGTTAGACCAGCTGAGAACCGCCATCCGTGAAAAACGCCGAGGTAAACCCTCTGAAGGTGTTTTGCTACAACAGGACAACGCGTGAGTCCACACTTGCAAAGTTGCAATGGATGCTGTGGAGCGAAACGGGTATGAATTAATACCACATCCTGCCTATTCGCCTGACCTAGCTGCTAGCGACTTCTTCCTATTCCCAAATTTGAAAAGGATATCCGTGGACTTCATTTCCGGTCTGATGAAGAAGTCGTGACGGCAGCTGAGGAGTGGGTCAATGGAAAGGACCCTGACTTTTTCAGTTCTGGGCTGATGGCACTTGAACACCGTTGGTCTAAGTGCATCACACTAGAGGGCAATTACATCGAAAAAGAAGAGGTGGATCTCAACCGGAAATAAGTTAGGCTGGTTACTTATTGACTCACCCTCGTACTTGCTTAAAAAGTGGATTCGAAACACACACATTTCATTTACTTCGCTAAGTATATATTTCGGATATCTTCGTAATTTTGACGGAAATCTTCACGAAGATGAACGAACACGTTTCAATTACACATTGATGTGGGCGGCCCAGAATTTTCCCGCGATCTGTCAGAAGTCGCTTCTTCTGATCGATTGAATAGAGATTATAAAGAATATATTGCTTATTTTCAATATCACAGCATAAACCATATATAAAACGGTTTCATACATTACAAGACAATATATTTAGACGTAAATGTCTAAGTAACGGCGCAAATTTTGTTCATGTTTACATAGAGATATGGGACAAGGGTATACTAAAGTTTAATAAATTTTCAATGTAACATTAAAAAACAACAATGTGATTCTTTAATGTTTGCTTTTATTAAGCTTTATGAAATTTCTTGATTGAAATGAAAATACAATAGACATTAACAAATGGATGTTCCATTGTCTCTATGTAAATAAAACTAAGATTAAATCTCATTAACCGAAAATTATACCATAGCTGGACCATGGGATAATTTTCAGATTTGAAAATTAACCCATGGCACAGGTGTACTTTAGAATGACTGTCAACTCATCAGTGCACCTTAACCTTTTTCACTTTCTGGGCTAATTCCGCAGGCGATGACAAGTTGATATTGTCCCCCCAAAAAACAGGTTTTTGTTTTCTGGGAAAAATAAGAAAAATATTTCAAAATGTTGTATGTTGAATTTTGTGTCAGCAGACAATTTGAACATTTTCGTATTTTTTCCTAGAAAACGGAATTTGACATTTTATGCAAATTGTCTCCAAATGTCAAATATTTATTGGAAAAAAATAAACTATCACCAATATGTTGTCTGCTGAAAACGTCCGGAGTATTAACCATCAATTTTCAGCAGATGACATTTTTTAAATAGTTTTCTTTTTTTTTTTCTCAGGTAACTGGATTTGACATTTCATGTACATTGTCTCAACTAGAGACAGTTTGCATGAAATGTCAAATTCTGTTGGCTGGAAAAACTAAGAAAGTATCATCAAATTTATCACATAGTGGCCTAAATTCCCAGCATTCAGCATGAAATATCTCGCGATGTAGATAATCTACATGCACGCAAATGTGATAAATCAGTTATACCATGGTTGTGCGCATGTACGTGCGATAATACACTCGCTCACGCTCGTGCATTATCGCATCGTACATGCGCATGAACCATGGTATAACTAAGACTTAACCAATGGATGTTCCATTGTCTCTTTGTAAATAAAACTAAGGTTAAATCTCAATAACCGAAAATTATACCATAGCTGGACCATGGGATAATTTTCAGATTTGAAAATTAACCCATGGTTTTATTTATAGATCTCACAGGCGTACTTTAGAATGACTGTCAACTCATCAGTGCAGCTTAAACTTTTTCACTCTCTGGGCTAATTCCGCAGGCGATGACAAGTTGATATTGTTCCCTCCCCCCCCCCACACACACACCCCCCCCCCCAACCAAAAAAACAGGTTTTTGTTTTCTGGGAAAAATAAGAAAAATATTTCAAAATGTTGTATGTTGAATTTTTGTTCAGCAGACAATTTGAACATTTTCGTATTTTTTCCTAGAAAACAGAATTTGACATTTCATGCAAATTGTCTCCAAATGTCAAATGTTTATTGGAAAAAAAAATAAACTATCACCAATATGTTGTCTGCTCAAAATGTCCAGAGTGCTAACCATCAATTTTCAGCAGATGACATTTTTTAAATAGTTTTCTTATTTTTTTCTCAGGTAACTGGATTTGACATTTCATGTACATTGTCTCAACTAGAGACAGTTTGCATGAAATGTCAAATTCTGTTGGCTGGAAAAACTAAGAAAGTATCATCAAATATATTGTCTGCTGATATTATCCAGAGAGTGGTAAAGGTTAGAGGAACTTCAAATTTACTTCTGCACTGAGCAACTTTCTATTTAAAAATGACATTTTTTGTTGAATAAAACACATGAAACCAGACAATCTGTCTGGAATATATTATAATGACCAAAGCTACAGCTGACCAACCAGATTGCAACAAAGTTTGACCAAATTAAGATGCTGTTGTAATTTCTTGTGATTGACAAGATTGCAACCAATCAGATATTAGCAGTAGTGGCTCAGTTAGTTTAATTCAAAAAAGGTGGGGTGTTTCATCCTTTTTAGTACACAAGGTCAATTGGTTCAGCATTTCATCAGACTGCCTGTTACCACTTTACCATAAAAATATAAAAAAAGAGAGAAATAAAAGTAAAAAAGTAGAAAAAGATATACTAAATAAATAAAAGTATAGTTTTTGTAAGAAAAAAAAAAAAAAAAAAAACAACAGTAAACCATGTTATTGTCTCGGTTTTGGGAATACTGTAAATTATATCATAATTTGGTGACCTTTCACTGTCTGACCTCGTTTGGGGTCAGACAGTGAAAGGTCACCAAACTATGGTATAATTTACAGTATACCCAAAACCTCGACAATAACCATGGTTTATCTATAACATATTTTCTGCTGATATTATCCAGAGAGTGGTAAAGGTTAGAGGAACTTCAAATTTACTTCTGCACTGAGCAACTTTCTATTTAAAAATGACATTTTTTGTTGAGTAAAACACATGAAACCAGACAGTCTGTCTGGAGTATATTATAATGACCAAAGCTACAGCTGACCAACCAGATTGCAACAAAGTTTGACCAAATTAAGATGCTGATGTAATTTCTTGTGATTGACAAGATTGCAACCAATCAGATATTAGCAGTAGTGGCTCAGTTAGTTTAATTAAAAAAAGGTGGGGTGTTTCATCCTTTTTAGTACACAAGGTCAATTTCATCAGACTGCCAATTACCACTTTACCATACAAAATATAAAAAAAAAAGAGAAATAAAAGTAAAAAAGTAGAAAAAGATATACTAAATAAATAAAAGTATAGTTTTTTGTAAGAAAAAAAAACAAAAACAGTAAACCATATTATTGTCTCGGTTTTGGGAATACTGTAAATTATATCATAATTTGGTGACCTTTCACTGTCTGACCAAACTCGGCTCCGCCTCGTTTGGGGTCAGACAGTGAAAGGTCACCAAACTATGGTATAATTTACAGTATACCCAAAACCGAGACAATAACCATGGTTTATCTATAACTTAATATGTTTATAACACAATTTATTATAAGTTTTTTTATCTTTGCCGGGATGGTCACAAACTGACGATCCCAGCAAATATAAAAAAAGTCCTTAGTGAGCTAATCGAATAGTCTACCATATGTAAAAATCCAAAGCTATATTAAGAGACCGGCGCGGGAATCGCGCCGGTCAATAAAACCCGTCACATTGAAGAATCACACCCGAATTTGTGGGGCGCTCTTTGGTCATACTGCAACCACGATATATTTAAATACGCTCTTTTAATGGGACCCCTTTGGAAGCAAGAAATCATACAAGATTTGAATATGCAAGACTCGGTTTCATTGAGTCTGTCCATGAGCAGTATAGTCGAACCTCAATAGCTCGAACACCGATGGCTTGTTTACCATGCTAATTCGAACTCATTTTTGAGTCCCTACGAAAATCTTCCACTAGTTCAAGAAAACAAATATTTAAGGAAATTTTCTTATTTTATCATGAAATTGTATGTTGTATGTACTCATTAGAATCGCCTCATCGAGGCGATTCTAATGAGTACACTCATCATACAATTATTATGAAGAAATAAAAAAATCCCTAAATTATGGATACTTGCTTCCTGACCCTGCACCATGATTAACCCTCAGTCGCTCGAACTAACCATGTCTCAAACAATTTTCTATGGTCCCAAAGATGTTCGAGCCATTGAAATTCGACTGTAATTATAAATGCAACTCTGCTCACGCCGTCTATAGCGTATACGTGTCGTATAGCCTGGTAGTCAGGGCAGACAAAGAAAACGAAGCCTCTTTACAAATCTCGGTTTTAAAAAGGTGTCCTACAAATAAAATACACAAACACATAGAACCTTACACAATATACAAATGTACAAATACAAATACATAGGACATAACTTGCACATCTTGACAGACATGTAATTAATTTGGTTCTAGCGACCTTAATAGTTAGACATGGGGTTTGCTTATGACGGATGGAAGTCATGAATATTTATAGATTATGCATGTATCTTTGTGTATAAATTAAGTGATGAAACTGTGCAGAATTACTCTATTAATGTAATACTAACACCGATGCATATCAATACTATGACCTGGTACAGGAAAGCGCATTTCTTCACAAGACGAGGTTTGTTTACATTCAGCACGAAGACGGACATGCATGACAAAGGTGTGTAAAATTATCAATACTGACGGAACGTAAACAAACAACCCTTATCAACATTCCTGGCTCTACAATAAATTCATTCTGTGAATATCAGTGAAGATATAAACTTCAGAAGGTGAACGTTTCGAAATAATTTATCCGTTGAATGGAGGATGACCTTCTGCCCGGCTGAATGCAAAGAGCGCGCATAAAAAATACAGGTGCATAAACAACAGGTGCATTCATTGGTTATTTGTGTTAGTAATCACCCTGAACTCACACACACTAAGAATAGAAGGAATTATAGAGTAAGAAAAGTTATCACTGGCCTGCGCTATTTACATACGAGTAAAAATACTACATAGAGGAATTCCGGGTTTCCCTTATGTAGGTGAAGGTTACTTTCACTTTACACTTTAAGGTAGCGTATCACAGATTGTTAAATAGAAACTACCTAAATTTAAGTAAAATAATTATTTGTCATGAAATGACCTGTGTGACATTCTCCCCTGCTAGGGAAAATGTCTCCCGACATTTCCTTAAAACACAGCGGATTCTATTTACATTACATTTTATGATATCATGTATGTATATTGCTATACACGAAACATCATGTATATGCTTGAAATATTCCACTATATTATATCACGTATGCATAATGCTATACATGAAACATCATGTATATGCTTACAATACATGACAAACAATTACATTTTACTTCATCTGCTTTTGGACCCACATTGTCATATATGTTTCTCGTACATGAACATTCATGTACATACGTCTCACAATACATGACAAACAAACGATATACACAATAAAGAATCTCAGACTACAGCTTTACACGTGTACATATTAACTTCCTGTGTATATGCTTTGAAACTATAATAAATGGCATATACACATATAAATCATGAAGAAACAATAATTACACTACTACAATATTGCCATTTTATCAGCTGTAAATGTATTGTCTGAATTACAGGAAAGTATTTTCTTTACAATTAAAAACTTCTGTGACATTTTCCCCTGTATAGGTCAAAATAAAATACTGACATTCAGAAAATAAACAAAGTTAAACATCAAATATAACAGTAGAGTCATCATATATGAACTCTGGGGACCAATATAATTCTGCCGGCATATCAGCTGTTTGTTGACTGCATACCCAGTCACCATATCTGTCAGGTGGCTTCCGAGCTCGACCTGTTCGACGGGGCGCTTGTACAACATTCGGAGACTCATGGAGAGACGGCATATTTACGTCTGACTGATACCGAGTACTACGGTCAACACTAGTTGACAGGGTAGGTAATACTGAATAACCTGACTCTGTACTGCTAATATTGGCAGTTTGTTCACTGGAATTAACAGAAATATGTTACCGTGAGGAAATATTGTTACCAGTGGGAACAGAAACATGTCTATTCCTAGTCCGTCTTTGCGGAATAACATATCTGGCTATGGTGAGTCGGTATCAGAATCAGATGTTTCATCAGATTTTGATGATGGAGCTGGAACATGCTTCCTTGTTTGCATCTTTTTCTGAGGTATATTTTCTTTGTTCGACAACAAAGACTCATTTACCTCAGAAATAGAAGGAATTGAAGAAAATGGCAGAAGCATATTTCTGTGTAAAAGTTTTTACAGTGCCATCACCAGATTCCTGTTTCACTTTGAAAACTGGGATATTTTTATCAGGTTTGTCAATGACAATATATGGATGTCTATCCCATTTGTCGGCTAATTTATTTTTACCTTTGAGGCCGACATTTCTGATCAGAACTCTGTCTCCAATATCTAAAGTCGATTCTCTGACTTTAGTATCATAACGAGCTTTTAGTCGTTGGGCTGATTTCTGAGCCTCCTTTGAAGCTACTTTATAAGCAAATTGCAACCTTTTTCTCAGTTTGGCTGCATAATGGTCTTTACTTTTGACTGACGCTTCCTCTGATGATTTAAGCCCTAGATATGCATCAACAGCTAGTCTAGGATGACGTCCAAACATTAAAAAGTACGGAGAATATCCAGTACTGTCATGCCTAGTAGCATTATATGAATGCACTAAAGGTGCTATATATGACTTCCAGTATTCTTTCTTATGATCTTCAAGAGTCCCTAACATATTTAAAAGTGTCTGATTAAAACGCTCCACCATACCATTCCCCCATAGGGTGATATGGCGTAGTACGTGTTTTTTTTCAACACCAGCCAAAGAACATAATTCCTTTATGACACTGCTTTCAAAATTTCTTCCCTGATCGCTATGTAAACGAGCAGGGAAGCCATAATGAACAATGAAATTGTCAAAAAGAATTCTTGCAGTGGTCTTTGCAAGTTGATTTTTTGTAGGGAAAGCCTGAGCATATCTGGTGAATTGATCTGTAATTACCAGAATATTCTCAAACCCTCCTTTGGATCTTTCCAAAGACAAGAAATCAATACAGACAAGTTCCACTGGCTCACTGCTTACTATATTTACAAGTTCCGTACTAATTTTTGGAAAGGTTTTGCGTTTGATACACCTTTCACACGTTTTAACCTTCTTCTTAACATCTGACTCAAAACCTGGCCAAAAGAAATGAGATCTTACTAAAGAAAGAGTTCTATCTTGACCTTGATGGCCAACATTATCATAAAGTTGTTTTAATACAAATTCACGATAAGAATATGGTAAAACTAGCAGTTTTACATTCTCACCAATTAAAACTGTATTCCGGTATAAAATACCGTTTTCCAAAGGCATACTTTTCCAGTGGCGCAAATATTTGCTAACCTCTGGATGCTCAGCCTTTAACTCTTCTTTCTGTGGACAATATCCACTTTTGACAAAATAAATTACTCTGTCAATAAATTGATCTCTCCTTTTTTCTTTGGCCCAGTCTACAGTATTTATATTTGTAGACTCTATGTCTGTTCTAATATCAAGATCAACAGATTCTATATTGGAATCAACAGATTCCACAAGTTGAGAAGCACTAGTAACAACTAGAGTTTCAGCGTAGTGACATGCCTCTCTTTTGACTGTATAGGCATCACAAATAGCCTTTACAACTTCAGGAAAGAGCTCAGTCTTCTCCTGTGGTCTCCTCGAAAGACCATCAGCATCACAGTTAGATTTTCCTGTCTTGTACTTCAATGTAAAATTGTAAGTACCAAGAGCTGCAAGCCAACGATGACCTGTAGCATCTAACTTTGCTGAAGTAAGTACACATGTAAACGGATTGTTATCCGTTAAAACTGTAAAATCATTACCATATAGGTAATCATGAAATTTATCCGTAATGGCCCGTTTTAAGCACAAAAATTCAAGTTTGTTGGCAGGATAATTCCTTTCACTTTTACGTAGTCCACGACTAGCATATGCAATCACGTTGGGCGCCACGTTGGGCGCCATTGTCGTATAGCCTGGTAGTCAGGGCAGACAAAGAAAACGAAGACTCTTTACAAATCTCGGTTTTAGAAAGGTGTCCTACAAATAAAATACACAAACACATAGAACCTTACACAATATACAAATGTACAAATACAAATACATAGGACATAACTTGCACATCTTGACAGACATGTAATTAAATTTGGTTCTAGCGACCTTAATAGTTAGACATGGGTTTGCTTATGACGGATGGAAGTCATGAATATTTATAGATTATGCATGTATCTTTTTCATAAATTAAGTGACGAAACTGTGCAGAATTACTCTATTAATGTAATACTAACACCGATGCATATCAATACTATGACTTGATACAGGAAAGCGCATTTCTTCACAAGACGAGCTTTGTTTACATTCAGCACGAAGACGGACATGTATGACAAAGGTGTGTAAAATAATCAATACTGACGGATTGTAAACAAACAACCCTTATCAACATATCTGGCTCTACAATAAATTAATTCTGTGAATATAATTGAAGATATAAACTTCAGAAGGTGAATGTTTAGAAATAATTTCTCCGTTGAATGGAGGATGACCTTCTGCCACTAAGATGGCCACCGGCTGAATGCAAAGAGCGCGCATAAAAATACAGGTGCATAAACAACAGGTACATGCATTGGTTATTTGTGTTAGTAATCACCCTGACGTCAGACACACTAAGAATAGAGAGAATTATAGAGTAAGAAAAGTTATCACTGGCCTGCGCTATTTACATACGAGTAAAAATACTTCATAGAGGAATCCCGGGTTTCCCTCATGTAGGTGAAGGCTACTTTCACTTTACATTTTAAGGTAGAGTATCGTTAAATAGAAACTACCTAAATTTAAGTAAAATAATTATTTGTCATGAAGTGACATACGTAAGGAGAATTGCATATTCAAAACAATGATCCTGTATGAGCCTATTAATCCCAAAGGACCCAGAAAATAAATATATATTCTAAACTCGGGTGTGTGTGTGTGTGTGTGTGTGTGTGTGTGTGTGTGTGTGTGTGTGTGGTCGAGGGGGTGGGGCGAAAGGGGTAACTAGGGGGGTCATTTTGGTACAGGTGTGCGTGCCGAAATTTGAAAACCCATCCCATTCATATACTTGGACTCTGAAAAAGGGGACAAATTCATGTACGTACCAAAAAATGAGTTGCTAGAAAAGACCTGTTAACTTATTTTTGTACATTCTGACTTCAAAAGGTAACAACAATGCATTAGAAGTAAACTTTATCAAAAAATAAGAGTAATTTTAAAGGTGTAAAATACACTTTAATTACAAAAAAGGGGTCATCCATATACCACAGTCAGAAAAAAGGGGGCCATTCATATACTTAGCGAGCTGAAAAGGGGGGCTATTCTGAGAATCCAACTGATCTGGATCTACACTGTTTGTAAAGGCAGGGTATATCCGAGTTCAGCAGGACAATGGTTAACATGTAATTAAGAATATGCACACACTCTTTCAGCTATTTTTCTCCACTGTAAGAGAAATCTTGATGCTTGATGTTTTCAAGTGAGGTGGTAGAAGAAAACGTCCCCGATAACACATTTTAAGTCATTTTGGAGATTTTGGAGACTGCAAAATATTGAAATCCTTCCTGCGCCAATACTTTTGTCTCAAACAAAATTGGTTTCTTACCAGCAATATTTCGTGGCCGAAGCAATCATGGGGCGAATCAAATTCTAGATTTTCTAGGGCGTTCGCATCTCTCTGTCGCCGGAAAACTTCTTCTGCTTCTAGTTCGTCATCTTCTCAAGCGAATCTAAGTCCGAACGTTTGCCATTGTTACATTTATATGCATTCATGAGTCAAGGTCAAATCTTAAAAGTTAAGGTACCTACCTAGGGTATCTTAAATATTTAAGTATTTCCTTTAATTAAGTAGCATGTTTAAGTTGAGATTTCATTTGTAGTTCACTTTCGCCGATGTTTAAGGAATTCTTAGTTTAAGTACGTACTTAAAATATAAGTGAGCATTGTTATCCTGGGCCCGAAGCTCGGTTCCGTACATATCCTATTTTACCTTCTGTTGCTGTATCTGTAAACTGCTGGATGAGTCATTGAGTGGCAGGGTAGACCCTCATCCACACCGTTTGCTCTGGCATGACTTTCCGAATACGTAGGATTCATCACGAAAACATGACTATATAATTTTGACCCCCTCGAACCCCATTTTTATATAGTAAAATTGGGGTTTACAGGGGTATGCATTATTTTTCTTATTTTTGCTCGAAAACATAGATTGTGGGTACTCGTTAGAACCGCCTCGCCGAGGCGGTTCTAACGAGTACCCACAATCTATATTTTGAGCGGAATTTTATGAAAAATATCAGAGTTTTTTATCTGAAAATTTTCATTTTTGGAGGTGTAATTTTCTATATATTTGAATAGGCGTGTTTTCGTAATAAATACGCTAATTCACATACCAGTAATGGGCAGTTTAACAAAATGGTCCGTATGCGGTATGCGAACAGCGAGGGCTCCTATCTGCACAGTCCGATCGAATCATCTTTAGAGAAAGGTCTTTTTTTCCTTTCTTGATCATCAACGTCTGGTTTCATCACAGACATCTCCCCGACCTTTTGGTGCAATAAGACTGCCACAAAATGCCCGAGGCTCATTTCAGGTCATGTTGGTTGGTATGCGATTTGTCCGACATAAACTGTCTTCAGAGTCTGACAGTCTGGATTCTCTCTTTATAACAAATGTTATCTAAAACTATCTGATCCAGAGAATTCGCATGAACACTGACAAGTTCATAATGTACCGTATACACCCAAAGTTTTGGGGACAAACAGGCCTCAGCAAACTATGTAGACCCGAATCAGACTCCACAGAACGCGGTGTTTGATCAGGACCTACACTGTTTGCTGTTTACTGGAAAAAAACAGACGCACCCATGACAATGCATCCCCAGCAGGCAGACAACGCTCAAACAACGTCGACTTAACATTGATTCAACGTCAGGACGTACTTTGATTCAACGTTAAATCGACGTTGTTTCTCAATATGCACACAACGTTGAAACAACGTCGATCCTACGTTGCTTCAATATCAATACGTTGAATCGACGTTGATTCAACATTGTGTGCCTGCTGGTCTGTTTTATTCTGAATTAGTTCTGACAAGGTCGCTCCATGCTGTGAACGTTTGGTCGAAGCAATGTCAGTATAATCCAAATAGGGCGGACAAAGGAAAAAAATACGAGGGTCATTTGGAAAGTCCTAAAACTCGCACGATATTTCCGTGCTCTGTGCACGGATTTTCAAATAGCACATGCACGGAAAGCTACTTCTTCCCTCTTGAACATAGTACATAAAATTCACGTGCAGATGCAAACTCGCATGTATAAATTCGAGGCGTTTCATGCAAGGGTTTCGCTATTGACCAAATTTTCGATGAATTCAGCAGTTATGGCTCTCGAGGAGCAAAAGGCTTACATCAAAATTCGTACATTATTAGGGGCTACGCCAACGGATATTAAAGCCGATCTAGACACTGTTTATGGAAGTCAAGCTGCAATTACAAGGTGGTTCTTGCGATTTAAGCTGGGTAGGGAGTCCCTTGAAGATGACCCCCGTTCAGGACGTCCCTCGTCTGCGTTCAGTGAAGATGACGTCACTGCCGTCAAACGTCTGCTAGATGAGGACGCTCGTTATACACTGGATGAGATTTCTGAGTCATTGAGCATTAATTCGTCGGCGGTGTTTATGATTTTGAAGCAAAGATTAGGACTACGCAAGATATGTGCGCGTTGGGTACCCCACCTCTTAAGCCAAGCTGAAAAGGACAGGCGAGTGAAAATCGCTTCGGAATTATTACAAATATATGATGGATGTGATGATAAACGTTTGTGTGAAATCGTAACAGGTGATGAAACATGGATATCATTCTTTGAACCTGAAGAGAAGGAGAATAACAAAGTTTGGATTGGAGGAAACGGGGCTAGGCCCCAAACTGCCCGTAGATCCAGGTCTGTTAAACGTGTTTTATACGCATTATTCTTTGACGCTAGAGGAATTGTGGCCAGAATTCCAGTTCCTGAACACAAGACTGTCACTGGTATCTACTACGCTGAATTAGTTCTACCTGTTGTTGTTAACCACTATATTGCGACGCGTCCACGAACCGGGGTGCGGGGCCTGGAGCTTCTCCACTACAACGCCCCAGCCCACTGCTCAGCCGTGGTGCAGGACTATTTGAAAACACAAGGATTTAAAACTTTACCACATCCCGCGTACAGTCCAGATCTGGCACCATGTGACTTGGTTGAACCTTGTTATCAAAAAATGCCTTAGTGGACGCAAATTCGAAACCTGCACAGCTGTCGGAAGAGCGTTATTTCAATGCTCAGACAGTATACCTAAATGTGACTATAAAAGCGCACTCAAAAACTGGGTTAAACGCTTGAAAAAATGTGTAGCGGTCAAAGGTGAATACTTTGAGGGGCTGGACTAGTCGAATTTGGAATGGTGAGTGTAGCGGCCATAACGCGCCACAAGTTTCAGGACATTCCAAACGTCCCTCGTACGTCAAGGAGATGATATTTTCGTACAATAATTAAGGTATAAAGGTCGGTTTGAACCGTAATGTCAGAAAACGTACCTTTAGACATGAGCGCCAAGCACAGTCGGATCAGAATTTTCACTGGGCATATTTATAATAGACAAGGATGCAACGTTTCTTCATACGGACATGAAGACTCTTATCAGACTGCGCGAGTGTGCGGGCTGATTTGAATATTCGTTGTTCACACTGTCACAAGGTATCCGAGCAGGCACACAACGATGAAACAACGTCGATTTCACGTCATTTCAACGTTCAGATGTTGAATCAACGTTAAATCAACGTTGAATCGACGTTGATTCGACGTTGTGTGCCCGCTATGTATGTTTTCTAACATTGTGGCTTAGCTTAATGAAGTTACGCGTATTCTCTATGCCCAGTTTTAAAGATGTTTTTTTTTTTGCTGTTAATCTTTTGCCTCATTTTAGAAAAAAAATAATAGAAACTTTCTGATCTTATTGCGCATAGGTTAATAGAACGAGGATTTGTTTGCTATAGGAGTGAAGTGGTCCTATTAAGGTCTTAGTCATGTGGAACATGCCTTTAAAAGCACCTGTTAGGTTAAAATAACTAGCTATATATAGTAGATAACGTAGATTGGTAGCTAAAAAAAAAATAAAATCCTATAACGTAAGCTGTATTATTCTGTGGTTTGTTTTTTTCGAATAATTAGTTTTAGTTTCATAATCGACAGCTCTAATCACAACTACAGACGACACTTTGATATTTTTGTTTATTTTTGTCAGAGAAAATAAGGCTTCGAAATTCATGGAAATTGTTAACACAGCAGACGGTTCACATGAAACGTCAAATTTAGTTTCTTCGAAAAATAGAAAAAAAAAACAATATCTGAACGTCGTCTGCTACAAATTTGCTCAGCGCTTAACCCTTAAAGCGCCAAGAAAAACTGCATCGGAAAATGTCGTCTGTTTATATCGTCTGCGGAATATTCTTGCAGACTTTTCAAACCTATTTTTGCATACAGGCAAACAGTGTGGACCCTGATCAGACTGCTCCTAAAAGGAGCAGTCTGATCTGGGTCCACACTGTTTGCAAACATGACTTTAAAATCACAAGCAGATGACAAAGCAGACGACAATAGTTGTGACTGGCGCTTTAAGAGTTAAAAGGTTAAATATTATATTGTATCTTGTATCTTGTATCTTGTATTATAGATATTAGTCACCATTTGACAATATATTGTTTTATTGTTTTGGGAAATATTAAAACACATGATTCGAG
Organism: Anodontia alba; assembly: GCA_964016985.1. NCBI lineage: Eukaryota > Metazoa > Mollusca > Bivalvia > Lucinida > Lucinidae > Anodontia > Anodontia alba. The sequence goes on from OZ024823.1 coordinate 141,882,315, forward strand.
GCACAAAGAAAGCCCATTTGAATATCATATGTCTCAAGTGGCATATAGTACAAACACGTTTTTCCAAGATGGCGTACCGAAGAGAAACTGCAACCGAAATCAAAGTACTGAGAGTACTGGTGGCTCGATTGTCTCTACGTCTTGACTGGGAAAAATGATCCTAAATGGTAACTTTAGACTGTTTTATTTAACCTATAACTTCCTGTAATTTAAGCAAATAGTGTAGACCCTGATCAGACGCCGCGTTTTGCCGCGTCTGATCAGGGTCTGCACTGTTTGCCTACGTCCCAAATGTTCCAGTCCAGGTTTTACAGATAACCCTCTATCAACAGCACTCTGATGTCATAGCGACAAGAATAGCGCAGCTATAAATTACCGCAACCTGGATTTCGTCTAACGCGCGTCTTGCATTGGTCAATAATCATCACGTGGACAGCTGCATGAAGGAAAAACGATGGGCAGATTGTAAACTATGCCTAAAGTGGCATTTCAGGTTCCACATAATTCGTTATGCATTGTGTTCTTTTAGGCAGTTACATGTCATTAAAAGCTCCATTTTCCTCAAAATTAGCCAATTTTTATCCAAGAAAATTTTAATAAATTGATATATAGTATTGATATGATTATAAAATGTCATCACGAAGCAATGCCTTTTTTATTATGACCCCCTTAACCCCACTTTTATATTGTAAAACTGGGGTTTACAGGGGTTTACGCTGTTTTTCTCATTTCTGCTCAAAACATAGATTGTGGGTACTCGTTAGAACCGCCTCGCCGAGGCGGTTCTAACGAGTACCTACAATCTATGTTTAGAGCAGAATTATGAAAAATATCACAGATTTTTATCTGAAATTTTCAGTTTTGGGAGGTCAAATGTTTTATATATTTGAATAGGCTTGTATTCGTAATGTGGCATCTGATAGCCTGTAAAATTTCAGTTAGTCTCTCGTTTTTTGAACTGGATCAAAACTGAAATGATTTTTTGTCGTATCTCTGAATTAATGTTAGCAACATTAAGTCGGAGGTACGATAAAAACGCATTTCATTTCAAGAATGAGAGACTAACTGAAATTTTAAAGGCTGTCAGATGCTACATTTTATGATTGTATTAATACCATATATCAATTTATTAAACCTTTCTTGGAAAATTAAATGTCTATTTGTCGGGATAGTTAGCAGTATATTAAAATAAAAAAATAGAAACTCTTCCAGCGGAAGCAACTCTGTCTCAATCGTTTTACCTCCTGCAATATACTAAATGCCATTTAATAATGCAGGCTCCGCCTTTATTAAGATTCCGCGAATAGGAGTAGAGTATGTGTGGGTTGTATGTATGTTGTGTGCGGAAGTATTTTAGTGGTCTTGTGTATTAGATGTAATAAATATTGTAGTAAACCATCTTTTCTAGGTATGTTACCTTATTCGGCGTTTTATAAATTACCTCTGCACTGTATAGCCGCAACATCACGGGTACATTTCACCTCCCTTCTGAAAGGGATCTGACTCTAAAGAAAACAATAATTTACTCCCCTTTTTCAGAATGGGATTGATGTATTGGAAAACAAATGGTTGTAATAATAATATTCCCTTCAGAAATAGGCGGAAAATATACCAAGGGCATCCAGTACATTTAACCCTTGTCCTGCTGAATAAATTAAGATGTCATACCCACTTCTAAGTTTCAGCCAATCAGATTACTTGATCCAGGTTGTTTATGCAAATTCAAATATTGAATGGCAAACAGTGCAGTTCCAGATCAGTTGGCTTCATGAGAAGCCAACTGATCTGGATCTACGCTGTTTGCAAAGACAGGACAGATTCGCGTTCAGCAGGACAAGGGTTAATTAAATGTTGACATGTTTCTATGTATAGAATGGTTGACTATACAGTTGACTCTGGTTATCTAGATTTCGCTTATCTCGAATAGCCGCTTATCTCGAAGTGAAAATCTGGTCCTTGTTTTAACATGGAAATATAACAACAGGTAACAAAATATTGTGGAAAGCAGTTTCTCCTCTTTTCATCACTATTTTTAATAGATCTCTAATTTCAGGAGTCACATTACATATTCATTTGTTAAATGTGGTTCTTTGATTTATTTTTTCTCTCGAAGACAGTCCCTTGGACTTCGAGATAACGAGAGCCGACTGCAGTTCCTCTTGACACTCAGAGTTATCCCACTTGGGAACAGCCTTCCCTGTTGGAGAAGACCCTTATCCGGAAATGGTCAGGGATAGGGGGAGGGGGTGGGGTGGTCGGGGTGGTAAAACTTAATTTGAGAGATTGCCTTCCTTAATTCCCTTAAAGTTTCTGGTTCCTAAAAGTGCGGTTTTGTTCGTTTTATTTTACGTTGAATCTTTTCCCTAAAACAATCAATACGATCCTATCCCAAGACAACCGGACCGAAGGTGTAGTGGGAAACAACACTATAATGCCTCTCGTGATGCGAATGTTACTTTCCTTATTTAAAGCCTAATTCGGTCATATACGATAAAACCGTATTGCTTCTCTCTACCGGTATATGTGCTTTGCATTCCGAATCTTCAGTTTTAATGTCAAAAAAAAAAAAAAAAAAAGGAAAAAAAAAAAACGTGAGAGAATGTTAGAAAATTGGTATCTGTATATGTAGTGACAAGTCTCTTGTTTTACAGAAATGATTAAATTATTCTACAGTGTACAAAGATTCTATTTCTGTAAATATTCACATACAAACAACCCAGCAGGCACACAACGTTAAAACAACGCCGATTCAACGTTGTTACAACGTTGGGTGCCTGCTGGGAACATTCCAATTTAATATGAGGGAGAAATTTGTATTCCGTGATTGTACCCTTTCCTTTCCTAACCATTTCATTTTTACCGATTTATGCAGAGTGGACTTTTCTATCTCAACGCTTTGGACAGGTCCATTTCCAATAGAGGGAGTGTCTGATTAATTTTTACAGAAATTGACGTATTTAATGCAAAACATTGTAGAAGCAGATCTTGATTTGATGCCGCAGAATCCTGATTTGGGTCTGCACTATTTGCCAATGACCATTTTATAGAACGCTAGGTATAAATGGGTTAATTATGTATCAAAGTAACGTTATTGTTTAATTTTTGTGAGGAAGGGGATGAAAGAGAGCAAATGTCGTAAGTGCATAGATTCATGGGGAAGAGCTATATGTGAGATAGTGCAGGCGTGAATTCTAAATGTCTCCAGTTTTCAGTAAGTCTTCTTTCGCAGTTTTTGATAGGTCACCTGACCGCTATTTTCATGCAGGACTACATACATGGCTCGTCGTCTTTAAATGACTGTCTTGTTCTTGTTAAGGCACTTTGTTTTTACTTTTCAAGCTCATTTATATTTAACCCATTTAAACCTAGTGTCCCATAAAAGGGAGAGTGGCAAACAGTGTAGACTCTGATCAGACGCCGCAGAACGCCTGATCAGAGTCTACACTGTTTGCACTCAATACAGGGATTTCTATAAACATGGTAATAATAAAACGAACTAGACACCCCTTCTATTGGAAAAAGGATCTGTCTAAAGAGTTTAGGTAGCAGATTCCATTCGGCATAAATGGCTTAACTGACCTTACTTTTGCTTACTAGACCTGTTGCAAGCTCAACAAAATCTGTTTTGAATGTATAATGTTCATTGTTACAAGTTTAAATAATATGTGTATATGTAACTCTTAGTTTGTCCTGAAGAAATACTGTAAATTTCGAAAAATCTAGGACTACAGATTGATGATCAGGGCTGTTGGACCAACATTTTCTGTACGTATATGTTATAATTAGTAGGAACACTACCACCATGTCTGTCATAACACCTCGCTTTTTTCCGTATTTACCCAAAGAATTCAAACGGACAAGCCTAAGCAAACACCATTTTCAAACTCCTCATACAGGTCTACACTGTTTACCACTCATCCAGCATTTTAGACACGTCAACAGCTATGTAAATTGACGTGTTCTTATGAGCGTACACGTATGTAAAGGAATTAAGGCGACCGGAAACTTATTTAATATTCTGTACGCTATGTGAAAAAAATTTAAACGTTAGTACAAGAAGTATGCAGGTATTACCAGAAAGGAAAGTGTCTCTTGTATTTCGGCTGCGTCAAACGAAAAAGTGCGTTCGAGTATGCGCGAAATGTGCGGATTCATATCATCCTGCACATGCGCGAAGTCTCATCCGGGCAGTTGCTCTCCACTGAAACAATCTGTAGTAGCCAATTATTCTGTTTGAGGGCAGCAGAGGCCCTGATCAGACTGCGCATCCGCGCAGTCTGATCTGGGCCTTCGCTGCCCTTGTATGACCCGAAGTGGGGCTCATTTAAAATAGTAATAGTATTCTTCCATTATACGGCACAAGTTGTTTGAACATAATTCAATAGAATCGCACCTTCGACGCAATAATCTACAATTCACAGCGATTATGATTGCATATATTGTAGTTAAAGGGGAATGCGTGCACTTTAAGTGAGTCAACTCTGTCAAGATTGTTTTTTCACCCTTTGGAGAAGGGTATGTTCTGCCCAACCTTTCCAGAAGGGCTTTGTTTGTAGGCAAGCAAACGTAAACAGGAAGTCACAAATGGTGTCTCCTGTGGCACAATTGCGGAAACTGTACTAAGTGCATCATGTCCCCATTGATTTACAAATACATATCTTAAAACATTAATCTTGTGCGTTTTTCTGTGTATCTATCTATAACTTAAAAACGAAAATTTCAAAAAGCATTTTGGAACTTTGAAATGTGCAGTGCGAAACTAAACAGTTTATAATTGGCTCTATGGGGAAACAGAATTATGAGTCTTTCGTGATTCATACTATATTTTATTCATTTTTTTGACATTATACAGAGTGATTTAAAATGTTCTAACAAATCATTGTCGCAAACAAAGTATTTATGTAAAACAGAAATTAAAACTGTTATAGTAATCATATTAATATAAACTGCAAAGGAAGTGGCAAATTGATTATGCTGCTCAACGCACGAAAAGTGTACTTATGTTATTTGCGAACAACACAGGCCCTGATCAGCCTGGGCATAAGAGCAGGCTGATCTGGGCCTTCATTGTCCGCTTACAGAATCAGTAGATATTGTAGTATTTGTCGACGAACAGAAAATGCCCAAATGAGATTGCACAGATGCGCACGCTGATATGGACAAAGTTCGTGCGGTGCGCAACATATGGCAACCACATTTTTTGTAGACCAGAGTGAACGATTTCTGTAGATTGAAGAGCTTGTTGCAGGTAATGACACTGAATTATAATAGCTTCCTCCTTCGAGTCCAGTGTTCGTTTACAAAACACATAGCCTTGCCTAAGAATATTCACAATGAAACCATGGCATTGTTTCTTTTAGTCTTCCTGAAAAAAGACAACACACACAGGTAATCTAGAGTACTGTGTGTAATTTCATGAGAATGGAAACCTGTGGTAGATAGGAATAACGAAGACGTAGGTCAGTCTGTACATGTGCGCAGTCTAATCAAAGCCTATACTGTCGGATTAGAGAATAACTTGGTAAGATAGACTGCATTAACAAACACAGGGATCCACATCAGGAAGTGAGGTCGGGGGCATTTTCCCTTTAGAAAAGACACCTCTTCAGAAGGGAGGCAAAAGTTTGACAGTTAGATTCCCTGTAAAAGTGCATCGAGTCCTCTGAAAACTTACAGTATGGGAAGGTTCAGCAAAGAAAATGTAAAGTAATAAAAGTTATCTCCCTTGTTCAAATGGCGGTAAGAGTATCAGGTGTATAACTCAATGTTTTTACTGACGCTGACATTACGAAAACACGCCTATCCAAATATATTGAAAATTTCACCACCAAAGTCTGAAAAGTTTCAGATAAAAATTCTGATATTTTTTTCATATTTCTGCTCAAAACATAGATTGTGGGAACTCGTTAGAACCGCCTCGCCGAGGCGGTTCTAACGAGCACCCACAATCTATTTTTAGCAGAAATAAGAAAAATAAAGTATACCCCTGTAAACCCCAGTTTTACTATATAAAAGTGGGGTTTAAGGGGGTCAATATTATATAGGCATGTTTTCGTGATGGAATAAATTCATTTTATTTGATACTTTAATACTTTCTCTTGTCCACCTAAATTGCATCATATAATCACTTATGTGAACTGAATTTGTACTAATACATTTGAATGAAGCAACAAAAGGCAAAATTTATAAATAAGGCGGAACAAAAAGACGGGACTTTCAAAAGGTTTTATTAGCTATGCGAGCATCAACTAACGTCATCATTATGAACATTGCAGCGCTTCTGGATATAAATATTCTTACAGAATTGTGATAGCCAGCAGAGACGAAGACCACCAGACCAAATATCGCGCAGCGATCACCAACGTTCTGTAAAACCAGATCATGCATAACAAATTTTTGTGTTGAGGTTGTACGGCCCAGTCAACCCATTATGGTCATGTCGAGCACGGTCAGGTTACCTAACCACACTTTTTCCTAGGCAGGGTTAGTCCTCTAATCTGTTAACAATTACTTGTGCACATTATTTCGCCGAAACTGACAACTGCCACTCTTGAACAAGTGGAAGGGGGAGAAAGACCGAAGAAAATATTTCATGATCAATCTCCACGAAATAATTTTGCCGGACCCGGCGTGGATCGAACCCGCGACCTCCTGATCACCGGTCGGATGCGCATCCGACTGAGCCACCGAGGCCGACAGTTACGATTACGAAAACATGCCTATTCAAGAAAATTTTACCAAAAATAAATATTTTCAGATAAAAATTCTGATATTTTTCATATTTCTGCTCAAAAACATAGAGTATGGGTACTCGTTAGAACCGCCTCGGCGAGGCGGTTCTAACGAGTACCCAAAATCTATGTTTTAAAACAGAAATAAGAAAAAATGATGTATACCCCCTGGAATACCAAGTTTTACTATATAAAAGTGGGGTTTAAGGAGGTCAACATTATATAGGCACGTTTTCGTGATGATTAACAATTCCAGGCAATATATACTCAATATTTCCCATAATATATAAGTCGCAACGTGAGAAAACGTACCTTATGACATGAGCGCCAGCGAAGATTCAAATCAGATTGCGCGCCCGCAAAGCTCCAGGTGAGCTAAAATTGTCTTACCTCCTTACCCGAAATGCTTTTATACTGCGTAAACTCTATCATACATGTTACGTAATTACGTAATTCTCAAGGGTATTTCTGGGCAAGGGGTTGGAAGTGGAACGGAAAATAATACAAATCCTTCGCCTACAAGTTTCAGTATCCGCACACTTAAAAGTATTAAGTAGGTATTATAATTAGAGTGAAAGCGATATTATTACTGTCATTGATAAATTAGGCCACGTGAAGCGAAAAGCGATCTTCGAGCAAGTGTGCAATGAGTAGTTTCAGTCCTACAGTTTCATCCCAGTAAGCATTCTTTATAAATCTATAGCGGGCCGTTATCGGCCCGTCAGGGTAACTGACGTGCCGAGAACGGCCCGCTATAAATTTAAAAAGAATGCTGGCTGGGATAGAATCTTGGCCGACCGTTGATACATCCTGTAGCATCAAATGGTTCTTTAACTGGACACAGAATGATATTATTAGACTACCTCAAGGACACATTTTTACTTGACGCAGTCAGGCATTGAAGCTTTAAACCTTACCTTGCAAACTCAGAAAAACAATACGGAGCCGGCTAAAAGTAGAAGCAGTGTGGTGACTTGGTTGCTAGCTGGAAAAATAAAACAAACAAAGGTTAAATGAAATGTTTTAGAAGAGACAAAAAGAACGCGCGCGCGCGCGCGTGTGTGTGTGTGTGTGTGTGTGTGTGTTAAGCGAATGTACGAAGCATAATCGTATGCATCGAAAAATAAGCAGTTGGTTATAAGAACATTATAGACAAAAAGTTTCATGTCATCGGACGTATATGTTGCACAGCGCTACATTTGTATACTTAATGCAACTGTAATTAATGAGGTAGTTTAGTATTACATTTACGCCCAGCAAACCTGTCTATCTAGTTCTTAGGGCCAGACCGTTTCCAATTTAAGCGCTGCCTGCTTTTATTATCATATTTTTATAGAAATAGCTATATATAATGAAATAAATTTGGACCCTGGTCGGCGTCTGATGTGAGTCGACGGAGATTGCCAAAATCCATTTTATGCGGCGCTAGGCTTAAAGGGGTTTATAAATGCTGAAGACACCATATTTTGTTAGCAAAATTGTTTTGAAGATGGCCAGAAATAGCCACAATGATACAGAGAACATAGTCTACCAATGGCACCAAGATGAAGAGCAGACAATTCACAAGCCACAAAACCAAAGAAATGCAAAGCAACCAGCTTCCTCTTCCTTCTTCCACAACAAGGTGATCACAATGCTAGATAGGATCCAATAAACACCACAATGGGACAACGGACAGCACAAAACACATACTAAAAAACCTGCATCGAGCAACCATAAGGTCACACAAAGGCAAACAACAGCATAGTCACCGCCTTAGAATACCACCGAGTGTGTGTGGGGGGAGTGGGTGGGGTAAAGGGAGAAGTCAGGCTTAAATCAATTTCACTGGTGCCTAAACATGTTAGGTTCAAATGTAAATGTAAAGAGAAGAAAATACTTAGTTACCGCTAGGATTGGTCGGGTGGTGTGAAGGTGTCGTGTATCTTACGTTACCGGGCCGTCCAACTGATACTGGCGTACAGTTGGGCAAGGCTTGCTATCCTTGTAGCAGGTAAGGGTAGAGGGGAATGTTTTTATTACTTCTGTTTCGTCACTTTCATTCCTGATCCTATTTCTTCCCTGTTCCTCTCTTTCATCGCTTCTAGCCCGGCCTCGGTGGCTCAGTTGGATGCGCCGTCCGACTGGAGACCAGGAGGACGCGGGTTCAATCCCCGCCGAGGTCGGCAACATTCTTTCGTGGAGATTGATCATGAAATATTTTCTACGGTCATTCTCTCCCTTCCGCTGATTCAAGAAGGGCAGTTGTCAGTTTCTGGCGAAAGAATGCGCACAATACTGGTTAACCGCTTAGAGGACTAAGCCTGCCCAGTAAACGTGTGGTTAGGTAAACTGACCGCGCTCGACATGACCCCATTGGGTTGACTGGGCCGTAAAACCTCAACACAAACAAATTCACCGCTTCTATTATCTCTTCTAGCTCTTTTCTCCCTTTCTCCGGGAGACGACACAAAATGACCCACAAGGTTGACGTGTCGTTAAAACCCAACACAATCAACAAATCATAGTGACTGGCTTACACAGAGGCTCCTGAGTTCAACCAGTGTACCATCACAGAAAACAAACGTGTAAATTAAATTAAATCATTGTGATGAAATAAAGCAAAATATGTTTTTACCTCCAGAAGACTCTTTAGCTGTTGAAGAAATATGAAGGGGCATTATTCCTGCAAGTATATAAAATAGATTAGTCCATTACGAAAACACGCCTATTCAAATATGTAGAAAATTTCACCTCCAAAAAAACTGAACATTTTTAGATAAAAATTCTGATATTTTTCATATTTCTGCTCAAAACATAGATTGTGGATACTCGTTAGAACCGCCTCGGCGAGGCGGTTCTAACGAGTACCCACAATCTATGTTTTTGAGCAGAAATAAGTAAATTAATGTATACCCCTGTAAACCCCAGTTTTACCATATAAAAGTGGGGTTTAAGGGGGTCAACATTATATGAGCATGTTTTCGTGATGCACAGTAGCAAAGAAAAGCTGTAATAGATACATTTTATGTTTTTTTGTTTTTGTTTTTTTTTTTTTGCAAACAGTGTGGACCCAGATCAGACTGCTCCTCTAGGAGCAGTCTGATCAGGATCCACTCTGTTTGCCTGTATGCAAAAATATGTTTTTAAAAGTTTACAAGAAGATGCAGCAGACGACATAAACAGACGACATTTTCAGATGTAGTTTTTCTTGGCGTCTTAAAGGTTAAGGAAAAACTGAGGTTATGTTTCTCATTTTCTTCTTTGAGTGGTCACAGTATTTCTTAAAAGATTGCAATGGCATCCAACGACGATTCAGATCTCCTTGTTCATGCGCGCAGTCAGATCAGTGTCTTTGATTGACGTCTGAAGATACTTTGGATCTTTGGCGAACACAAGGTTTCCTGCAAAGAGTCTGATCAGCCTGAGCAGATGCGCAGATGCGCAGGTTGATCTGAGTCATCACTGCGCGCACATACATACGGTTCATTTTACTGTGTTGTATGGTTTTATTTGTTTATTCAAAGTACCGGTTAAGCAATATTTCAACATAATGCCAACGGTTATGCTTAGTAAAAGTATAAATGCCCAATATCGCATGTAAATGTTACTAATGTGTTCTTACCCTCTGAGTTCGATGTAGACCTCTTTGACATACGAGAAGTGTCGTATGCTGTCGATTCTAAAATGTAAAAAAAAAAAAAAAAATGATCAACAAGGTCAGAAAACATACCTCGGACGTGTGCGTCCAGCGAAGATTCAGATCAGCCTGCCCATTCGCTGGTTGCAAAGTTTCTTGTTGCTGCAAAGAAGACTAACCAGACTGTGCAAAGGCTCAAGTTGATTTGAGGGTTAGGCCTACATATCTCAAGGTATCTTTTCTCGCTTTGCGATTCATATACATACTGTAGTAATTTTATCAGCTAATGATTAGTTCAGCATAGTGTTACAAGTACACTACAACCTCTTTATAACACGGTTCTTTATAACACGGTTTTGGATATAACATGGTTCAAAGATGGACCCAAAAGTGTATAGATTACATTGAAAAATGACCTTAAAATGGTCATTTTTCAATATAATCTATACATTTTTGTTTGGATATAACATGGTTATTTAACTAACACGGGTTATGCTATGGAAACCAGCAATTGTGTTATACAGAGAGGATTTATACATAGATATACTTCGAAATAAAATGTTCAGAAAATTAACGAAACTGTAGATAATATTCATATACTATAACTCAACGTTGTCAGTTAATGGTTTACAGAACTCATTACGAAAACATGCCTATTAAAAAATATTGAAAATTTTACCACCAAAAAATGAAAATTTTCAGATAACAAATTCTGATATTCTTCATATTTCTGCTCAAACCATAGATTGCGGGTACTCGTTAGAACCTCCTCGGCGAGGCGGTTCTAACGAGTACCCGCAATCTATGGTTTTGAGCAGAAATAAGAAAAATAATGTATACCCCTGTAAACCCCAGTTTTACTATATAAAAGTGGGGTTTAAGGGGGTCAAAATTATATAGGCGTGTTTTCGTGATGTAAATCATTTCAAACAGCCGCATTTTAGAGAACATTTAGAAATAACATATCGTACTTTTATATAGATTATGTCTTAAAAACGTTTTAAAGGGAATCGCCTCGCATTTCGTCATGTCAATGATTTCAAAACTATACTCGGTAAGAATGTATAAAGGCCAAACATAATAAGTGATGTAATTTCCGCAAATAAAACTGTTCATTACGAAAACATGCCTATTCAAATATAATGAAAATTATACCACCAAAAATAGAAAATTTTCAGATAAAAATTCTGATATTTTTCATATTTCTGCTCAAAACATAGATTGTGGGTGCTCTTTCGAACCGCCTCGTGAAGCGGGATAAGGCGGTTCTAACGAGTACCCACAATCTATGTTTTTGAGCAGAAATAAGAAAAATAATGTATACCCCTGTAAACCCCAGTTTCACTATATAAAAGTGGGCTTTAAGGGGGTCAAAATTATATAGGCGTGGTTTCGTGATGTCATCAAAATTCCATGAAATACACCTCCGTTTTCCAAAATGTGATAAGTTTCGAATTGTTACATAGCGGCTTTGTATGAACCTTTATCTAGGATTTTTATAAAAATTCAGCCGTATTTTTTTTTTTTTTTTTTTTTTTTTTTTTTTTTTTGCATGACACAGGAATTGAGAAACCCGATTATCATTATATGCCACTGCATTAATCACGCCAAAAGATTACTTTCTGGGGTTTAAAGAAACTAACCTTATTTAATTTAAAAAAAAAAAAAGCTTTCCTTGCGTATCTTTCCCATCACGAAAACATACCTATATAATTTTGACCCCCTTAAACCCCACTTTTATATAGTAAAACTGGGGTTTACAGGGGTATACATTATTTTTCTTATTTCTTTTCAAAACATAGATTGTGGGTTCTCGTTAGAACCTCCTCGGCGAGGCGGTTCTAACGAGTACCCACAATCTATGTTTTGAGCAGAAATTGGAAAAATATCGGAGTTTTTTATCTGAAAATTTTCATTTTTAGGAGATGAAATTTTCAATATATTTGAATAGGCATGTTTTCATAATGTCTTACGAAAGCACCTTCGCGCAATGAGCATCATTTATTTTATCATTTTTTTATTCTAAAAAGAGCAAGTTTTCTTTGATTTTCAAACTTATTTTTGACGTTAACTTGAAGTACATATTATAAAAATGTTTTAGAATGTATACAATGGAAGATGAATCAGAGGATTTGATTTAAAAAAAACAAAAAACAAAAAAAAAAACGTTTTATGAGATTCTAGGCACGTAGATTCTTCCATACAGATATTTACATACATTCAGCGTATGATTTTAAACGACTTCGTCGAAAAAAACACTTGTAATGTTTACCCAGTTAATCTTTCTTCTGAGTCTTCTAAGGCGGTTTCTCTTCTGCTGTTTTTAGACCCCAACTCCAAAGAAATTGACGGAGTGTTGTTTGTCCGTCCTTTCATTCGTCACGCTCAACGATTAGAGATTGAATTTTGAAATCTTATATTGTTATAAGTAAATCCGTTGGACGTGTTTCCAGAGTTATGTCACTTTTTCCACTTAGGCATTGTAAACCTATGGGAAAAATAAAAGCTAGAAACTAGATATCTTGAAAATTATTTCAGACAGGACCTTGAAGCTTTTGAGCTTATTTATATTTGAGGAGTAGATTATGTGATTTACGTTTGAAAAAAATCCGAATTTAAGAAGAGGTACCTAAATAAACATTTTTTTTTTCTTATTTCTACGAGACATCACGAAAACATACCTATATAAATTTGACTCCCTTAAACCCCACTTTTACATATTAAAACTGGGGTTTACAGGAGTATACATTATTTTTCTAATTTCTGCTCAAATACATAGATTGTGGGTACTCGTTAGAACCGCCTCACCGAGGCGGTTCTAACGAGTACCCACAATCTATGTTTTGAGCAGAAATATGAGAAAAATATCAGATTTTTTTTTTTATCTGAAAATTTTCTTTTTTTGGTTGTAAAATATTCAATATATTTGGATAGGCGTGTTTTCGTAATGAAAAACAAAGGGCTTCATTAACATCTTATGGACGATAAAAAGCACCCTATATAGAGGTCTAGAATTTCTTACCCACTTGGTGTAATGTAGACCTCTTTATCATAGATGTGGTGTCATATAATGATGATTCTGAAATGCAGTATGTGCACATGTTTTAGTAATATATACTGGATATAGATTTGATAACTTCGACATAATGCTACAAATATAAACAATTCTAAATCAACAGGTGTACACTTATTTTACTCATTTGAATTGATCAAGAGTAAATTCAATATATTTCAAAAACAAACCAGGCTCTTTGTCCGTGCGTGTGTGTGTGTGTGTGTTTCAAACCTTTCATAAATTTTATCTAAAATTGGTCTTAGCAATATGATCCATATTTAACCAGTTTTCATAAAATAAAAAAAAATGTCGTTTGATCTATTGCACTCCTCTTTTTCAGTTCTTCTTTGTTCGTGTATCGTTCCTGTTTGTTCCTCATCTCTCCTTCTCTTGGTGCCTTGTGAAGGCTGTGTTTCATGATTGTGGCATTCTTTCCTTGGAAGCTTCATTTATATTCTACTGGTTTGAATCAATAAAATATTGCAGCTTTCGAACCTGTGAAAGACGTTTAATTATCTACCTATCATTTTATGGATAATTTACAGCCATTTTACAATAGAGACAACTAAATATTCCATATATATTGTAACCAAAAAATATAAATGACATATTTATTCGTGACTTATATTCATGGCGTTCTATTTTGCAAAAGTTATTACATGTGTATTTTGACTAAAGCACGAGGAATAAAAAACTTTTTCGAGAAATATTAAAAAATAAGAGAAGTCTCTACATACCTGTTGTAATGTCTGTAAGATCGAGGGTGAGATCATCAGGTTCAGTCTGCCCAGGATCGCAATAGAATGTCAGAAATATGTTCTCGTAATGTAATCTGGGGACAGCTGAATGATCCATGTCCCATACTGTCTGGAAACTTTCCAGGAATGTATCGCCGTACATTTTAGGTAGATCCGAGGTAACATTAATTACACCTGCGCATGCCTCGTACTGGGGTGGCTCTGAACCTTCTACCAGACATCTGGGAAAGCAGTAACGGCCGCAATCATCAAAGGCTACCAGGTAAGCCAGAGAACCTTCTGATGTCGGCGCTTTAACGGCAACGTATGTAACGGATTCCGACAATGGCAGACGCTGGTCTGTCAGTGCATATTCTTGGAACAAACCATCGTAGTTAAGGCCAACACTAGTCACGTATACTGTTTCTGTTCCATAAGAGGATTTTCTACAGCTCGAAAATGTCATTGATGAACCTGAACCTAGTTTTTGTTCAAAACTTACGGACGCGCTTGGATCAAAGATGTCAAGATTATTGACCACTGATCCGTTGCGAACTACCAAATTGTTGAAATGTGTATCAGTTGGTCGTTTGTACACGACCCGAACTGGTATAAAGGCCCATTCATCGATGTCGTCCACTGAGCCCATAGTAAATCTATTCTGAATCGGCCTAGTGCTGTTGTCAGTCTTCAGTCGATTTGGACATATAATGGAATCCTTTTCTCCTTCATTAGCTGTTTCTTTGGTTTTCGGAACACAAACATACTCTGTGTTATTTTTTAGAATACATGTAAGATGTTCTGAGTCACAGGTACGGTTAGACTCATTGCAAGAAGGCGTGAGTTCGTAGAAAGCCTGGAGCTTGTAACCATCTGCGTTAGTAAGGTTTTCGAAATAATACATTGAAGCATTGCCTGGCTGTATTGCCACCTGTTCGGGATATGTTTCAGCTTCTTCAGTTGTGAGCTGTTGTCTAAAGATCTCCCATACATAGTCAACAAAGGCATGGTGAAAGAAGAATGCGGGATCAGCAGGAGAAATTGGTACATTCGTCATATGGCCACCTACCCATGCATGCACAATGTTATGAGGAGTTTCTATTGTATAGTCTTCTGTCTTGCTTTTCGGAGGATATGTTACCGCACTGTTATTTGTTTGATTCATGATGTTCTTTATTCCTTTTAGGCTATACAATCCGCCAATGCAACCAATATCTCTCTCGAGGTTAACACCATCGGAAGTTATCCAGTTAGCGAAAGGACCTGTAATAACAGGACCTTTGCCGTTTCCAAGAAATTTCTCTGTCCACAGCTCGGACTCGTAGGGATGATCCAAGTTGTTTTCTAATGAGGAATCCCAATAGGGAATTGTCACACATGGAACTTCTTCTTGTAAAGCAGCTTCGTAGCTGAAATGGAAAGAAAAAATGAGCCGTGCCACGTATAAATGTCTCGACGGGTCCTATAAAAATAGTAAAGATACAAATCAGCCAGAGACACCATATAGACTAATTTGCTTTACACATATTCTACAGTACCCTGAAATATGAAAGCGGACAATAAAGGTCCTGATTAGACTAGGCAGAAGCGCAGACTGGTCTGGGCCTTTGCTGCCTGCATATGTCATAAAGCCACCGTTTCCCATAGTGCATTTCAAATAAGTTACTGATATGCTGCACAACAAGAGAAAAACGTCCTAATCTGCACAACCAGCATTTTTGCAGTCTGATTAGAACATCATTGGTTGCTCAGAACATCAACGGATAATGCAGAATATTCGTTGGTCGGTAGAACAAAAGATAACTAGAGGGGGCGGTTGCACTTTACCGGGCACTACTATTCATCTTATTTCATAGTTACATTTAGTTGGGGCTGCTGCCCCCAACCCCTGCAACATATCGTCCGGATTATATGTTCCAGTCGTACACAACTCATAAGAAACTATTAAGATGCAAACCCACACATATAACCTAGTCAAAATTAGTAGTGCCCGGTAAAGTGCATTCTAGCCTAACTAGAGTATGTCAACAAAGAAACTATTACGAAAACATGCCTATTCTAATATATGGAAACTTTCACCACCAAAAACTGAAAACTGAAATTTTTCAGATAAAAATTCTCATATCTTTTCATATTTCTGCTCAAAACATAGATTGTGGTATTCGTTAGAACCGCCTCGGCGAGGCGGTTCTAACGAGTACCCACAATCTGTGTTTTTGAGCAGAAATAAGAAAAAATAATGTATAGTTGGGGTTAAGGAGGTCAAAATTATGTAGGTATGTTTTCGTGATGCAAAGGCGGGTTTGATCAAACTGTGAGGATGTACATGGTGATGTGGATCTATCTTTGCTGTTTCTTTATCACGCTCCGGACTAATTGGGCGGACGATAAATTGATGAAATTTGTCTTAGTTTGCTCAGAAAAAAAATGGCATTTACATGCAAACTGTTTCCTGATGAGACAATTTGCATGGAATGAAGTCAGTATACACAAAAACAAAATAAGGAATGGTCAGACAGGCAGACATGGACCCAAAATAAATGGGATGAAATCAGGCGCCACTGAGAACTAAGCATTACTTGGTAAGTTTAGTTGTTTGATATAAGAAAAATATATTTCAAAATGTTGTCTTCTACATTCTTTTCCAAGCATGCTAAGGGTGAAACGTATGCAGTACCTTGAAAGACTTGTTCCGTGATTAGACATCGTGGACTGTTAAGATTACGGTTTTTCTGGGTAGGTTTGGATATGTCTTTGGCTTGGCCCGCCGTGGTTCAACTATTGGTTTTCATTTACTCTGGCATACAGTAGAAGTAGCCTTGAATACTCGTCTTTGTTTATTACAGTGATTAATTTGATTTTTATGTTTTCGCTTTGATGCATTGACTGAGTTGGGAGCCTTTATGCGAACCGAATTTTTGTGTATTTCTGTATTAAGAGTAGCATCGGGACCCAAGGTGAAGTTAGTTAGCTGTAAAAGTGCTTCAAACCCCCGGTGGTTTGCTCTACTGTCCGTTCTAAGGCGGTAGTCCCGGTGTTAGTCTTACTCTTTGTTGCTTTGTGGTTTATTCTACGAGGCGATTTGTTGTATGTCTTTCCGTGTGTCATTTTGTTCTTGTGTTTTTCAATCCTATTAGTATTGCGATTACCTCGCTTGTGGAAGAGAGAGCTAATCTTAGTGCTTTTCGTACGTTTGTTCGGTTTGTGCTTGTTTAGATTTGTCGGTTTCCTCTTTCTCTTGGAGTCTGGGAAGGGCTGCGGTTTGTGATTGTGGCACTCCCTGGACTTTTCTCTTACCTTTTTTGGATATGCCTATAAGGTAAATGCAAATGATTTGCGGAGGACGTAGCTCATTGACATTTATAAAAAATACTACGAAGGTCAAACCTTCTTTCATTGGAAACACTTACAGCTTTAGATACATCCTATGCCATCCCAAAAATGCAGGTCCGCCGTGATATAGAGATGCGTTTTCTCTGTGCACCACTGCTATGACGTCATACTTTGATCTTTCAGAACCATCCACCTATGAAATCAGTAAATCATTTATATATGTAATAAGATGACCGAATATTCACATGATTTTTCTTTATTTAAACAAAGCACTGCTTCAAACAAATCAGATTAACAACAGCTATATGTTATGAATGAGACTAAAAGTAGTATTTGTTCTTTTTAGCTCACCTGAGCACAAAGTGCCCATCCGTCGTACGTCGTCAACAATTTGTTTAAAAGATTACTCATCCTACACACGTGGGCTAATTGACTTGAAACTTGGAAGGGAGCATTGGAATGACCTGTAGATCCAAAACAGCTAAAATTGTTCCAATCAGCAATTCAAGATGGCCGCCATCTTGAAAATCTGGTGAACGCTTCTTCTCCTTAACCGAACAGCCAATCGACTCTCAACTTGGCAAAAAGTAATGGAACAGCTTGTAGATAAAAAATAGCTCAGTCGGAACAACTTGTAGATCAAAATAGCTCAGTCGGAACAACTTGTTGATCAAAAATAGCTCAATCGTTTCGATCGAAAATCGAAGATGGCCTCAATGGTCGCCATCTTGGAAATCTATATTACGCTTCTTCTCCTGAACCAAAATGCAAACTGACTCACAAGTTGGTAGGAAGTATCTGGATGACTTGCAGATAAAAAGTAGCTAAAATCTTTACAATTGGTAATCCAAGATGGCCGCTGAAAATCTATTTTATGTTTCTTCTCCTGGACCGAAAGGCAAATTGACTCTAGCATTGGTAGGAAGTATCGGGGTGACTTGTAGATCAAAAATAGCTAAATCGTTTTGATCGGAAATCAAAGCTGGCCGCCATGGCTGCCATCTTGATAATCTGCCTTGCGCTTGTTCTAGTGAACCAAAAGCCCGACTCTAAACTTGGCAGGAAATATCGGGGAAAATTTCAGATCGAAAATAGCTAAAATCGTTCCGATCCGAAATCCAGTTGGGCGCCACGGCCGTCATCTGAAAATATATTTTGCGCTTCTTCTCATGAACTGAAAGTCTAACCGACTCGAAACGTTGAAGTATCGGGGCAAGTTGCTGATCAAAAATAGCGAAAGTCGTTCCAATACGGATTCCAAGATGGCAACCATCTTGAAAATCTATTTAATTTTTTTTCTTCTGAACCGAAATGCTAGTTGACTCGAAACTTGATAGGAACTATCGGGTGACTTGTAGATAAAAATAGCTAAAATTGTTCTGACCGGAAATCCAAAATGGCCACCACAGTCGTTATATTGAACATCTATTTTGCGCTACTTCTCCTGAACGGAAAGACCAAGTGAATCGAAACTTTATAGGAAATATTTGGGTGACTTGCAGATCAAAAAAGCTAAATCGTTTCAATCGGAAATCCAAGATGGTCGCCATGTTGAGAATCTATTTTGAACTTTTTCTCCTGAAACGAAAGACCAATTGACTTGAAACTTCATTGGAAGTATTGAAGTGACTTTTGGCCACGTAAAATCGATTTATACCGCACCCACAACCCCACCAACCCCTGTAATAGTTTTACTGACCGTTCTAAGGCGGTGCTTCTGCTGGGACTTTTCTCTTACCTGTTTTACTATATCTGTAATTGTATGTACTTGCATGTATGTCTTGGTGTTTTTGTTTGTTCTTTTTTTACTTTGGATACGCGTTTGGCCATTATTTTGGAAAAACTGTCCTTTTAGGCTTTCTGCTTGTAATGTTTAGACTGTGGTGTCGTTACTTTAAGTGCGTCCTTCTTTCCCTTTGATGTTTTGGACTGGAAGATGGTAGGTAAATG
Source organism: Anodontia alba (assembly GCA_964016985.1). Taxonomy (NCBI): domain Eukaryota; kingdom Metazoa; phylum Mollusca; class Bivalvia; order Lucinida; family Lucinidae; genus Anodontia; species Anodontia alba. The sequence continues at coordinate 141,901,740 of OZ024823.1, forward strand.
TATCGATTCTTGATCATTGCCTTCCTTTCTATTGTAAGAAAGTTGCTAAAATCATTCCGATTGTAAATCCAAGATAGCCGCCATGGCCGGCATTTTGAAAATCTATACTGAATATCTTCTCTTAAACCAAAATGCAAATTGACTCCAAACTTGTCTGGTAATTAGGTAAGCGATACAGGGGCCATCTTGGCCCACTGGTTTCATGTTCTGCCCTATTTGTTGTCTTATTGTTGTGTTTGATGGACACTGTCTCGCACTCTGATCATTTTGTTGGGGAAGAAGAGGCTGATTGCGTTGTTTTTTCTTAGTTTGTGGCATTGTATTATCTGTAATTGTTTGTTTGCTCCTCATTTCGGGTGTAACTTTTAGGCTATATTCTTTGAATGTAGCATTTTCTGGCTTTTTTCTGGACATTTTCTACTACGTTTTTTTTTTTTTTTTTTTTTTTTTTTTGTTTAAATGGCTTGAAATTTTCACGAAAGAAGATAATGGCTCAACTGCAAGTAATTTTGTTAAAAATATTGACATTTAATCACAAAGATGTTTCCGTATTCGTTGGTAATTGACAAATACATATATGCAAAAGAAATTTAAGAGCAACTGATATACATTCAGGGGAAACAACTATGTCGAAATCGTTTTAGATCCTTCGGTTTTAATAGTTTGCCAATGTTAGGCATCATCGTTTCTAGACCTCAAGGATGGATTATTTTTAGAATTTATATAGATCCTTTTCTTATAACATGCTGTTATGTTTTCTAATACTTTTTATTTTTTTTTTTTTTTTTACCATGTAGTGTTACCTCAGGGAGGAAACTGATGCATCCGTTTCGGTAAGATCATTTTGCATAGTCATTGTGGAGCTCGATACAGCCAACTTACGTTAATTTATCAGATATTCTTTTGTAACTTTTATCTTATGTATGGAAATTTTATTGCTGCAATATGTGGATTTGGGAATATGGAAAATGGTGAGACGGCTTATGTTTTCGCTTTGATGCATTGACTGAGTTGGGAGCCTTTATGTGAACCGAATTTTTGTATTTCTATATTAAGAATAGCATCGGGACCCAGGGTGGTTGGCTAGCTGTGAAAGCGCTTTAAACCCTCCGCTGGTTTTCTCTCACCTTTTTTACTCTACTGACTGTTCTAAGGCGGTGGTCCCAGTGTTAGTCTTACTCTTTATTGCTTTATGGTTTATTCGAAGAGGCGATTTGTTTTATGACTTACCTTGTGTTATTTTGTTCTTGTGTTTTTCAGTCCTTTAGGCATTGCGATTACCTCGCTTGGGTAGGACAGAGCTAATCTTTGCGCTTGTTTTGTTTTGTCTGTTTCCTCTTCCTCTTGCTGTCTGGGCTGCGGTTTGTGATTGTGGCACTCCCTGGACTTTTCTCTTACTTTTTGTTTTATAATATATCAGACATTGGTTGACATTAAGGCATCGGCCTTTTATTATATATAGTTTTAACCTTTACCTTGACTAATTTCGTAGATGATAAATTGACGATAATTTTTCTTACTTTTTCTTCCAGAAAAAAGGCTTGAATTCCTTTTTGCATGTTCTTTTTTGCAAAGGTGACATTCTAGATTTTAATTTAATTTTAATTTAATTTCGCTGCAGCTGGTATTTACTGCCGTGTCGTGGCCGAAAAACGTCTCCCCGTACTTCACCATAGTGCAGATTATATTTATATTTCCTTTGGGACCATGGAGCCTATTCTGGTTTCTTTGAAAACGAATGCCGCTTAAGTCGGTGCTAGGGGCGTGTGCTGCCTCGCAAACTACATAGCTGCATATGAAGAGACTTAATAAAACCGAGTATCCTATTTTCGGTCTTTTATGTGTTCTTAGATCCCAAAGTCAACCTTTTAGATTCTTATTGTTTATGTTCTGTAATGATTTGTTTGCTCTTCCTCTTCATGTCATTAGTAAGCTTTGATCTGTGATTGTGGGAAAATTTCTATACTTGCTATAGCTATGGCATTTTATACAAATTGTCGCTTAGAAGACAATAATATGAAGTGACATAGCCTATTTTCTGAGAAAAATAAGAAAGCTGTTCCAAATGTCGGTTACGAAGATTTTACCTCGCATGCTGAGCGTTAAATTAAACGATAGTTACAAACGAAGAACTTCTACCTCTGTTTTCTTTAGTCTGTTAATTGCTGTTACAGTGTTGTTCCATTCCTGTTCTGTCAGTTGTCTCAGTTCCTTTCTCTTTAGTGTGGAATTGTCCGATAATGCCTTAAGGGTCAGGTCAGATAACCAGCTTAGCTCAGGTTCTGTAAAACTGCTTTCATTGCTGAAGTTTATGTGTTGGTTATGAACGTAGATCAAGCAAGTAAATACCAGATTTCCTGCTATACTTTGAGTTGTATTAGTATTGTTCCATACAAAGTTTAAGCACAAATCTAGAAGTTTGGTTGGAGGTTCCTTGGTTATATGCGAAGACACAAAACTGTTTCTGAAAACGGTGTAACACGCAAATAGTGCTACACAAGACAGTAAAATCTGAAATACAAGAGGAATTGATACAAATTCAAAGGAGGTAATTTTGTCAAATTTATCTGTCCCCTTCTGAAAAGGGGTCTACTCCCAAAGGGAGCAAATTCTTTCCTTTTAGAATGGACCCCTTTTCTGAAAGGACTTGGGTGGCGTCGAGACCATGGTGGGGCGGCTCCCCGGTAGTTTGAGTTTGGGACCGATTTTTATCTATTTCTGTATCAAGAGTAGCATCGGGACTCAGGGTGAAGTTAGTTGGCCGTAAAGGTGCTTTAAACTCCACCCACCCCACGCAACCCCCCACCGGCCCCCTACAACCTCCCCGTTGGTTTATTCTACTGACTGTTCTAAGGCGGCGGTCCCGGTGTTAGTCTTACTCTTTGTTGCTTTGTGGTTTATTCTACGAGGCGATTTGTTTTAAAAAAAATTAAGAGAAAAGTCCAGGGAGTGCAACAATTACAAACCGCAGCCCTTCCCAGACCCCAAGAGGAAGAGGAAACCAACAAATCTAAACAAGCACAAACCGAACAAACGTACGAAAAGCACTAAGATTAGCTCTCTCTTCCCCAAGCGAGGTAATCGCAATACTAAAAGGACTGAAAAACACAAGAACAAAATGACACACGGAAAGACATACAACAAATCGTCTCGTAGAATAAACCACAAAGCAACAAGGAGTAAGACTAACACCGGGACCACCGCCTAAGAACGGTCGGTAGAGCAAACTACCGGGGGTTTTAAGCACTTTTACAGCTAGTTAACTTCACCCTGAGTCCCGATGCTACTCTTAATACATAAATACATAAAAATTCGGTTCGCATAAAGGCTCCCAACTCAGTCAATGCATCAAAACTAAAACATAAAAATCAAATTAATCACTATAATAAAAAAAAGTACTCATGGCTAATTCTACTGTATGCCAGAGTAAATGAAAACCAATAGTTGAACCACGGCGTTCCAAGCCAAAGACATATCGTCAAGCCCCAAACCACTGGTTAAAGTTTTACGAAGAGGCCGTCATTGAGTCTGAGGCCCGAACCGCCGTCGTGCAATTAAAGAGTGAAGCATAGCCATCAACAATGATTGGGTTGACAACTAGGCATGCAGTCTGCCGCATAATATCATGGCTATAGCTAATTCTTTTATAACGGTTAATAAGTTTTCTGAATTGCTCCGAAAAGTTAGATTTACCGACGATTTTTCTAAATCTGTACACTAAGTCACAGTAAAATTCGGGTTCCGATATACCTTGTTGCAGAAGTGTTTTCAGACTGACGCTATATTTTTCTAACAAGGCACTGTGTCTGCGATAAAATTTCGAAAACGCCTTACGAAGTTTAAAATAACGATAGCCCTGCCTAAGAAGTTTGGCAGTAAGGGCTTAATTACGGTAGTTAAAGTCATTAAGATTTGAAGAAGCTCTGGCGAATCTTATAAGTTGAGATATGTATACCCCATATGAGGTACGCCGGGGGACATCGCCAACCAGAAAAGGGAAATTGACTATATCAAAATCAATATCGTCCCGTTTATCATAAATTTTGGTGGAAACTGTACCATTAGATATACATAGATTCAAATCCAAAAAAGGTGCCTCGGTATCGGAAGAATTTGCTCTTTTTAATTGGAGTTCTGTAGGGATATCCGGTCCACCATGTGGTCAAAGTAAATATTGTCAATATTTAATAAATCGTCAAGGTATCTTGAAGTTGAATTAAAAGCCTCAATAATGTCAGCCTGATTTTCACGTGAGAGAGACTTCATGAAATCTCTCTCATAACAAAAAAGAAACAAATCTGCAACAAGAGGAGCACAATTAGTTCCCATCGGAATACCAATAGTTTGTCTATAAAGTTTAGTTCCAAATCTAATAAAACTATTATCAAAAAGATAAACAAGGGCATCACAGACTTTTTGACATGACCATAAATTGTGATTATTATATACATCAGAAGTGAAAAAAGCACATTCTTCGTTGCAAGCCACATATTGGGTATTCTCCCGAATAAACGTTTGGTTAATTAAATCAATAAGTTTATCTTTTATAAGATGATGAGGTAACGTAGTATACAGTGCAGAAAAATCATATGTGGACAATTTAGAAGCCTGAAAGTTTTTAGATTTAAATTTATTGAGAACATCATTAGAATTTTTAATTGAACAAAAATAGTTAATTCCGTCCTTTTCGTAAACAGTATCCTAGTATCTAATCCAATGTTTTTTAAAAGCAGTAAGGCATGAAGTTAGCAGTTTGGACAAAACAGTAGGCGTACAAGAACTAGAATTAGCAATGAAACGTGCTTTATAAGGTCGTTTATGAAGTTTCGGTAACCAATATAACGTAGGAAGTCTGTCTTGCTTTTCTTTAATACTCATTGCAAACTTAGCAGTAATATCGATAGAATGGGTATTGAATATATTGAAAATAGATCTCTCGTCAGTAGAAATCCCGGACATACGCTTCTACCGATATTTCCTTCGTTCAGGCCCATGGGCATGGTGGGCGAAGCTTGCTTACCAAGTAATGCTTACTATCCGCGGACGCCTGATTACACCCTTTGTTCTGGGGTCCATGTCTGTTGGTCTGAACATTCTGATTCGTCATTCGTTTATGGATTTATGATTTTGGATTACGGCTTTGGTACCATGACCGCAACTACTTCATATGTTTTGGTACTACCAAGTTCTTGTTTTAGAGTATTGATATAATAAAGTCGCCACACAACAACAACATTATTAGCAGCTTTATCAGCTGGAGCCAAAACATACTTCCTATGAAATTCTTGGACACCTTGTTTCAAATATCGAAAAGATAATTTAGGCTTAGGAGGGAGAAGATCAAGGTTATTAGAGTAAAATAACACACGTTCATCAATGATCTTAAAAATCTTTAATTTCCAATTATTTAAAGCATTAGACTCAACATGCTCTCGTTTATACCAACGCGTACAATAAGCATTTAAAGCACTGGCAATTGTTTCCCGACATTTATTGAAATCAATGTGGGCTGGGAATCTATATTTAGGTCCTTTTGAAATAACTGAACGGATTCGTGAACTAGTTATAATCTTCAAGTTACCAGTGACAATATGACCCCTGGTTGATAACAAAATTTAGAATCTTTACAATCTCAAGAATCAGGGGAACTAGTTTCAATATCAAGATCAGAAACTAATTTATTGAAATTAAGTATAGTATTACGGAAAGGTTTGTTATATTTATAACAAATAATAGGAGATTCCTTGTTTTCGAAATATGAAGGTATAGCTGATATAACATTATTATCTCGAAATATGCTAGGTAAATCTATGAATTCAATACCTTTATTAATGAATGGAATTTTGATGAAGTGTCTAATGTGGTTAATTTCAGAATCAATGTAAGGACGAAGAGCATGTTGAGTATAACATCTAGTAAGGAGAGCTGCTTCATACACATTATGTTTTCTATCATAAAATTTATTCGCCTCATCATCTAACTTACGTAATGAAGAAACAAACAGTGAAGCTAGTTTAGAAAGCATTTGATGACGTCCAGAATTTAAGAGAATATTTAAATCAAAAAGAGAAATTTAAAATTCCCATTTTTGCGCTGAACATGGGATCGTTTATTACGTTTTTTTAATATCTAAAAGGGAAAAAGCATCGAAATCCGGCATTTTAGAAATATTTCCTTCATGGTAAATATTATCATTAAATCCAAATGGAAATGGGGTTTGTAAACGTTTAATCCATTTAAGTTCAAGTTCATGTCTTAAAATATTTTTGAATCTTTCGGTAGAATTGGACATGTGTATACTTTTTTCAACAGGTTGAACCAAAACTTTACTAGATGATCATGAATGACCAGTCTTGCTTTCCGCTATTTTGTTCTTGTATTTTTCAAGCCTTTTAGCATTTCGATTACCTCCCTGGGTGAAGAGAGAGCTAATCTTAGTGCTATTCGTACGTTTGTTTGATTTGTGCTTGTTTGGCTGTTTTTTTTCCTCTTCCTCTTAGTGTCTGGGATGGCCTGCGGTTTGTGATTGTGGCACTCCCTGGACTTTTCTCTAACCTTTTTTGCTCTGCTGGCCGTTCTTGGGCGAAGGTCCCGGAGTTGGTCTTACTCTTTGTTGCTTTATAATTTATTCTTCGAGGCTATTCGTTTTAAGTCTTTCCTTGTTTGATTTTATTCTTGTGTTTTTCAGTCCTTTTAGTATTGCGATTACCTCGCTTCGGGAAGAGAGAGTTAATCTTGGTGCTTGTCGTTCCTTTGTTAGATTTGCGCTTGTTTGGTTTTGTCTGTTTCCTCTTCCTCTTTGTGTCTGTGAAGGACTGCGGCTTATGATTGTGGCACTCCCTGGACTTTTCTCTTACCTTTTTTTTTTTTTTTTTTTTTTTTGGTACACAGGAAAGCAAACAGGAAAAGAAAATTCCTTCATAATTATGGCGGAAAATGCATTACATATCGGAACGTGAGAAAATGTAACTTAAGGTATTTTTGCAAATATTTGAAACTTCAAAATCATTGGGTTTTTTATCCGATCTCTATGAAAGTTTGCATGTATGTTTTAAAAGGTTCTCTGTATACATATACATCAAATTAGAGCGGAAAATTGTCTTTAAAACAAGGTTTTATTCTTCAAACTTGTGTTAACTTTTGAAGGAAGAATAGAAAAACGAGGATAGTTTTTTCTTATTATGAAATAAGAATTGCTTAGAATGTGGTGTTATTATACGTATACTATACTTTTTATGATAAAATTGGCTGACGAAATGTTTTGCTGAAGCAATTTGGTATTATCTGAAATTGATAATAAACTTTCAATTACTATTCTTTCTTTGTAAAGTTTGAAATTACCCTGAAGTATTTCTAGTCATACAAAATCACAATGGGTGGCTGGTGTGTTGGTCAGCTATGTATTAAGAGGCCAGGTGCATCAATACTGAAGAATAAAAGGGTTATATTGGTGCTACAGAGCTAAAGGGATAAACTTGGTTTAAAGAAAGGTTAAAAGGAAGGTGCTGGGCCATTAGGTAGGTATGGAACAAACAAAACCTGTACAAATTCAGGATGTGTTCAAGTAAGACTGGGGAAAGATATAAGGTGGTTGTAGTCTTGGTACCCAAGCCATAATCTAAACTCATAATCCATAAACGAATGACGAATCAGAATGTTCACTTGGACCCCAGAATAAAGGGGGTAATCAGGCGTCTGCGGATAGTAAAAAAAGGTAAGAGAAAAGTCCAGGGAGTGCTACAATCACAAACCACAGGCCTTCCCAGACACAAAGAGGAAGAGAAAACCGACAAATCCAAACAAGCACAAATCAAACAAACGTACGAAAAACACTAAGATTAGCTCTCTCTTCCCCAAGCGAGGTAATCGCAATGCTAAATGGACTGAAAACACACAAGAACAAAATGACACAAGGTAAGACATAACAAAAATCGCCTCGTAGAATAAACCACAAAGCAACAAAGAGTAAGACTAACACAGGGACCACTGCCTTAGAACGGTCTGTACAAAGCATTACTTGGTAAGCAAGCTTCGCCCACCATGCCCATAGGCCTGAACGAAGGAAATGTAGGTAGAAGCGTATGTCCGAAATTTCGGAAGTCTAATCATGGCTCGTCATTGGCAAAAACATCAGTAACAATTCTGGAAACTGTCACATTGTAGGGATTGACCAGATCATGATGTCTCCCATAGAACTTCTTAAGTGTTGCTACCAGTTTGGTGTTTTGATACTCCTGGCTCAACAACTTTGTAGTGAGCACTTTCCCACGCTCCATGAAGTCCTGATAATTCGGCTCTGGCATAACGGATTAACAAACCAAATCTTAGTGTTTCAGTGAAATTGACATATCTTCCTTTCCAGTGACTTATGGAAACAATGGAAAAGTTAGATGACCAGTAAACTGTGTGAGGAATTGGTTAGGGTTGTAGATATGCGTGTGTGTGGACAGAATGAAAAAAATCTGTTATTAGTGGACAATGCTCCTTCTCATCTGCAGTTGAGTTTGAAGAAAGTAAAAGTTGTTTTCCTGCTACCAAACAACACATCTGTTGAATTAACCTATGGCCCTGGCATTATCTAACGCTACCGAACAGAGCATATTCTTATTCCAATTGAAAAGTATACAAAATGCGGCTCGGAACTGTTAAAGGATGGCAATGTTCTTAATGTTATCTCGTTCTTGAGCCGGGCGTGAAGAGAAATTGTTTATGGAAATAAAAGTATTTGAAATTATATCTTATTTTCCATTATCAGCAATTAGTGTATATACAGTGAATGTAAGGCTTGCTGGATATTATGCGGCAGACTGCATGCCTAGTTGTAAACCCAATCATTGTTGATGGCTATGCTTCACTCTTTAATTGCACGACGGCGGTTCGGGCCTCAGACTCAATGACGGCCTCTTCGTAAAACTTTAACCAGTGGGTTGGGCTTGACGATATGTCTTTGGCTTGGCCCGCCGAGGTTCAACTATTGGTTTTCATTTACTCTGGCATACAGTAGAATTAGCCATGAGTACTCGTCTTTATTTATTATAGTGATTAATTTGATTTGTACGTTTTCGCTTTGATGCATGGACTGAGTTGGGAGCCTTTATGCGAACCGAATTTTTATGTATTTCTGTATTAAGACTAGCATCGAGACCCAGGGTGAAGTTGGCTAGCTGTAAAAGTGCTTTAACCCCCCCCCCCCCCCCCCCGGTTGTTTACTCTACTGACCGTTCTAAGGCGGTGGTCCCGGTGTTAGTCTTACATTTTGGTGCTTTGTGGTTTATTCTGCGAGGCGATTTGTTGTATGTCTTACCTTGTGCCATTTTATTCATGTGTTTTTCAGTCCTTTTAGCATTGCGATTACCTCGCTTGGGGAAGAGAGAGCTAATCTTAGAGCTTTTCGTATGTTTGATCGATTTGTGCTTGTTTGGATTTGTCGGTTTCCTCTTCCTCTTGATGTCTGGGAAGGGCTACGGTTTGTGATTGTGGCACTCCCTGGACTTTTCTCTTACCTTTTTTGTATAAATGTTTATGTTGACATTACTAGGACAGTTGTTTAACCAGTATGATGTCGATGACAAAGCCTGTCAGGCAAATCCTCCAAACAGGGCGTGAAGAGAGATTGGAGTTTCTACAATTGTGAAATGTTTTGATAAATTGAAAGACACTGACGAAAGTGAACATATAAATGACAGTGATTTTCGTGTGTTGTTTGTTTCCAAAGGCAATCCGTTTTTTACTTTTATTGTACACATTTACATAAATCATAGTGCATTGCGAGCTCATCTATAGGCATAGCCTATGGTTATACTTTTGGGAAAACTGGTTTTATAAATTAAAGATTAGTTTAGATCTTTATCAGATTATTCATGCATTCTTATGGGAATATATATATTGAGTTTTTCTGTAACCAATAAAATAAAGTAAAATTAAAAAGAAATGCATATTTATATAGAAGTATAAGTATTTGAAATTATATCTTATTTTCCATTTATCAGAAAATAGTGTATATACAATGAATGTAAGGCTTGCACAAATGTTTATGTTGACATTACCGGGACAGTTGTTTTACCAGTCTGATGCCGATAAAAAAGCCTGTCAGGCAATTCCTCCAAACAACAGCTGTCTCCATACAACAATCAATTTTGGCCTTACTGACCAAGTTGATTTTTGCAAAGAGGTTGCAATGTATACACATGCATGATACATGTGGGCCCTTTCCAGGGTCTTTTTAATATAGGATTAAGTATTGTTAGATACATACATGTAATATCCTGTACATGAAAAAAATAAAGATGAAAATTGTATCCATTTGTGTGTGATGACAATACTGAGCCACCATACTGAATACCTTTGTGTAAATCTGGTACTACTTAACTGATTATCTGTGTTTTATTTATGATATCAATAACAAGGTTTCTTGACTTTGGTGTGTCAGTTTTATTGCAAATGTTACATTCAAGAAGATATTTTAGCAAAGAATAAAAAAACACTACTTCTCAGCTTACAAAGTACATACAGTGTACCTTTCTCACATTGCCATACCCAACTCACCCCACCCACTTCTTTCAATAGTACATATTAAAGTGAATGTTAGCGAGGGTTTAACACAGGGATTTTCTGTATTCTTCGCCATTCACAGAATCTGTCTGGTTTAGAAGCACTAACTGGTCATATTCTTCGTTTTGCCAACATATCATAAGGTAGGGTTCCAAATGTTGTGATCTTCAATGTGACATGAATTAGCAAAATACAGTAAGATCTAGTACGGCAGGGCCCGGGCGAGTTCGAGCGGTACCTGTGGGTCTGGGTGGTTTCTGTAGGATAGGAAAAAAGGTAGGTAGAGAGAGATACATACAGACAGTGAGTGAGAGAGAGACCGAAACGTGATGATGATGATCATGATGATGATGATGATGATGATAATGACGATGATGATGATAATGATGATGTCCAGTATGCGGTCAATTTTATTCTATTTACAATAGATTACGTTTCGCAAGACGTTCACACCAATAATTGAATAAGCATGACTTCATGCTGCCTATTGGACGCCTTTTGTTTTGTTTTTTTAAGAAACTGTTGTTTGTTATTTTAACAGTTTGCACTGTTAAGAGAAATTCTTTATTTTGTTAAATGTGATGTGTTAAGCATCCAAATAAAATATAAAGGACGCGATTTTGAAAGTTCTTAGAAATTGTTCTTCTCTAGTCTGTTTCAGACCAAGATATGGAAACAGAATCTTTGCAAGGCAGCAAAGGATCAAAAGCGCCTTCAGGTGGATAGCGAAGACTCTGATCAACCTCGTCTGTTATCGATTTAATACTGGTAAGTAATTTACACTCGGTTTTAATGCAGGACATCAGGTACCATTGCCCAATATTTTGCTTTTTTTTTTTAATTTAAAAGACATGTTGCAAAACCATTTCGGCGGAAAATATGGATGTATGAGCAGGGTAATTACGACTTATTTCTCTAGAAAGTTTCTGATTTTGATTGGAAAAGTATCCGTGATAATGATGTCAATTTATATGCAAGAACATTTACTGATAATTTACCGACGAAGAATGTTACTATAAGACTTTCTGACTTGCCATGGCTAAATATCAATATTCGAAAATTAATGAGACAAAGAAATAGATTATACAAAAGGTACAAAAAGCAGAAACCCAGCACTTTGTTCGATGCCTTTAAGCAGTTAAGGAATGAAGTAATAAGTAATCTTCGCAAAGATAAACAGGAATACATTAGTTCGCTTGCTAATAAATTAAAAACATCAAATCTGTCTTTACGAGATTATTGGAGGACGCTGAAGTCATTTATTAAACCTTCCCAAACTTCAACTATCCCGCCTTTGTTTCACAAAAATGCATACATATCTGATACAAAAAAAAAGGCAAACCTTTTAAATAACTTTTTTGCGGAACAATCCGTGTTAGATGATTATTTAGCAACTCTTCTCGATTCTGTTTTCACGCCGACTGAAGTCAAAGATATCTTGAATACCCCTTAACTTGGCAAAGCCTCAAGTCCAGATAATGTAAACATTAGAATTAAAAAAAAAGCCGCTGTACCTTTGTCAGATCCCTTTTAACTATTTGATGCCCAAATATATGGAAAGAGGCAAATGTTTCATCGCTCTATAAAAAAGATGACCCATCTCTCGTTAGTAATTACAGACCAGTATCTAATACTTATGTACCAATGGGCTGAAAGCTGGTTGGTAAAATATAATGCAAAAAAAAAAGTCAGAAGCTCTTCTTATTTCAAGAAAAACAAATCGACCTTTACACCCCCAACTCTTAATGAATAATGAACAATTAAAGAGGTTTCTTATCATAAACATTTAGGTATATTTCTTTCCAGTGATGGAACTTGGCATGAACATATTAATAGGATTACAAGTAAAGCTTGGTCAAGGTAAACTTAATGCGTAAGCTTAAATTTCTTCTAGATAGAAGGTCATTAGAAATTATATACATATCTTTCATACGACCACTTTTGGCGTATGTAGATGTCGTGTGGGACAATTGCACATTATACGAAGTTAATGCACTTGAGAAGATACAACTGCAAGCAGTTCGTATAGTAACTGGAACTACCAAACCTGTTTCCTTGGAAATGCTGTATAAGGAAACGGGCTGTGAAACCCTAGAGGTTAGACGTTCTAAACATAAATTGTGCTTGTTTTACAAAATAAGTAATAACATTTCTCCTGAGTATCTATCTTCGTTAGTTCCACAACCTGTTGAAAATACTACCCATTACGGTTTAAGGGACGCTTCTAATATACGCCCACCACTAGCGAGAACGCAGCTATACTATAAATCGTTTCTTCCTACTACCATAAGATTATGGAATGATCTTTCCCCTGAAACGAGAGACGCGCATACTTTTACGAGTTTAAAGTATCAAATAAATAAGAATATTTAGAAACCACCTCGATATTTTACAGTTGGTGATCGATTTGCTAAAATACAACACACACGTCTTAGAACTTCTTGTAGTTCTTGGAACCATCACTTGTTTTCTAAAAATATAATAAACGGCCCATATTGTCAATGTGGTTCAGTTGAAACTACCAAGCACTACCTTTTCGAATGCCGGATTTATAGTCAATTACGTAAAGAAATGTTAAACGAGATATCAAAATACTGTACGCCTAGTTTGGATTCTTTACTATTTGGAGACGACCATTTAAACCAAAATTGTAATTCTGATGTTTTTCTGGCTGTGCAGAAGTTTATATTTGAAAGTAAACGTTTTAAGTCCTTTGCTTTCTCTCTCTCTCTCTCTCTCTCTCTCTCTCTCTCTCTCTCTCTCTCTCTCTTCGTTATATGTACATGTATATTGGTTTGAACTCAAATTTGGAAACATCATTAATAGTTATTTCTTTGTAAATGTCACTGGTTGATTGTAGCTTATGTTATATTGGGAAACAGATTCGTATAAGCCTTTTGGCTTCTTTCTGAATCCCATCACTTATTGTCAGTATTGTATGAATCTATGTAGAATATTCGAATAAATATGTTTAAACCTGCTTGGATACGAAGACTGTTGTGTCTTCACTGTGCGCTCAGGCAATCTCGTAGAAAACGCTGTGCTCCGGCACAATCGTGTACGCGTATATATTTTAACAAAGAAAGTACAGTAGTAAAATCTGTATACCTACAGTCGAATTCCAATGGCTCGAACATCTTTCGGACCATGGAAACTTTCTCGAGATATGGATAGTTCGAGCCACTGAGGGTTAATTATGGAGCCAGGTCAGGAAGCAAATGGTGATAATTTAAAGAAGTGTTTCGATCTTCAATAAAATAATGGTATGTTGAATGTACTCATTAGACTCGCATTGATGAGGCGATTATAATGAATAAAAACAACATACAATTTCATGAGAAAATAAAATAATTTCCTTAAATATTTGTTTTCTGGAGCTATCGGAAGAATTTCATAGGGACTCAAAAATGAGTTCGAATCAGCCAAGGTAAATGAGCCGTCGGTGTTCGAGCCATTGAGGATCGACCGTTTATAGCAGAATGTGTTAATGTCTTACCTTAATGCCCATATTTAGCCTTTCTGTTAATCAAAATTGTATGAAACAAAGTTCAGTTACCCCAGTTTTATATATACTGATGAAGTAAGGATTGTGCAAGATCATAAAATAAACAATCCATAGGTCTAGATAAGAGGGGGTATCCGGTAAATATTTTTCTTATTTCTCCACGAAAACATATGTTGTGGGTACTCATAAGAAGCGCCTTGGCGAGACGCTTCTAATGAGTACCACAACATATGTTTTCGTGGAGAAATAAGAAAAAAAAAACAATACTTTTGGATTGAAAAAAGCACCTTAACTAGTGCTATGCAATCTGAGTCATAATGTCAGAAACGTACCTTCTGACATGACCGGATGAAGAAACTGAATTACTGGCTGTCCAAAACGTTCCTAGTGAAGAATATGATTAGACTGAGCAATTAGGCAGGCTTATCTGAATATTCGCTGGGTTCACATACAGAAGGTACTTTTGTTTACGTTGCCGCTCTTGAAGTAACCATACTGGAAAGCCTTGGTAGTCAGGCAAGTTACACTGTTTTGTGACGTTGATAAAAGTATCATGAGACAAAACACATGATATGACGTTCTAAGATTTTCAAATAATAAATGACAATCAAATAAGAAAAGGATCTAACGATGACTCATGTAGCACAGTGAACACCAAGATTTTTCTGTGCATCTGACTTTAACTATACTACTTGAGTCGGGGCGCACCATTTTCTACAAGATTGAATGTGCAACCAGTGAAGTCTGAGACCAGCCTGTGGATAGGCTGGTCAGTCGTTGCTACCCGCCTTAAGACGTTATGGATAATTGGCTACCTACAGAGTGCCCTGCAAATACTCTCACTAGATTGCGCGGAGCCTCAGGCTAATTTTAGTCTTCCATCACGAAAACACGCCTATATAATTTTGACCCCCTTGAACCCCACTTTTATATAGTAAAACTTGGGTTAACAGGGGTATACATTATTATTCTTATTTCTGTTCAAAACATAGATTGTGGGTACTCGTTAGAACCGCCTCGCCGAGGCGGTTCTAACGAGTACCCACAATCTGTGTTTTGAGAAAAAATATGAAAAATATCAGAGTTTTTTACCTGAAAATTTTCAGTTTTTGGAGGTGAAATTTTCTTCATATTTGAATAGGCGTGTTTTCGTAATGACTGCGCGCACATAGTTTCTTTAGGAAATGCTGGACCCTGGCTCATTTGTGTTTACGTTTTAGTTCACACCTATGGTATCATCTCATGCGAGTTCAAACGGTTCATGAAAAACAGAATAGATCATGTTTTAAATGATCATTTATATTTGAAAACAAAGCAAGTAAAACGAACGAAACTGTTAAGTCTACAAAGCGTATAAAGAAACACGGGTATACGAGGGTGAGTCAATAACCCAGCTAGCATTCTACGTAAATCTACATCGGGCCGTCATCGGCCCGTCAGCTACCCTGACGGGCCGATGACGGCCCGATATAGATTTACGTAGAATGCTGACTGGGAAGTAACCAGCCTATCCCATTTCCGATGGACCGAGACGGTCACGATTTTCATGCTTTGTTTTAATGTATGATTTATACATAGGTACAAAATTACACGCGTATCGAGTCATTCTTTAATAAGATATTGAATGTTTATGGGTCTTACGGGTATACTCGTACGATTATCGGAAGTTCGGATCATGGGCATATGAAAAGTGTAAATCTTTTCTTGTATCACTTTGAGCGTAAAGAAACTCGTTCACCAAACAGTGACCGAATTCGAACTCTTATAATTTATAACTGCCAACGTTTAAATTAGTCCCACCATTTACGTTGGGAACTGCCAACGTTTAAATTAGCCCCACCATTTACGTTGTGAAATATACTTTTTTTTTTTTTCATTCAAAACGCTATCCATTGGTACTTTATCAGCAGGAGTGGAAAGAATATGTAACAATTTATAGGGTCTGGATACACGTTGTAGAGATTTCCGACGTTCATACAATCTTAGGTGACTTCATGTTTGCTTTCATGCATTCTAAGTTTCTTATGGACAGGGGTCTACTCAGAAAGAAAATAATTTGCTCTGATGGGGGAGGGGGTGGCAAATTCTTTTCTTTTAGACTATTTTTCGAGGGAAAACAAGATTTTGACAAAATTGCCTACCCTGAAAGAATACCTATTCACATTAAATAATGCCCTCCATTTAGGCTGGGAAATATAGCGCTTCATTCAAACCTCTACTCATGCAGGATACAACTGTTGAGTACACTGTTGAGAATAGTGTCCCAGCGGGCACATGACGTAAATACAACGTCGCCTCAACGTCGATGCAACGTCATGACGTTGCATCGACGTTGAGGCGACGTTGTATTTACGTCATGTGCCCGCTGGGGTATAGAACAGCTTAAACTCTACAGAGACAGTCATCAACAATTAACCCTTGTCATGCTGAATAAATTAAGATGTCACGCCTACTTCAAATTTTTAAGCCAGTCAGATTGCTTGATCGAGGGTCTTGATACAAAGTCACATACTTAATGACAAACGGTGAAGATCCAGATCGTATCGTTTTTTTAGAAGCCAACCAATCTGAATCTACGCTGTTTGCAAAACAGGGCTAATCAGGCTTTAGCAAGAACAGGATGAGTAGGTATATAAAATGTCGTAACGCTAAAATAGCATGGTTTATAGATAACAAATGTTTATGACACTATCTACCGCATTGTGTCCTTGTTGAGGGAGAACATTCCCTAGCTGCAAAACATTGCTGTTATCTTTTGGATGTACAAGTAGTGATGTAGGCAGCCTCTCATGTGTCTTGTGCTGACAAAGCCTTAAGAAACTATATCTGATATCATGTCATTTTTGTTGAAGGATTTAAATACCAACTTGTTTAATGATCACTTGTCTGAAAGTCCTGCCTGCTTACATTGTGGCATGGATGAGAATGTTGAACACTATCATATTGTTCCAAGTATGATGATTGTAGGACAAGATTAATAAATACCTCACAACTCAACTACTCTATTTATGAAACACTCGAAATATGTACTAAAGTTTTGTTAAGTGGTAATCAAAATCTAACCCACAATCAGAAGTGTATATTGCTAGATATGAGTGCATTAAAGGAACAAAAAGATTTGAAGTACATTAAACAATCCTAGCACAACCTTCTGTTTTGTTTCAGAAAGACTGTGCTGACAAGGGTAGATACAGAGACAATGTCTCAATTTAAAGCTACAACTAATAAAAGCGTAAAACGATAATACCCGCCACTAGCATGTCGTGGGCAGATAACTGTCACAAATTGACGAAAGTTTGCCCCATTAGCGATCCCAAAACAGACCGCCACAATATCAATGTACACATCAAGCTTGGTGAAAATCCATTGAGATTTTCTCAAATTATTGTTCTGAAACGAAAATACGAAGGTGTCATGGGCAGACAACTGTGAAAACTGACGAATTCTTGCCCATAAGCAATTCCAAAGGAGATCTTCACAATGTCAATGCACATAGCAAGTTTCGTGAAATACATTGACGTTTATTCAAGGTTTTCTCCAGAAACGAAAATATCGATGTGTCGCGGGCAGATAACTCTCTAAATATTGAGTAAATTTGCTGATTTGAAAGCCTAAAGCAGATCCTTATAATATCAACGCTTACACCAAGTTTCGTGAAAATTCATCAACATGCATTAAAGATATTGTCGGGAAATGAAAATACGGACATGTCACGGTCAGATAACTGTCAAAATTTGATGAAACTTGCCGATTAACAATCCCATAACAGATCATGAGAATATCAATGCACATACCAAGTTTCGTGAAAATCCATTGATATTTACTGAACCGAAAATACTGACGTGTCACGGATGGATAACCCTGTCAAAAAGTGACGACATTCGCTCCTCAGCTGTCAAAACCCGATCTCTACAATATCAATGCACATTCTAAGTTTGATGAAAATCCATTTATATTTACTCAAGTTATCATCCGGAAATGAAAATACAGACCTACGGATGGACGGACATACAAAAGACGGACAGACGGACAGATACACGGACAGCCAACATGAAATCTACTACATGTATCCCGCTACTATCGTGTGGCGGGGTATAAAAATGAAGGAACCCATTGGCAAGAAAACGGAAAGGAAAAAAAAAAAAAAAAAAAAAAACGTTGCGTGTTTCTAATCAATGCGAAATAGACAGGAAGGCAATGATCAGGAATCGATACAATTATCCCACATCTCCCATCAGAGACATCAAAGGGAAAGAAAAACAAACATGAAACAACTGGACCCTAATGGAAACATCACTAGCTGAAAGCCAAACGGACAGTTACTTTCCCACAAAGTGGCCAAATGGCTATCCAAAACAAAAAGATGTAAGCGACACACACATTCAAAGACGAACTATAACATAATAGGGGGGAGGGGGGTGCTTAGAAACCTAGAAATAAAAGTAAAAAGTGATTGCCTTTGGAAACAAGGAACACAAAATCACGAAAATCGGAGACTCGGTTTGATTGAGTCTCTTCATATGCAACACTGTAGTTTACAAGCCTGCATACGCCCTTGGCACCGGCTTAAGCGGTATTCGATTTTCAAAATAACCAGAATGGGCTCAATGATCCCAAAGGAAATAAAATATAACCTGCACTATGATGATGTACGGGGAGATATAGGATAAAATAATTACAGGTGTATTAAGCAAATTAGGAAAGAAAATACAAATTAAATAAATACAATTATCTTAAAATAGTAAGTAATGATTCTCTATGCTAATATTCATGGATGCTCAGCAAAGCCTCACACTCATGACATTACGAAAACACGCCTATTCAAATATATTGAAAATTTTACCACCAAAAAATGAAAATTTTCAGATAAAAAATTCTGATATTTTTCATATTTCTGCACAAAACATAGATTGTGGGTACTCGTTAGAACCGCCTCGACGAGGCGGTTCTAACGAGTACCCACAATCTATGTTTTGAGCAGAAATAAGAAAAATAATGTATACCACTGTAAACCCCAGTTTTACTATATAAAAGTGGGGTTTACGGGGGTCAAGATTATATAGGTATGTTTTCGTGATGAGTACTCAACAGAGCCTTGTACCAAATCTTTCTCCCCATCTTTGGAAAGCTAAATAAAGCTAAATGATTTGACAAAACGTGTTCAGTTTATAAATAGACTGCTTACTTCCTAAAGTAAATCTGTGTGAACTTAACTTTATATATGCTATCAGAATATCCAAATGCATTCATCAACATGACAAATTAGTGCATTTTAAGTGGAAATGGGCCGAATCTCATCTGTCACGAACCATTCTTTCGGGTCCATCACATTTTGACGATTATTTCTGAAGTCTGAAGGTGTGGCATATTAATGATTGAATAAAACTTAATTTGAAATAAGAATACGTTGACAGTGATACTTGTTATATCGAATGAAAACTTATCATAGATAAAAATTCTGACGCCCACTTGCAAACACGTCGACAGCTTCGATTGAAAAGTACTTCCCTTAAACTGGACATGAAAATACTCGAGTCAGTAAGTTTCCATAGATGCAAAATAGAATAGAATATTGTATGGTTACCATTTGTAAGCCTGTCCCTCTGTGTTCCCTATTAAAATCAACAAATTATACAGCTGAATATACTATTTTGTACAAAAAAATAATACTATTTGTGACAAATACAACTGATTTTGTAGTAATGCAACTTTTTGACGGGTCATTTTTAACTAACGTTGTTAATTATTGACTAAATATTTCGATTAAATCAAATCTCAAACACTAGAAACAATGCGCTATAGATCTACTTGTGATATGACTATGATGTCAGTCTCTTTATTCATATTCATCTCATCATTCGTATTGATTTTCTTTCTTTTGTTGTTGTTTTTTTTTTTTTTTTGTTTTTTTTTTTAACTAAATCGTAACCTACCCATTAATTCCACATATTTGTAATGTTTGCTAGTTATTATGTATAGATATGTAGATCATCTATTGTGTGTACTACTTATATGTTTTCTACATCTGTTACATCACCCTGGAAGTGGATAAGTATAGGCTTAGCCTACATCACGTCCCTTGGCATTTTTTGTATACAGTAGAACTTCAATGGCTCGAACCCCGATGGCTCGTTTACCATGGATGAGTCGAACACGTTCTTGAGTCCGCAGGGATTTCCTCCAAATACGATATACGGATAATTTAGGGAGATTTTCTTCTTTTATTTTGTAAATGTATGCTGTGTGCACTCATTAGAATCGCCTCTACGAGGCGATTCTAATGAGTACACATAACATACATTTAAAATATAGAACACCAAAAAGATATCCTACAATTATATCCATTATGCCTCCTGGTGTGGCACCAATAGTAACCTTCCGTGGCTCGAACAACCGCTGTCTCGAACAAATTTTCATGGCCCCAAAGAGGTTCGAGCCATCGAAGTTCGACTGTATTTGTTTTCGTCAAATATATGTATTTATGTGAGACAATTTGAATAAATAAAAAAAGGATTGACAGGATTTTGATCGGCTATCTAACAAACGTATAGAATCTTGGTAACTTCGCATTGTGGTGTGTTCAATTGCAATATCCGTTCTCATTCGTGGCTGATAAGAGCAGATTAAGACATCATGTCGACGTAATTTTGGGCTGAAACAAAATCGAAAGAAAAACTTCTGATCTGATTCCGATTTGATTTGAAATTTTACGGCGGAGTCAACACCTGTATAATCAAGCCGGACAGTTAACCTTCTCCCATTTTTCTAGGCAAGCATAGTCCTCGAAGCGGTTAACCAGTACTGTGTGCACATACTTTTGACAGTAACTGACAGATTCCCTTCTTGAATGAGTGGAAGGGAAAGAATAACCGTAAAATGTTTTTCATGAGCAAACTCCACCAAGGTAATGTGGCCGAGGTGGGATTCGAAATTCAGTGAAGCTTGTTAGCCCGAAAGTATTTGTTCCCAAAGACCTTGCCATTAAAATGAATTTGCTGTTGTAAAGAATCCTTAATGAGCAGATAGATATATGTGAGAAAGGTCTTGTTTTGTTCTAATTTCCTCATAGAACATATTTTTTGGATATTTCTGAGAATCGCCTCACTGAGGCGATTCTAAAAAATATCCAAAACATATGTTTTTTTAAGTATTACATACAATATTCATGCATAATTTGTGACGAATTTTTACTTCTGAAACGGAAGTTTCGTAACAGTCAAATTGTCATTACAACGAATTTTGGCATTGTATCGAGTGTTGGTATATAGAGGATTTTCTGTATCAGGCAGATGCGCTGCCGACTGCGTTATAGAGCCCGGCACTTCGGGTTCGAGCACAATCAAGGTGAACTGATACACTTTCAGGGGAAACATCACTGTCAAAATTCTTTTTCTCCCTAATCAAAAGGGTCTACTTTAAAGCAGACACACATCGTTGAAATAACGTCGATTCAACGTTGATTCAATGTCTTGGAACAACGCCGATTCAATGTTACTTCAACGTTAAGACTCGTCGCTGAATCGACGTTGTTTCAACGTTGTGTGCCTGCTTGGTTGCTCCCAAGTGGTAGACCCCTTTTCTAAAGTGGATTGGTGTACAGGAAAGCAAACAGTGTAACTCTGATCAGACGCTTCGTTCTACGTCGATTAATCTGGGTCAGTTGTGTTTGCCAAACTCAACTTTATGGGACATTAGGCAAATTTTTTTTTTATATCAAAACCTGGTAAAATCCATTCTTAATAACTGGATGAACACTGCCTGCAAAGCCCCAGTATTTGTGAAACTTAACATTAATGGGTGTATGTGGGTTTTCCTTTAGATTGGAGTTCTTCTTTTTATGCCTCCAATTTCGAAGAAGTTGGAGAGGCGTATTGCTTCTGGGACGTTCGTTCCACCGTTCGCCACGCGTTTTGATGCATAGATATGTATATCCCGTATGACGTACGCCGGGGGCATCCCAATCGAGAAAAGGGAAATTGACTATATCAAAATCAAACTCGTCCCGCTTATCATAAATTTTAGTGGAAGCTGTACCATTAGATATACAGTAGACATACATCACTAAAACATGCCTATATAATTTTGACCTCCTTAAACGCCACTTTTATATAGTAAAACTGGGGTTTACAGGGGTATACATTATTTTTCTTATATCTGATCAAAACCATAGATTGTGGGTACTCGTTAGAACCGCCTCGTCGAGGCGGTTCTAACGAGTACCCACAATCTATGTTTTGTGCAGAAATATGAAAAATATCAGAATTTTTTATCTGAAAATTTTCATTTTTTGGTGGTAAAATTTTCAATATAGTTGAATAGGCGTGTTTTCGTAATGTCATGAGTGTGAGGCCAAGGGTACCAAGTTCTTGTATTGGGGTATTATATAAGTCGTCACACAACAAGAACATTATTAGCAGCTTTATCAGCTGGAGCCAAAATATACTTCCTATGAAATGGTTTGATACCTTGTTTCAAATATCGAAAAGATAATTTAGGCTTAGGAGGGAGAAGATCAAGATTATTAGAGTAAAATAACACGCGTTCATCGATGATCTTAAAAATCTTTAATTTCCAATTATTTAAAGCATTAGACTCAACATGCTCTCGTTCACACCAACCCGTACAATAATCATTTAAAGCATGGTAATATATATATTGTTTCCCGATATTTATTGAAGTCAATGTGGACTGGGAATCTATATTTAGGTCCTTTTGAAATAACTGAACGGATTCCTGAATCAGTTATGATTTTCAAGTTACCAGTAACAATATGACTCCCTGGTTGATAACAAAATTTAGAATCTTTACATCTCAAGAATCAGGGACACTAGTTTCAATATCAAGATCTGAAACTAATTTATTGAAATTAATTATAGCATTACAGATAGGTCTGTTATATTTGTAACAGATAATACCACCTGTTACAGCACTTAATTGTGCGCGATATCCTGTATGGAAGTTGTCTTAATCATCTCACTTCTATTGACACTGAAAGGACGCAAAATCCCAGTCAAAATAGAAATTAGTAGAACTAAAAGATGTATCACAGTTTGAGTATGTTACTTGGATAAATTTTATAGAATGGGAATTGCAGATGATCAAGGCGTATTTTGTACTTTAATTTACGGTAATTACAGTAGGCTATGTGAATAGCTATTGTTAGAAGAGTGTCGATCTGCTGGAACAACAACAGTTCAGACGTTGATAAGTGTTTCTTAATTGATCTGGGTCTACATTGTTGGGCACTTCCTATAAAAAAAACAAAAGCAGTGTGATCTGATGTGAGTCTAGAGTGTTTGTTAAGGCCTGTTTTCACCTTGGAATATGTACAGTAATAAACTGCTTCATTTTTTATCTAATTTAGATCTATACTGTTATACAGGGCATAAAAACAAACAGTCTGATCTGGTCTAGGTCTACACCTATGTTTAAGTTTTAGTATCAAAATAGTTTTCAAAAACATTTACAATGATTTATGTAAACACTGCTTCTGGTTTATCCTGGGTCGACAATATTATACAGAGTATGCAAAGAAAATGGTCTGATCTGGGAACAAAGTATTTACTCAGGCCTGTTTCTACAACTATTACAGTAAGTAGGGGTTAAATTCTGACCTGGGACGACAGTGTAATCACAATGAATGAAGAAAAGATTCTGCTCTGATCTGGGTCAACGCTGTTTGTCCAGAACTGTTTGTCAGATCATCAGAGTAATTACGCCGTATACTGACACGACACCGTTTCGCTTGGCACGCTTTATAAATAGTCCAAGCCGAAAAATGTCCAAAGAGCCGTAAAGGTGTAAAACCTTCCGGGTGGCGAAATCTCCAGCACGAAAAAGATGCGAAGACTACCGAGTAGTAAAACAGCTTCCGGAAAGGTGCGACTCCTCTAGCCGCGAAACTATAAGGTAGCAAGACCTCTGACAACCGTTCAAATCCCTCATTTAACTCCCCGCCCCCCCCCCCCCCCCCCTCCCCCCACACACACCCCTGTCAGAGGTGTGATCTGTAGCACATATGAAATTGCTGTTTGGAAAGACTTTCGAAAAGTTTAAATTTTGCGTGCTTTATATGGTCCAAGTTTTTTTCTTTTTTCTTCTCTTTTTAAAAGCTAATACTAATTGGATAGTAACTTGCGTTAAGGTTCTTTTCAGCAAATTCTGCCCCAGCGACAGTCAGAGAATTATGAAGTATCGCGGCCAATTTTGGACTGGTCCACGTTATTACCTCAAGCCAAGAATGAACATTATTAGTAAATTACGTATATGAAATAGTCTGCACTGGAGCGAAAATGCTCTATTTCAAAGTGAACAAAAATAGTACACTATAAACAAGACGACGATGGATCTAGTTAGGTACGAATTTGATGAACCAAATTCAATCTGAGGCCTGATTCACCGTCATTGCAAGTTTATTTCTTCTGAATAAAGCGCCACCCAAACAAAAATACTTTCTAAAACAGAGTAAGTATGTATCGAAGACACTACCCAGAAGACGCATAACGCCTATGCAACGACGTCTCTACGTCGATGCAACGTCATGACGTAGTATAAACGTCATGTGTCCGCTGAGTATATACACTTGGCTGAGCTCATTTGTCATGTTACTGGACACCACTTATTAAATCATCTATGTGGGAAAAAAAAAACTTTAAGTATATCTTTGTTTCAAATATACCTCCTGATGAAAATGAGATTAGCTCCGATTCCAAACTAAACAGTTATCTAAGAGCTGATTATATAAAATTCTATGACCGATACTAATAGCTCTGTACTATATTGGTTGATAGTTGTAGCAGCCGGTGCCAATATAAACTAAGATAAAAGCACAGATAGGTAAAAACAGGTGATCATAACTTCTTTGGATTAGTGGGGAATTATTGATATTTGCTTGGGTAAGACACAAATAGTATTTGTCTGTGTTGGAACTGAATTGTATAGTGACATGGGTGTACCTAACTTTGAAGAACATCTAAAGGTGCATTGAAAATGTCACATGCATGTAATTTAATATGACCCAAGTTTGTGGTAATACAGTCTATAATAGGTAACAAGAAGCGAACTATAATGAAAGTAATTCAGTTTACCGTATTTACCCTAAGTGTTCGGACAACAAGACTGATTAAATAGTGTAGATCCAGATATAATAGCAAAGCAGTCCAGACCCTGATCAGACGCCGCGTCGTGCCGCGTCTGATCAGGGTCTGCACTGGTTGCCATCCATATTTAAGATGCATAAGCATGTAGCAACAAGAAAATTATTCAACATCACGAAAACATGCCTATATAATTTTGAACCCCTTAAACCCCACTTTTATATAGTAAAACTGGGGTTTACAGGGGTATACATTATTTTTCTTATTTCTGCTCAAAACATAGATTGTGGGTACTCGTTAGAACCGCCTCGGCGAGGCGGTTCTAACGAGTACCCACAATATATGTTTTGAGCAGAAATATGAAAAAATATGAAAAATGTTTATCTGAAAATTTTCATTTTTAGGTGGTAAAATTTTCATATATTTGAATAGGCATGTTTTCGTAATGATATAGGACTGAAGTTAGGTAAAGGAGTTACGGTGTCCGAATACTTAGTATTAGCACGGTCGATGTCTTTTACTGCATCTTTCTAGTTTTCTCTTGGTGAGTACATTGTGCATTTCGCTGTTATCAAATGACAGCGAGAGCTTTTATTTCTTTACAAAGAAAAACTGAATTACACCAGAATGTCATCTTCTTTTTAAATGACACAATGTAAAATATTTCGCCTGTCCCGTATTAAGTTTTGGTGTCTGGACCAATACAACAAGGTTCTCACCATTTACGTAGCTAGCTCTAATTTGTGCGTACGCAGCATGATTTTCTTTGACAACTGGAACAATAGTTAGGTAAGCTGGACAAACCGAGTCAAAATTCATACAAACCATATTCGTTCGTTTATTCTAATTTATGGACCATTACTGAATGCTCTAAATAATCAGTATCCTGTCTCACTTAAAAATCATGTAATCAAATATTGTGAAAAGGTTTATAGAAGGGAAAATATATTTTGATCAATTAAATGTCAGGTAAGATTATTGATACATGGAAATCTAGGCACAGGGTAGTTTTCACTCTTAACGCTACCTTACCTCAATTGATTTTGCCTATATTAAGTGTTTGTTTGTTTGTTTTTTTTTTTTGTTGTTGTTTTTTTTGTTTTTTGTTGTTTTTTTTTTTTTTTTTTTTTTTTTTTTTTTTTTTTTTTTTTTGTTGTTGTTTTTTTGTTATTTTTTATTCTGAGGAGAACAATTGTAACTTATGATCATTTCAAAAGGTTTGTGAAACCCTTCTTCATCTTTTGGACGATGTATTTATTCACTAAAATTTAAAGACGCATTGTGGATATTCCGCTGGGGACAAATTGTGCTTCATTTTTGCTGATTATTTTTATTATTCTTAATATTTTTATTATTACTATTATTCATTCATTCATTTTAGTTTGTTTCGGGAGAGACGTCGTATTGACCCTCTGAAGAAAATCAAGCTGATGCCGAAAATTCAGTCCCACTTCTAAATACATAGATAACTTGCATAATACTGAAAATGATAGTTTTGAACAATTGTTTGATCAGAACTATCCCATTGAACTTCGGTTAAAAAGGGTATTGAACCGCGTCATGGGAAAGGAGACGTTATAATATGAGCCAACAGCAAAGGTTCCGGCGAGCATGTGCATCCGCACAGTCTCGCCAGACTCTATGCTGTTTGCTCTCGTAAGCAGTAGACAAAGGGAAACTCCAGCCAAAGAACTAGATTTGTGGCGTTGCTAAGGGACCAGACATGCGCTCGGAAAAACTGATTCATCGGAAAGTCCAAAGAATCCTTTTCCTCGCGACGCGGGTACATGTATCTCATTCTGAAGCACCTGTTTTGATTTATTGATATTGAATGTATAATGTCTTAAACATGCGATAGAGATGATTTAATATTGACATTGTTAATGTCTCTTTTAGACGGTATATTCCTCAACCTACCTCGTATGGCATATACCTATCTCAACCTTGCAAGGGTATTGGGCAATCTAATTATTAGAACAATGAAAGAAAACTTATAAACCGTTATAAAAGGATAGCACATAACATGAAACCCCCAGTGGTTTACTCTTCTGATCGTTCTAAGGCGGTGATCCCGGTGTTAGTCTTACTCTTTGTTGCTTTATGGTTTATTCTACGAGGCGATTTGTTTTATGTCTTACCTTGTTATTTTGTTCTTGTATTTTTCAGTCCTTCTAGCATTGCGATTACCTCGCTTGGGGAAGAGAGAGTTAATCTTAGTGCTTTTCGTATGTTTGTTCGATTTGTGCTTGTTTTTGTCGGTTTCCTCTTCCTCTTGGTCTCTGGGAAGGGCTGCGGTTTGTGATTGTGGCACTCCCTGAACTTTTCTCTTACCTTTTTTATGGATGTTTTTCAACAGATTGCATGCTTAGATTTTAACACGATCATGGATAATAGCTATGCTTTTCTCTTAAATTGCAAGGCAGTGGATCGGTCTCAGACTCCATGACGGTGCCGACCTAGATCTCTTATTAAAGGTTGATGTTTTATGTTTGTCTTTAATCAGCCCCTCTGTGGATTCTGCTAATAGGTAATAGTTTTCAGTAGCTCAAGCCGTCAGTATCAGGTGCTGTCCATGAACAAACATTTTTGTTTCATCATAATGATTTAATTTTATTTGCACCACAAGTGTTTCAGTTATAATTTACTGAGGGAATTAGGAAGCCTCTGTGTGAGCCGAATAAGATCTTGTATGTTTACAATATTTTAGATCTAGGGTGATTTCGCACCATTGAAATCACTACGGAATGCCGTAAAGCTACACACACACACATAACACCCCCCCCCCCCCCCCCCCACACACACACGGTATTTTGGTCCCGTCTAACATGTTTGTGTTTTATTACGTATCTCGTTGGAAAAATTAGAGCTAGTTGCTTTGCTTTTCATTGTTTTGTTACGTATTTACTATCTGTCATAACTTGTTTTCCTATTAGCATTGCTTGGAAGGACAAACAAACCAAGTATCCAAAATATATAAGTGAAAAATATCCAGGAATTACCACAATCATCAAACACAGCCCTCCCAAGGCACCAAAAGAAGAAGATGCGAGGAACAAACAATGACAAAAAAAAATAAGAGAAGAGTCCATGGAGTGCCAAAATCACAATCGGCAGCCCATCCTAGACAAGAAGAAGAAGAGGAAACAGACAAAACCAAACAAGCGCAAATCGAACAAACGTATGAAAAGCACTAAGATTAAAAACAAACGCCACATATGAAACCACAGACGATCAAACAAACAAGAACTATTGAAACCGGATTTGACAGTTCATGTAAATTGTCTCCAATGGAAATGTCAAATTCTGTTCCGTCTGTGAGCCACAAATCAAAACAACCTGGTCCCTCTTCCACAACGTGGTGATCATAGTGCTAGACAGGATTCATTAAACACAACAATAAATCTGTGAACATCACGAAAACATGCCTATATAATATTGACCCCCTGAAACCCCACTTTTATATAGTAAAACTGGGGTTTACAGGGGTATACATTATTTTTCTTATTTCTGTTCAAAACATAGATTGTGGGTACTCGTTAGAACCGCCTCACCGAAGCGGTTCTAACGAGTACCCACAATCTATGTTTTGAGCAGAAATATGAAAAATATCAGAGTTTTTTACCTAAAAAAATCGGTTTTTGGAGGTGAAATTTTCTATATATTTGAATAGGCGTGTTTTCGTAATGAATCTGAATCCAGATTTCTAAGGGTCGGGAGGGTCAGGATGGTAGTCAAGAAATAAGATCTATGAAAAGCCCGATGTAAAGTTCATGTCATTTATAACTATTTCTGTAGAGTTGCTTGAACATGCAATATGGCTCAGCAGTATTTTTATTCAATCACATTTTGTAGTCATTTACTATAATTAGCTCAGAAAATTAGTTCTCACCATTATGAGGTATTTTATTCTTCAGTATTTTGAATGGGCTTCCAGAAACCTATACCCCCAAACCTCCCTGGGATGGTGCAGGAGCTCCTTTAATACCTCATATGGGGTTTTTTGGTACCTCAAAGTCTGCCTTTATCAATATAGTCATGTTGACGTTAAAAAGGAAACTTAAATAATTTATCCTAATAATCTGCGGATGTATAGCAGTATAATGCATTTCTCATTTGCTCTCAAACGATGCAATTACACTAATTAGTGTATTGTAAATTACATGTATCCTTGAATGAAACATAGGTTAACACCTCTGCAGTTAATGGCAACAAAAACATTTGAACATATTTCATCGTTATTTGCTCAGTCTTCTGGGAAAATTCTGTTCTGAATGCGATGCAGTATGCATATAAATCAATGTAACGAGACTCTATTCTATTATGTGATACAGCGGTTTACTTTGAAATATAAGAGCCGCAACGTCAGAAAACGTACCTACTTGCGAGCCTAGCGAATATTCAGAGTTGCGCATTTGCCTAGTCTGATCAGAATCTTCACTGGGAGCATTTGTATAGGCAAAGGTGTAGATTCACCATGCGGACAACGAAGACTTTGATTTGAGGCTCACTATTTCTGTCATTGTATGTCTTTGCATGTATGTCCTGTTGATATTTTTTTATTATTTTGGTAGCCGTTTGGCCAATTTTTGGGAAAGAAACTGTCCGTTCGGCTTTCTTCTTGTTGTGTTTTAATTATGGTGCCGTTGCTTTAAGTGCGTCTTTCTTTCCCTTGTTGTCTTGGACGGAAGGTGTAAGGTAATTGTGATGATTCCTTATCATTGTCTCCCTTCCTATTTTCGTTGAGCGCACATGTCAGAAGGCACTTTATTTACGTTGCGGCTCAAAGGCAGTCCCATTGGTGTTGCCTGAAACAAAGTTTATTATCATAACATGGCACTCTTTATAGTGCTTTTGCAAATATAGTTTATTAGTCTTAATGGTATTCATATCACATATCATTTATACCGTATTTATCTTAAATACTGGGCCACCCCAATTTCCTGTCATACCCAAATTTCCTGAACAGGTCCATGTGGCTATAGAAACTCCTAAACAATTGACAAATAGTGTAGATCCTGATGTTTGCTCAGACCTGTCCATCCTAAAACTTATTGTAGATATGGTAATATATGAGAAACGTACATTCGGACATGTGCGCCCAATGCAGATGCAGCTCAGCCTGCTCGTTCGCGCAGTCTGATCAGAATTTTCATTGGACTTATTTTGGATAGCCAAGGACGCAACGTTTCTTCATACGGAAAACGTCGACTGTGGTCAATTTGCGCGGATGCGCAGGTTGATTTGAATCGTCGTTGGGTGTACATGTGCGAAGGCACGTTTTCGCAAGTTACGGCAATCTTTTTGACGTTTATTAAATATTTCATTGAGTTTTACATAACTGCAATATAATTTTAATAAGCTGTTATGGGTTCATATATCAATCATGTATTGTAAATAATTGAACAAACATGAAATGAAGATCAATCGTACCAACATATGTACCAAAGGGAATAAATATACTTTCATAGGTTGCAAAATTTGTCAAATTGTTTTACTCTTTTTCTGAAAAGGGGTTTATTCTTAAAGGAAAATGTTTGCTCCCTGGGTGAGCAAAATTCTTTCCTTTTACAGTAGAAAAAAATTTAACCCTTGTCCTGCTGAACCCGGATATGTACTACCTTAGCAAACAGTGTAGATCTGAAGAAGCCAACTGATCTCGATCTGCACTGTTTTCCATTCAGTATTCAATAATCTGTATTAAGTAATCTGATTGACTGCAAATGGAAATGGGTGTGGCATTTTAATTTATTCAGCATGACAAGGGTTAAGAATGGGAATGGTGTGCTGGAAAGTAAGTAGGAAGTTACAAAATGTATCGCTAGTATAGGTTTTGGAATAATTATAAAGATTCTCACTCGTAACAAAAACATTTGAGTCTTTGTATGCTGGGTAATTTTGCATGCTTTTTTTGTCGTCTGTGGATTTGGCTTAAAAATTAACTGTTTCAAAAATTCTTTTAGGAATACCATCAGATTGCCAAACAGTTTGGATCCAGATCAGGCTCGACACTTTGTCGGGCCTGATCTGGGTCCAAACTGTTTGCAAAGGTTATCAACAGATGACAAAAGTCGCTACTAGAGGGGAAGGAGTTAATACAATGTGAATGGTTGGCGTCTGACTATTGCTCTCTATGGTCTGGTCTTTTGTGGTTTTACAGGCATTTTCCTCTAGTTTTTCACATAGTCATTAAAGTCATACCTTTTTTTTTATCATAGATTTTGTAATTCTATGTGTTTAACCTTGATTTTCACTGCTGATATAGAGGACTGCACGATAGAATAAATATACGATATTAGTATTTTGGAGCGCATCAGAATTAAAGGCAGAGTTTCGACTGCGTTAAACTAGGCTAGTTTCGGCGTCAAAAGTGTTTCTTCTGACAGCTGCAAGGCGAATGCTTGCCCCCTAGCGGTCTTGTTTAGCATACCACTTCTCTCTTCGCATAGAGTCTGTATTTTGTGAATGGTCACAGTATCCTCGTCCCAAAAATTGCCTGAAAGTTAGATAAGTGGGCATAAAATTACACAAAAACTTTCAAAAGCAACACCAGGTTACATTACGTATTTGCTCAGAGGGGCGCCGAATTCATAGCGGATTTTACTGTAGTGCTAAAATTTATGGGTTCAAGCTTAGCTCAGACTTACTTCGACCGAAAAACTATGTTCTATCAGCAGTGAATGTATTCGCTTGATGGAAGACTAAATCCAGTAAATACACGAATTCGTAGTAACGTTGCTTTGACGTCGCTGCGACGTCATGATGTCGTAGCGACGTCGAAACAACACTACGAAGATGTGTGTTGCTGCGAAGGCAGTGAAAGAAAAGGATTGAACTCCGCCTTTCATATGCTATATCCCAACATATGGTGGACTCGAGCTCCCACTGCCTCTACTGCCAGGAAAACATAAGGGACCGACCATTTGATTTTTAATTGGGGGTTGGGGGAGGTTGCGGGAAGATGATTTCGGGTCTGGAAATTTGTTTTCATCTGCGATGCGAGCCTGTCTTTTTTTCACGTGCTTTACAAAGGGTAAAATAGCATTTACCTTATGCTGGCTTTTTTTTTCGGACAAAAGAAGGTCCTGGAATTTATTTTTGAAAAATCCTCATCCTGGTTTTTATATCCTCGCCTTTGATATATTCTATAGTGACCAATAATTCTGTTAGCAGACAGAGAAAGCCTTGATCAGCCTGCGCGCATGCGCGCTGGCTGATCTGGAACTTCACTGTCTGCATATGCCCGAGACATGTTTTCGCTTGACCTGTATAGTAAGCACACACCTTGTAGCACGTAGTTACGGACAACAGTAATAGGAATTCATCGGTCGATGGGCAGTAAACAAAATGATAAATTTGACAAACAAATGAGAAAAGAAGTGTTAACTAATAGAAAACAGCTGTGCACCTGTCAGCTTACTATCTTTGTCAGATATCGGTACATTGTACAAAACTAATAAGCGGACGGGTCTTCATTGTATAGGTTGAGTCTGCTTTCTCTGTGTGTGTTTCGAGAAAAATCGTAAATTTTTATATACCTGTTCTCTCCTGACTTGATCTGGACGTTACCATCCAATATAGCTGTGATATTATAAAGTGTTTTTTACATATGGTTGTAATCTGGAGCTGCTAAACTGCTTTTAACACTCCGTCACTCACCATCCCCCCTCTCCACCCCCGACCCCCCCCCCACCGCCCCCGCCACACACACACACACACACACACATCCCGCCCCTCCCACCACCACAACCCGAGTAGCTTTTTTTAGCTGCTGATCGTTCCGAAGCGGTTCTTCATTTGCAATTCTTCTTTGTTTGTGAGTCGGTAATTTCAAATGTAATGTTTGTTTTGTCATTATTTGTTCTTCATCTCTCCTTTTTTGGTGCTTCGGGAAGGCTGTGCTTCGAAACTGTGGCATTTCCTTAGTATCTTCACTTATATTTTGACATGAATCGTCCTATTCCATATTGCTATCATATTAAGAAGTCAATCATTATTCTTTTCTTTATTGTTTCCTTGTAAAGGTTTGACCACTGAATTAGCGCTCACAATGCAAATTCAGTAGACGACAGATATTTGCGATATTTTTCTTGGTTTAAACATATTTTATTTCCAAAATACGATGATCAAACATAAAAAACATATACACAAACGATAGGATTAAACAGAAGCATAATCTTATTTGGTTCTTCTCCTTATACACATTTCTTATTTTGTATTACGTCATGGCAGATTATCATTATTACAAAGGTACTTATTATATCAAGGACTGTGACAATATGTGATCAGAAAACACAATCATTCATTGTAGTAGAATGAAAATAAGTAAAAAAGCAGTAACGAGGGACAACATTATACCACAATGATGGTTTAAGCGAAAATATAAAAAGAAGCAACGAAAAGAAAAAAAATACAATAGTAAAAGATATCCGGAGTGAGAGGGAGCGGCAGGGAAGGAAAGCTATCACATGACAATTCTTAATCATTTCGTAGGTAGATATATACTGGCCTCATGAAACACCAGCTCCGTTTTATTTTTATTAGATGATACTAGTGGCCTTACCAGGCAATTGCTCAAAATCTTTTACTATCCTGTATGTACTTGTGAACAGCTTCAAAGATGACTTGACTTGTTTCACAAGGAAGTGATTCATCACCATGTAGAAATACATTTAGAGACGCAATGCAATATTGAGTAACTATCCGAAAAAGTTCGATTCGATGATAACGATATAAGTTACAAGATAAGAAAAAAATGTTCCGCGTGTTCAACATCACCACTTCTACAAGAACACAGCGGGGTGTCTGAAATAGATTTTACAATCAAGTCGTAATTTAAAGAGCTGCATCCTGTACGTAGCCTAGTATGCAAAATTAGTAACTTTCTGCTTCCAGTATAAAAATATTTTGGAACCGGAGTTTTATTCCGGCTTATCTGCCGTTTAAAAGAATCAACTGAATCTACATACTTATCATTGTCTGGTATGTTGTTCCATTCTCGTATAACAGACGGTAGGAATGAATAGGAAGCAGTTCTCGCGTTGATAGTTTGAACATCATTTGCGTTTCTCAGATTGTAATGTGATACTTCATTGAGTGAAGAAGGAACAAGAGATGAAAGGTAATCAGGAGTTAAGTTATTGTACATCTTGTAAAACAGTATCAGTTTATGATTTATTCTTCTTTTTTCGAGAGTTTCCCAACAAATCTCATTGTAAAGATTACGAATTGATATAAGCTTAGAAGCACCAGTGGCTATTCTGGCTGCTTCAGGCTGTATTTTTTCGAGCTCCTGTTTTTCATAATCGCTGCAGTTATCCCAAATAACGTCCGCATACTCTAAAATAGGTCGAATAAATGTTGTATAAATTATTTCTAAAGATTTCCTGTCTATTTCATATTTTAATCTACACATGATATTAATTCTTGTCCAAGCTTTTTCTTTAATGTAGTCAATATGTTTATGCCAAGAGCTATCATTTGAAAAATATGTTCCTAAATGCTTATGAAATTCTACCTCATTGATTTGCTGTCCTTACATGATTAAGGAGGGATGTACAGGTTTGTTGATTTTCTTTGATATGAAAAGTGATTTAGTGTTTATGGGATTTAATTTTACCAACCAAGCTTCAGCCCATTTAGCAATTTTTTTCAAGATCTGCATTAAGAATTTCTGCAGCAACGTCTGGATTATCAACAATTATGAAAAGACGGGTATCTTCAGCAAAGAAACGAATGCTATATCCTATTTCAGTTACTATATCATTAAATGAAAATTAAGAAAAGTAGTGGTCCGAGGATTGATCATTGAGGAACGCCTGCCTTGATAAAATTCCATTGGGATTCTACTCCCCCGCAAGACAACACGTTGTTTCCTACCAACGAGATAACTAGATTTTGATTGTGTTGGGGTTTAACGACACGTCAACCCTTGTGGGTCATTTTGTGTCGTCTCCCAGAGAAAGGGAGAAGAGAGATAGTAAAGGAGATGAAAGAGAGGGATAGAGGAGAAAGGAAAATGAATGACAGTGAAGAAACTGTCTACCCTTACCTGCTGCAAGGATAGCAGGCCTTGCCCAACTGCAAGTCAATATCAGTTGGACGCCCCAGTGATGTAAGATACACAACACCTTTGCCTCACCCAACCACCCCGGATATAACTAGTAAACCATTTTAGTAGTTCACCAGGGATTCAATGGACCTAAGTTTATGAAGAAGGCCGGCATGCCAGACACGGTCAAAGGTTTTGCTTATGTCACAGAAAACAGCCCTAACTTCTTTGCCAGCCTCTAGTGCTTGGCAAAATGTATTATACAAGAAAGTGAGTTGGTTAGTAGTAGAGTCTCCAGGTATAAAACCAGATTGAAAAGATGTAAGAATATTATTATCACGGAGATGATTAAACAGATGTTTAAATACAAGTCTTTCGAAGACTGTCTAGATTACTCAATAAAGAAATAGGTCGATACTTACAAACGTCAGAAGGAGCACCTCCGCCCTTAGGTACAAGACAAACATGAGCTATTTTAAAGCACACTGGAACAGCTCCTTGGTGTACGGACTGATTAAATAAGGAAGCAAGTGGTGCAGACAATTCATTAGATAGTTCACGAAGCATGCGGATACTAATTCCGTCAGGACCGACGACTTTACCAACCGGAAGCGTTCTAAGTATTGCTTTGACCTCTTCAGAAGTGAACACAAGAGAGCTTAATGGTTCATTTACAATAACATTGTCAATAGCAGGAAAAGTGACATTTTCTTCGTCTAATAAGGTTTGATCTCTAACAAAATCATTGAAAATATTTGCTTTTTCAACTTCGTCGGAATATACCAGGCCATTTCTTTCCAGTGGTGGAATAGTAGAAGTAGACTTGGGAGAAATGAATGTGTTTAAAACTGTCCACCATTAGTTAGATGATAGAGTCACAGATTTAAGCTTATTAGACAGGGAGTCTATGTACGATCTTTTTGAGTTACGAATCATTGAAGAAGTTTCGTTTCGAAGACGTCTAAACTTTACCCAGTTAGCTTGTGTATTTGTTCGTTTAGTTTTTTTGTACGCTCTTTTATGCATACGTATATGTTTCTTAATTAAAGTGGTTATCCACGGTGGCTCAGTCGGTCGTATTGTGACTTGCCTGTTAGCAATACAGGATTCGGTAATTTCAATCAAATGCTCATAGAAGTTCTTAGCATATACATCAATTCCAATCGGAGGAAGATGCTTTCTGCCTGAAAATATCATACTCGCCATTCTTCTTCGTTTGTCAGTCGGTATTTTCAAACGTAGTGTTTGATTTGTCATTATTTGTTCTTCATCTTTCCTTTTTTTGGTGCTTCGGGAAGGCTGTGCTTCGAAACTGTGGCATTTCCTTAGTATCTTCACATATTTTGACATGAACCGTCCTATTCAATATTGCTATCATATTAAGAAGTCAATCATTATTCTTTTCTTTATTGTTTCCTTGTAAAGGTTTGACCACTGAATTAGCGCTCACAATGCAAATTCAGTAGACGACAGATATTTGCGATATTTTTCTTCTTTTCCTAGTAAATTTACTTTGCTCTTTCTGTTAGTGTCATTGGTAGGCTGTGATCTTTGACTGTGGTACACCATATCACACATTCAGAGTTTACTTGTTAATCACCACAGTAACTATGAAAGGCAATGAAACAAGGACATGTGATTACAAGTTGAAAATTACTTATAAGATTAAAACACAGCAGTCATAAGGGACGTAACTCTGTAACTTTGACTCAGGAAACTTTTTAGCCGCAACGTCAGAAAACTTACCTTCAGAGATATTCGGCTTGCGACGATTCAGATAAGCCTGCGCATTCGCGTAGTCTGATCAGAATTTTCACTGGTCACATTTTGGATAGTAATGGATGTCTTCGTTGGGCGCACATGTCAGAAGGTACGGTTTCTGACGTTGTGGCTCTGAACCATTGACCTTTAAGCAAAGACCTCGAGCAAGCATTACTGTAGTCATTACTGTATCATATAAGAACTGTCTCATCACGAAAACAGGCCCATATACTTTTGACCCCCTGAACCCCTCTGTTATATAGTAAAACTGGGGTTTTACAAAGGTATACATTATTTTCTTACATAGATTATGGGTACTCGTTAGAATCGCCTCACCGATGCGGTTCTAACGAGTACCCACAATCTGTGTTTTGAGCAGAAATAGGAAAAATATCAGAATTTTTTACCTGAACATTTTCCTTTTTTGTTTGTAAGATTTTCAATATATTTGAATAGGCGCGTTTTCGTAATGTGTATTCTGATTCTGATGTTCGGCATGGTATAATACGACGGCGGAGCAACATACTTCCAAGATATGTTAGCGCTGCTCTGGCGTCGACCGGGCGAACTTGTCGGCCGATTTTACAATGTAAATGTGTAATGTATATATTGTTAGAAGTTTTTAAAGAGGACCATATGTTAGATTAGTACACTGTTTGCTAAATATGTTATCCTCGTAAAATAAAGACATTATTATTATTATTATTATTATTATACCAGGCTACAATCACCGATAATGGGCCGAAATGCATTTTGCGGCAAAATATCCATGTTGTAATTATCTTTTTGTAGCGAGTGACAATCTTTCTAATTTGTACCGAAAATGCAATTTAGTCAACAAATTCAGTCTTGCCAACAGTTCCATTTTCCTTGGAATATTTGGTCACATTCTGCTGTCTTGGAAAATCGAGTTCCTCTTAAGCCGGTGCTAGGGGATCACATTGCTGGGATATGAAAGTTTCCGCGAATTTGAGAAATAGAAGGGAAGGCAATGATCAGGAATCGACACAATTATCCTACACCTCCCATCAGAGACATCAAAGAGAAAGAAACACAAACACGAAATAGCTAGACCCTAATGGAAACATCACTAATCACTAGCAGAAAGCCAAACGGACAGATACTTTCCCACAAAGTGGCCAAATGGCTATCTAAAATAAAAAGATGTAAGCGACACACACATTCAAAGACGAACTATAACAAAAATAAACCATGACAGAAGAACCACCTTGAAACGGTCAGTGAAAAGTATTTCACTGGGGGCTGGTGGGGGGGGTGCTTACACGATTTTACGTGGCCACAATCCTCGCCCTTACTTCTGCCGCGGTTTAGACACATAATTTGTTCAGTCCGCATGAAGGCTTTCTAACTCATCAGTGCTTCAGTGCTACATCTCCGAGAACACAAAAAAATCAACTAATTACATAGATGAAACAACGATGAGAACTCGACAGCACGAAACAACTGAAATGCTGGAGCAAAAGAAAAACAACAGTTAGACTCCGGTGGGCCCGACCAAAGATAGAATATCAAGTACCAACCAATATTACCCAATATTAAATTTCAAGTAAGCCATTACACTGGAACCATCATAGAATCTGAGGCCTAACCCGCCGGCGTGCAATTAAAGACGGAAGCAAAGTTATTAACCGTGATTGGGTTAACAACCATGCATGCAGCAGTACGAAAACACGCCTATTCAAATATACTGAAAATTTTAGCACCATAAAAATGAAAATTTTCAGATAAAAAAATCTGATATTTTTCATAGTAATGCTCAAAACATAGATTGTTGGTACTCGTTAGAACTGCCTCGATGAGGCGGTTCTAACGAGTACCACAATCTATGATTTGAGCAGAAATAAGAAAAATAATGTATACCCCTTAAAACCCCAGTTTTACCATATAAAGTGGGGTTTAAGGGGGTCGAAATTATATAGGGGTGTTTTCGTGATGGTCTGTCGTATAACATTTATGTTGTACCAAATCTTTTTATATCGAAGAATGATTTTACGAAATTAGGTACTGAAGTCATTGCAAGCATATAGTTTTCTCTTAGACTCTGATTGTCGTGCTTATATGTGCTCAGTGTTTCCTATGGCATCTTTGGAATGGCAAATACTGTTTTTTCTTGAAAAATAAGAACAGTCTCCTCAATTAGTAGCCTTCTGCAGTCGGTCAAATAGTTAAAATAATTGCATTCTGCCATTTGGGAACGGTGTACTGATGCGATATATCATTTGAATGGAATTTGTCAACAAGATAATCTTTTCTTGTTTTGTTTGTCTCTTCTTGACATAACACTGTCCTTCGTTTAACCTAATATGTAATAACTAAGTTGTACTTCGCTAATGATCTGTCTAGGTCTCAGGAGACTCCATTAACCGTTATCACTCTCTGAGTTGATTCAGCATCCGACAAGATGGTGACGTTCTTCTTATTTTTCTGCGACAACAGGACTGCGCATTTCGTGCAAATTGTCTCCGTTGGAGAGAATTTGCATGGAATATCAAAACGTATTTTTGTGGGGAAACACCAAGTAAAATATCACCAAATTGTCTTTTGCTGAATTGTCCCAGAGAGTGACAAAGGTGTGTTACGAGTATCTGTATTTCCATGAACACATGTGGCCGCATCTTAGAAAACATTGCAAGAGGTTTTTCGTCGAAGTAATTTACACCAGCTTGGAAGAGGCCTAATCAGTTTGTTAACGGATTAGAACATCTTGCTTTCACAGAGACACTAAAGTCCTGTTTTAGGCTCATCGTATATGTTACGTGATTGATTGGGAAATCTAATAGGATTATTGCTACTAGATGACCTCTCGCATTGTTATTGAACACGAACCTATTTTGAACTGAATACACTCGCCCACACTAATTGGAAAGAGTCCGATTTCCATTTTATATTTGTAAGGCTATTTTATTTAGATATTCCTAGAGAAAACTGCTAAACTATTTGCAAACAGGGGAGATCCAGATCAGACGCCGATTCTGCTGCGTCTGATCTGAGTCTACACGGTTTACCATTTTTGGGGTCTGCAGGCTAACATGGGCTGACGCGGGTACCAAGCAAAATGTCATCAGTTTTTCAGGCGATTCGGAGGTTCCTTCGCTTCACGATACCCAAATCAATTTGGAAGTAAAATGTTTATTTCTCTTACCCTTTTGTCTTTATAAAAACAAACACAAACACTGATACACGGGGGTCGCTCAAAAATGGTGCCACAGATAGGCATATTCTCAAGGTTTCTTGTTAATCATTATGAGTGAGGTGAATATCCTGTTTTCCTGTTGTTGTTTTGATAAAAAAGTGCAACATTTGAGCAATGTTTTTTTTCCGATAGTATGTATGGCTAAGGCAAATGTTAACCTTGATTTATTCACTTGAATAAATCCAGGTAACATTTGCCTTAGCCATACATACTAGCGGAAAAAAAGTATTGCAGCTTAATTGTTTTACTGATTTAATGAAGGTAAGAAATTTTGCTTTATCAACAGTTGTAGAGCAGAAAACTCATTAAAGTATTCCAAAGATATCATGAGAAAGTGAAGCTATTAATGTACAGTTATAATAACACCCCTGAATGATGAGGAGGTCAAATGATTCTGGAGCTTTCTGAACCTTGTGAGCCGGACTGTTATACATGTACGCTTTGATACAACATTCATATCTAAAGAATGAGGTGTTCCCCTATTATACTGTAACGAAAACATGAGTGTGTAGGGATATATTATTGAAGTACCAGTATTTTTAGACTTTTGCGGTGTTTAAATCTGCAGACGGCATTTTAAAATATATTTTTCATATTTTCCCAGAAAGCCGGCTCTGACATTTCATGCACATTTTCTCCTAAACTAACACAATCTTCTGGTGCGATATTCAAGCAGAGATAACTGTTCCTTACCGGAAACTGACAGTTCATACATCAAGAAATTGGAGTCTAAACCTATCTTAAGCTGCTCATGTGTTGAAAACACTGTAAATGCTTATCCCAGATAGCATTCTTTATAAATCTATGGCGGGCCGTTATCGGCCCGTCAGCTACCCTAACGGGCCGATAACGACCCGCTATGGATTTATAAAGAATGCTTACTGGGATAGTTGATACTTGCGAAGTCAATGAATGAAGTCATATGTGAAGCCAATAGGTCAAGATAAGAACCTTGCCATGCGAAGACAGTGGTATCGTTCTTAGTTCATGTGCTAAGAACGATTGCCCAAATCAGCCTGTATGTCAACAGTCTAATACTGATCTTCGCAGCTCGACGTTTCAGTACAGAAGTAGCAAAGAAAGAACATATTCTGCACAGTCTGAGCTTAATCTATGCTGCTTTTACAAGGGGGAGAAAATGTTTGTGACTTCCTGTTTGCTTTCCTTTTCGAGTAAACCCCTTTTCAGAAAAGAGGCAACGGAATTTCGACAAAACTGCCCTTTCCCCCTACTCCATACTCCCACTTCCACATCATTCCCTGGCCCATGAATGTGTATTCATTCACCTTAATTTTGGCATAAGATATATATTCTCATGTTATATGAGCTTTTATTTTGGTACAGTCCTGCAAAGACACGGGTATACACTACTTGCTTTATATACTAGTTGCTCACGTCTCCCTGTCCTAGTACTTAGGGTCACTACGCTAGAGTCAGTGGACAGACAAAATGCAGATAAGACTTGCGGATGCACATGCCAATCCGCGCGTTCGCTGTCCACGTATGCCCCGAAGTTACAATTTCTCTTGGCGAGGCTCATTTCATTACTCTTCTGGGATAGACTGCACTTCCTTCTGAACAAGTTGTATGCCTGTATAAATCAGATTATCCTTGTTATCTGCTCCAATAACCAAATTATCCTTCTTGCCAGAGATATTGCGAAAACAAATCATTCCATAATATTTGAGGTGCAACGCACGAAAAGGGATTTTTGTGCAAATTGCGGACAACGTAGGCCCTGATCAGCCTGCGCATTTGCGCAGGCTGATCTGGGCCTCCGTTGTCCGCTTACAAAATCAATGGCTACTGTAGTATATGTCGACAAACAGAGAATGCCGAGATCACATACGGATGCGCCCGATCATCTGGACCTTTTTTGTTCGCATATGGCTAAAGAACCATTGTCCGACATTGCGCATCATTTATCAAGAGAACAATAATCTTTTAGATGCGGAGAGTCTGTGTTTTAAATACCTTTCTGAAAACAGTTTTTTGTTTTGTTTTTGTTTTTTTGTTTCTGTTTTTTTTTTTTTTTTTTGTTTCCACACTCCACTTATGCATTTATTTATGGATACTTCTTTGATAACATGTACCCCACTTAAGGGGATTGTGTATATTTAGGGGAATCAACTCTCTCTAACTTCTTTTACATCCCTTCTAAAAGGATTTTCTCTAAAAGAAAGAACTTGCTCTCCAATGATGCAAATGTTTCCTATTTACTGCTCAAGGCACTTCTTTTAGGGAATCCCCTTGTTTAGCAGGACCTTGGTGTGCAGGAACGCAAACGGGGTTAAAAGTTGTCTACATTATAAAACAAGAATTCCGCGGAAGGCGTCATCGCACCTGCTGGCGCAAAAGTCACAGGACGCTCCATCAAAATGTGGTTATTAAATAAGTTTATTTCATTCTTAGCAGTGCTTACTTGGAAAACTGGGTTGAAAAAAATGTAGACAAAGTGCCTAGTGGGGCACATATATTCCAGGCCAGTCCCATTCCCTCTAATGGCTATATCTTCAACACTGACTTTTCGTATCATACAGCCCAATGATAATGGAACGTTGACGTAAAATGTGTAAAAGTCACTGGAGCATGAAATATAGGTCAAGGTCACGGGTCAAGGTACCTGCTAATTCAGTACATCAAGGAGAAGCACAATGCAAGGTATGGTGGTTGTAGGCCTTATAGTTGAGGAGTTATCAAACATCAACGTAAAATGTGTCAAATATAGTCAAGGTCACTGGGTCAAGGTACCTGCCAAGCCAGGGCAATGAGGTGAAGCACTATGCAAGGTTTAGTGGTTGTAGGTCTTATATTTGAGGAGATACCGAACATCAATATAAAATGTGTCAAAGTCACTGGAGTGCACAATATAGGTCAAGGTCACCAAGTCAAGGTACCTGTCGAGTCAGTACATCGAGAAGAAGTGCTATATAAGGTTTGGTGGTTGAAGGCCTTACAGTTGAGGACATATGGAAGGGTGACCTAAAAAGTCAATAGAGCGTGAAATATAGGTCAAGGTCACCCAGTCAAGGTACCTGCAGAGTCCGTACATTGAGGAGAAGCACTATGCAAGGTTTGATGGTTGTAGGCCTTATAGTTGAGGAGATATTGAACGTTGACGTAAAATGTGTAAAAGGCACTGGAGCTCAAAATATAGGTCAAGGTCACCAGGTCAAGATACCTGCCAAGTCAGTACATATAAAAGAAGCACTATGCAAGGTTTGGTGGCTAGAGGTCTTACACTTGAGGAGATCTGGAACGTTGATGTAAATTATGTCAAAGTCACTGCAGCCAAAATATAGGTCAAGGTCACCAGGTCAAGGCATCTGCTAAGTCAGTACATTGAGGAGAAGCACTTTGCAAGGTTTGATGGTTGTAGGTCTTATAGTTGAGGAGATATTGAACGTCGACGCAAAATATGT
Source organism: Anodontia alba (assembly GCA_964016985.1). NCBI lineage: Eukaryota > Metazoa > Mollusca > Bivalvia > Lucinida > Lucinidae > Anodontia > Anodontia alba. The sequence continues at coordinate 141,945,337 of OZ024823.1, forward strand.
CAAAGTCACTGGAGCGCAAAATATAGGTCAAAGTCACCAGGTCAAGGTACCTGCCAAGTCTGTACATCTAGAAGAAGCACTATGCAAGGTTTGGTAGTTGTATGCCTTATAGTTGAGAAGATCTGGAATGTCAACGTAAATTGTGTCAAAGTCAATGGAGCGCAAAATATAGGTCAAGGTCACTGGGTCAACATATCTGCCAAGTCAGGAGGTCAGGGAGATGTGTCATGCAAGGAATGATGGTTGTTGTAGAATTGTAGTTGATTAGAATACTAGCTTTGACGTAAATGTCGAACTTCGACATTACAGAACTGTTAAGAGACAGACGGACGGACAAACGGACAGACGAATGGAAAAGCGGGCACCTATGTCGCAAAGTCAGGAGGTCAGGGAGATATTTCATACAAGGTTTGATGGTTGTTTAGTCTTGTAGTTGATTAGAATACTAACTTTGACATAAATGTCGAACTTCGACATAACAGAACTGTTAAGAGACGGACAGACGGACAGACGAACAGACAGACGAATGGAAAAGTGGGCACCTGTGTCGCAAAGTCGGGAGGTCAGGGAGATGTTTCATGCAAGGTTTGATGGTTGTTTAGTCTTGTAGTTGATTAAAATACTAACTTTGACATAAATGTCGAACTTCGACATAAATGTTGACAGACGGACAGACGAATGGACAGACATACGGAAAAGCGGACGCCTATGTTGCAAAGTCAGGAGGTCAGGGAGATGTTTCATGCAAGGTTTGATGGTTGTTTAGTCTTGTAGTTGATTAGAATACTAACTTTGACATAAATGTCGAACGTCGACATAAATGTTGACAGACGGACGGACGGACTGACGGACGGACGGACGGACTGACGGACGGACGGACGGACGGACGGAAAATCGGACGCCTATATCGCACCCTGCTACAAGCAGGTGCGATAAAATGATAGGAACGCTGCCGAGCATGTCCAGTTTTTCGTTTACAATATTCAGCTCGCTCTAGTTATCACTGTTTATTAAGAAACCCATAAACATGATAAAGGTATCATTTTGAATGAGAAACACGTATAGGTATGATTAATCTAGCTGTGAGGGAATTCCATGCTCTGTCATGGGAGGCAACTGTCAATATTGATTTTGCCTCCCTTTTAAAAAAGAGTCTATTCCAAAAGAAAATAATTTGCACTCCTTAATTATTTCTTTTTAGAATAGACCCCGTTTCAGAAGGGGATTGGTATACAGGAAGGCAAACATGGAGTCATAAAAGTTGTTATCCTTGTACAAAACATCCACCAGGCACATAGGCGTAACGCCCAATACGCACATTATTCATGTGCATAACTTGCGTTAGATTTTATTTTACAAAAAAGTGATATTGACATTAATAGTTTGCTTCTTAATCATGGGGGCTGCTCTTAAAGGAAAGAATTTGCTCCCTGTGGGAGCAAATTCTTTCCTTTAAGAGTAGCCCTTTTTTTTAGAAGTTTTATTAGGCATGTTTTTTACGATTTTTTCCTGGCTTTGCGTAAAAATAATTCCATTCTGGCTGCACCACTGAAGTGTATCGAGTCTTCTAAATATTCAAGGATTTGTACGCAAGCACTGTAGAACCCGGATCAAACTGTTAAAAAATGAGCAGTTTGGTGAGGGGTTTACACTGTTTACCATTCAGTCAGCATTTTTCTTACGCATCACAAGATAGTCAACTCAACTTGATCGGTCTTGATATATCAGAAGGAATTGCGCCCAGCGGAGATTCAGATCAGCCTGCGCATTCACGCAGTCTGATCAGAATCTTCACTGGGCTCATTTTGGATTGCAAAGGATGCAAACATTCTTCATGCGAACAAGGAAGACTGATCAGACTGCGCGGATGCACAGGATAATTTGAGTCTTCGTTGGGCTCAGGTGTCCGAAGGTACGTTTTTTATTCCGTTGTGGCTCCATTGTTCCAGGCTTAACCCATTTCTGCAGATTGGATTCTTCTACCTCAACTCTTTGGACATGTCTATTATCAATAGAAGGGAGTCTGGTTAGTTTTTAATATTACCATGTTTTATAGAAATTTAGGAACCTGTATCTAATGCAAACAGTGTAGACCTTGATCAGACGCCGCGTTTTGCGGCGTCTGATCTGGGTCTACACTGTTTGCCAGTGTCCCTTTTATGAGACTAAGCATAAATAGGTTAAGTGGAATGCTTATAGATGAGCCGACTATTATCATACAATTTACTGATATATTGACAAAAATAATGAAAATAATATTCTTGGCAGGTATTTCAGATATAGTCAGCTAACTATTAGTGCAGATATTGAACTCGTCAGTACCAATACATATTCAAACTCTAATGAAAATCTATCAGTTCTGTCTCCGCGTAGACTAATGTTTCCTCCCTAATTAGTACATTGTGGAAATTTTACACAATATCATAAGGAACACATTTAATCAATGCTATCTAATTTTAACATATTGTATTTCTATGCTCGTTAGGTAAACTATGAAACGTTGCGTCAACAAGTTTTTATAGTACGTTGTTAAAAGTAAAATGTAAGCACTTTGCTATTGGGCATCATCGATAAAGATTCTGCACTTTTCAGGGACTGGAAACTATCGATAGCCAATCAAGTCAAAAGCCAATTATCGTTTAACCCTTCTCTTGCTAAACACGACATGTGCCATCTGATCTGGATCTGCACTGTTTGTCATTAAATATGTGAAATTTCTATCAAAAATCCGGATCAAGTAATCTGATTGGCTGCAAATTAGAAGTGGGCGTGGCGTCTTAATTTATTCAGCAAGGCAAGGGTTAATGCGTGCTGTTTCGTCGCTATTAAAAAGCATTCAGTCAAACTTCTGAAGAAGCCAACTGATCTGGATCTGCACTGTTTGTCATTAAATATGTGAATTTCTATCAAAAATCCGGATCAAGTAGTCTAAATGGCTACAATTTAGAAGTGGGTGCGGCGTCTTAATTTATTCAGCAAGGCAAGGGTTAATGCGTGCTGTTTCGTCGCTGTTAAAAAGCATTCAGTCAAACTTGGCATTAATTTTATTAACGGCTCAGGGCGCTAAATAAGCAGAGTATTTTGCTGTGTTTTCTCTTTTATTCTTCAAGTCACTTGACATACTAAGATAATTTTAGAATCAACTCGCATAGAAAATTCGATTGATATTCAAGAAGTTGCGTTCTTTGAAGGAGATACATGTAGTAACATTCCTAAACTTGTCATCTTTTAATCATACCTTTTATCTTGGGCTCTGGCAATCATTTAGGTGTGGACGGGCAGTGCTCTTTGACTGTAAAGTTCTGCGGAACTTCAAAACATCGTAAAACCTTAATCCAAGTACAGTGTGCATATCTCAAATATCGGTATGAAACCTCTTCGAGTTGAGGCATCGGCGCCTGTCTTCCTCTACAATCTATCCAAGAACATTTCTTCAAAAATATATATTAAGAAATTTTTTCGCGATAATGCCTGCCAACTTGAAAAGGATAAGAAAAATGAGCTTAATAATTTTTTGTGTGTGCGTTACAGCAGAACCAGAAATACCAGCCTTGTGCTTTACCGCGTATGCAAAAGAACTGGTTATCTTAGAACTGTCTGCGTCTGCGCAGTGGATATCGGGTCACACATTTTCTATTTATTAATGCATTAAAGTTCAATGTAACGAATATCGCAGAGAGCCTTGCTACACATGTTGATCTGGATTCATTGATCAAACGTCATCATGTACCTAAACGTGGCTCCCAGTTAAAAGGGAATTAGTATGCTTTCAGGGCATAAAACTTTGTCAAAATTGCTTTGTCTTCCTTCTGAAAAGTGTCTGCTCTAAAAGGAAAGAATTTGCTCCCCATTGAGCAAATTCTTTCCTTTTAGAGTAGACTCCTTTTTAGATGGGCTTTGGTGTGACAAATACAAACAGGAAGTAACAATCGTTGTCTCCCTTGCAAACGATTTCGCGAGAGGAAAAGGAACCTGGTATATCCAGTTCTTTGAGCGGTTCCATTAAAACAAAATATTGAAAACTACTGTTAAACCTCCGTAAATTTATTACTAACCGTTCCAAGGTGGTTCTTCTACTGTCATTGTATTCCTTTGCATGTATGTCCTGGTGATTTATTTTTTATTTTGGATAGCCGTTTGGCCTATTTTGGGAAAGAAACTGTCATTTTGGCTTTCTGTTTGTAGAGTTTTGATTGTGGTGCCGTTGCTTTAAGTGCGTCCTTCCTTCCCTTTGGTGTCTTGGACGGAAGGTGTTAGGTAATTGTATCGATTCCTGATCATTGCCTTCCTTTCTATTTCCTTGTGAAGCAGCCAGAACGCCACAACGTTTCTTGTCAATACACACATGCCATACGGGGATGATTGCGTCAGACGGAAGACAAAACGGGGCTTAAATCGATCTTACGTGAACACAACCCGCGTGTATTACTATGAACTCAGCAATTATAAATGTACTGATTAGTATCAAGTATGTGAAATAAAAGATAGTTTGTTAACTCGTTCACCCCTCAGTTTCAGAAGTGGACGGATACTCTCATTAATACAAATATGAGTCGGAATAAAAAAAAATCAAAAACAATATTGCAAACAGTGTAGATCCAGATGAGACGACTCATAAGGAGTCGTCTCATCTGGATCTACACTGTTTGTATAATTATCTGTTTTGATCTGCACAGCTGAACATTTCAACTGAATCATCTAATGTAGTAAAATAATGTAAAATAATGTATATTAATGATATATCTTGAAAGGACTTGGTCAAGGATTTCGTCAATACAGACTGTTGTGGACATTGGTGTTGGCATATGACGTACTGTATGGCTTCTAGCTCACATTCCAGCAATACCAGCGAACATCTGGTCCTAGGCAAACTCGCCTTCGTGAGAACAATCCGCTATTGGTTTCAGAAAATATCTTATTTATATCAAGTTCTCCGTAAGTAAGAGTTCTGCAGTACTGTAACTTGCTGGATATATAATTATCGGTATTGTAAGTGTAATTTTATTTGTGGCGAACGGAGATATATTCATATACAGGCTTTTATTATTATTATTATTTTTACGTGTACGGCTCTATTAAATATCAGCAGGTAAGTTTGTCAAAATATTTCTGTCATATTCAAATTTATTATCTAATTATTTGGACACACAGACCTGAGGAAGCATTACAGACTCGGATCAGACGCTGCACAACGTGGTGTCCAATCAGGGTCTACACTGTTTGCCACTGTTCTAGCAAAGTTTTAGACATATAAATGTGTATGAGGTCCCAATACTCAGGGTTAGTACTGAATATATTTTTTGTTTATTTTATTTTTTTATTATTAGTATTATTTTACATTACGAAAACACACCTATTCAAATATATACTGAAAATTTCACTTCCAAAAACTGAAAATTTTCAGATAAAAAACTCTATATTTTTCATATTTCTGCTCAAAACATAGATTGTGGGTACTCGTTAGAACCGCCTCGGCGAGACGGTTCTAACGAGTACCCACAATCTATGTTTTTGAGTAGAAATAATAAAAATAAAGTATACCCCTGTAAACCCCAGTTTTACTATATAAAAGTGGGGTTTAAGGGGGTCAAAATTATATAGGCATGTTTTCGTGATGAGTTTTATATTAATATGGTATTATATTTATATCAACGTGCTGCTTGTTATTAGCCCTACTTTTCAGTAGTATTTCTACCTGACGTTATATTTTAATGTTTGTAATGCTGGATGTAAATATTCAGTAGATGATATTTTGATTTTTTATTCGGAGAAAATAGGCTTTGACATTTCATGCGAATTGTCTCCTACGGACACAGTTTGCATAAAATGCCCAAGTTTATCTTCTGGGAAAAATAAGAAAATATCATCACTTTGTCATCTAATGAAGCTGCCAAGAGAGGGGTAAATGTTAAAAAAGAAAATATCTTCATAAAATGATAAAGGGCGTTGAGAGGAAGTGCAGCAGACAAAAACCTCAACTTTATCTTGCTTACTTTTTTAATTATTTCCCTTTATTAAATTTTCTCGTGCGGGATATTACTCTAGAAGTGCTAAAGGGAAGTTATTCAAATTGCATACAAAAGTAGTGGGCATTCGGCGATAGTGCAGTGTCTAAGAATCATAACTCTGTCTTGTCTTATTTTACTATTATTTCCCTTTTACACTTTCATAATATTTGCCATATATGAATCAAGAACTATTTAAGGTGTTTGGTTCAAATTATACACAGTAATAGAGAACATTGAGAGGAAATGTATTGTTCAGTCTTTCTTCCCCCATTTCCCACTCCCCACCCTATACACTGTTTTATACATCGAGATGGTTGTCCTATACACATAAGAAGCTGAAAATCTTCCAATGTTAGTTGCTGATTTACATGTACATGCATCCCATTATCCAAACCTCATCCCCCCTCTCCCCGCCCCCTTCCTCCCCCCCCCCCCCCCCCCCCCCCCACACACACACACACACCCTCGCGCCCCCAATATTCCATTTCTTTTATTCATGAATTTAACAGTAATGTTTATCAGAAAATAGTATTGGTTTTGTATGAGCTCGATCTCACTTTTTTCTCATAATGCCGGCCTCTGTGGCTCAGTCCGATGCGCGTCCGACTAGTGATCAGGAGGTCACGGGTTCGATCCCTGTCGAGTCCGGCAACATTCTTTCGTGGCGATTGATCTTGAAATATTTTCTACGATCATTCTCTACCTTCCGCTGATTCAAGAAGGGAAGTTTTCAGTTTATAGCGAAAGGATGTGCACAAGTTAACCGCTTACAGAACTAAGCCTGTCCAGAAAAAAAGTTACGTTAGGTAAACTGACCTCAACACAAACAAATAAATGTCTACCATCCCCAAAAAGGGACATTTGTAAACAAAATTGACCTAGATCAAACGCGGCGTCTGCTGAAGGTCTAAACTGTTTGCCATGAAAATTGACATAAAACTTTTCACACAGAATCAATAAAATCAATGTCTTTATATACCCTTTTGACTAGGTAGTAGAGATTTCCAAAATTAATGATGGAATGGCTAATTGAAGATATTAGGCGATTCAAATTAGTATAAACAACATACCATTACTATCGAAAAGACATCCCTACACTATCCCTTATCCTCATTTGCCACTTGACTTGGTGCTATGATTAACCCTGAGAGGCCCGAACTACCAATGTCTAGAATAAATTTCCATGATCCCATGTTCGAGTCATTTTAAATCGACTGTATTTTCTTTTTCCTTTTTTTTTTTTTTTTTTTTGTGTGTGTGGGGGGGGGGGGGGAGGGGGGGAGGTGGTTGGGGGTGGGGGAATGCATCAGAAATATGGGCAATTAAGTGTTTCAGTCGAGTGCAACTAAAAACAAAAAAAATCCGTTCAAGTCCTCTAGTAGTTGTTTCTAATCACCATTTCAAGTCGATTCTTCTGTTGCAGTTTTTCTTTGTAATACAGTTATGTCGTTGTGTCTTGTTTATTTATTTATACAATATTTCAAGAGGGTAGCACATTTAGCTGTCAAGCCATTCTACCATGTGGCTCTCTGTAAAAGTTAGATACGTAAAACAAACACATACATTATATACAGAATATACAAAATTTACAACTGTGGTCAGCATACATGTACCTCTAAAATTCAACCAAAAATGACAATACACATAAAATGGTGTTATTTAAGAAAACTATTTCGCTAGACTATAAAATTTCAGTCCGTTCTTATGATTATAAAACTGGATAAAACACGGTTGTTAAACAACGTTGAAATTTCCTTAATCACAGTACGGTAGCTATCACAGTCTGTCGTGTACATGTATGGTGACAAAGAAAAGGTCACATCAACCACGAATCTTGTTCTCTTATCACTAGAATCGCCGCATGCTGTCATATGATACAGGCAAACCAGGAGTGTTCACCAGGGTATTAGGATGCTTCCCTTCCCCACGAGAGCGGGTCATCTCACGAGGAGCATCTTGCGCCTCGTGTAGTAACGTGGAATCCCTAGCGAAAGAGGACTAGAGGCGTGGAAGAGAGTTGCAGTATATATCTGGGTCCAGCGCATGTAGTCTGATATGGGCGTATAAAACAATCACGTCATACAAGATGTTGAAATTGGTCAGAGACCTAAAAACATTTAAAAAACAAATATTTGGTTAGATTTTACATTCTTTGACTTGTCTTTTAAAAGTATTCAGTGATGATGATAGCCTGACTGAAGCTGGGAGCGTGTTCCAGAGCTTTGGGGCTGAGCATGAAAATGAACCAGAGTAAAGAGCAGTCTTGGTTTTTGGTATTGTTAGGGAACCATTTTCAGAGGATCTCAGGTTTCTAGTATGAGCTTGTGACGTCGGTTTCAGTAAATCTGATATATAAGATGGCGTAAGATTATTTAGGGCTTTATATGTGAACACAGCTTTGTTATAATTAATGCGGCTTGTTACTGACATCCATTCTAATTGTTGAAACATGTCTGCAGACGGAGTGGTAAAATCGGCTTTTAAGATAATGCGCGCTGCTCGTTTTTGCAATTTGTTTATTCTTTCAATGTTTGAGTTAGACGTGGAACCCCAGGAAATCGAGCCGTAATCTATCATTGGAAGAATGTAACTTTGATAAAACATTTTCTGTATATTCGTTGGGACATAACTAGATAGCTGCTTAAGAAGCGATATCCTAGAAGATATGACTGAACAGAGATAGTCTATATGTGGATTCTAACTTAATGTTTCGTCTATAAATAGTCCCAATAGTTTTTGAGAGCTAACATGATTAATTTGAGTGTTGCCAATACTTATATTTAATTTGTCAACTTTATCTATTTTCTGTTTTGTCCCTAGTGTCATGCATGTAGACTTTCCATAGTGTATAGGTAAGTTTATTCGATTACTCCACATGTCAGTTTCGTTTCCATCTGATTGAAGCTTGCATTCTATTTCATCTTTATTTTTGCCAGACACGTGAAAAGTGCTGTCGTCAGCGTAAAGATCGGCTAAGCAATGATTCAAATAAAGAGGCAGGTCATTGATAAATAAAAGAAATAGGGTTGTCCCAAGAATAGATCCTTGGGGCACACCCGATAGCAGTTGTGAGAGTTTAGACAGACCGCTATCACTTTTAATGGTCTGGAACCGATTAGAGAGATAAGATTTGAACCAGTTTAAAGACGTGTTGCTTAGCTTATAGTATGCAAGTTTTTTAATAAGAAGTGAATGGTCGACCATGTCAAAGGCCTTTCGGAAGTCTATAAATAATGTTCCAACCATGTCACCTTTATCAATGCTGGACATCCATTGGTCAATCAACTTTACAAGTGCTGTGTTGCAGCTATGTTTGTGCCGAAAACCTGACTGGCATTCATGTATTAACTTATACTTGTTTAAGAACGCCATGAGATGACTATTAACATGCTTCTCGAAGATTTTTGAAATAGTGGGTAATATTGAGATCGGGCGGTAGTTTGAAGGGTCATCTTTAGCACCATTTTTAAAAATCGGAAAGACCTTCGCTCTTTTTAACTGATTTGGAAAATGACCAGTTGTAATGCTTTTATTTATGAGATCTGCAATACTGGGCGATATAATATCACAGGCCATTTTTAGTATTCGTGGACCTATGCCGTCGAGGCCAGTTGCCTTTCCAGGATCTAGCTTGTGAATAAACTGCGAAACCTGCGACGAAGTTATAAGTGGAATCTGGAACAATGTATTCTCAGGCACTTTACATTTAATGTAATTTACCAGTTTTGAGTAATCATCCGGTTGTAAAAAATTGTTTTTCGCTTTAAGACGTTGTGAGACGGTTGTAAAAAACCCGTTTAATTTACTGGCGATTTCATGAGAGTCTGTTATTACCGTGCCATCAATATAAAGTTGATCCGGTAGTGATTTGGAAGAATGTTTTGAAATGTTTTGAGCGGCCTTAATTTGCTTCCATATTATTTTTGTGTCTTTATGGTTCGTTACTGATGTCGAAAAATGTTGACGTTTTGCTTTTCTGATAAGCGATTTAGAGAGGTTTCTATACTTTTTGTATTCAGTCCATAGTTTTCGTTTTTTATAAAAGTCCCTATTTTTACGAGCCACGGTTATCTCAGGATTAAACCATAAGGGCATTTGTTTTGTTTTCACTCGTTTGGTTTTGACCGGTGCATGTTGATTAAGTTGTTTCGTGAAACTATTATACCATACCGTGAAATCATCTTCTATATCAGACTCACTGATGGAATATTTACTGCATTCTTCCGACAAGTCTTTTAAGAAAAGCTCCTCGTCGAATGTTTTAAAGCATCTGTAAGTTGTAGCTGTATGGCATGACTTTGTGACTTTATTATTTATTTTCCTCGTGAAACATATCGGAAAATGGTCGCTGATAGAGTAATTGGGCACGAAACAGTCGGTGATATGTTCAGGGTTAGTACAGTATAGATGGTCAATAACTGAGCTGGAATGTTGGGTTACACGAGTTGGGCTCGAAATCATTTGTTTCAGATCAAATAACTGTACTAACTGTGCCCATTTTTTGTTTATAAACAGTTTGAATAATCAATATTAAAGTCTCCCATTATACTTATTTCCAGACCAGTAGTTTGGGCAAGAGATAATTCGGCTTCGAAGAGGTCTATCCAATTTGCTAGTGCACTAGGGGGACGGTATAGTGAGCATAAGAGGAATGGTCTGGAGTTAGGGAAAGTGATCTCGCACCAAAGCGTTTCAATGTTGGAAATTTCTAATTCCTGCTTACGCCGACAGTTCAGCAAGTTCCTAAAATATAGGATAACTCCGCCACCATCTTTATCTACGGTGCAGCGCCTGTCTTTTCGTAAAAAATCATACCCTGCTATAGATATTAAATCGTCTGCTATATTCGGTCCTAAGAATATCTCACACAAACCAACAATGTCAGGACCATTTTCCAAAGCCAATACTATCCGTAATCCATCCAATTTAGAAAACAGATGCCTAACATTTAGATTTGCTACATGCAAACCTTTTGATCGAAAAGTCAGATCACAAAGATCTTCATTTTCAGAAGGGTCAGTGTCATCCAAAGAGGACATTGTATGAGTGACATTCTTACTAGAGCTGAAAACGAATTGAGTTGTTAAACAATCAGTAACAGAGGGTCCGGGGGACCGGTAAGGTAATAAGTCTGCGAGTAGGATATTTGGTTCGGATAACCCAGAGGGTTGGATGTATGGTTCAGATTTGCTATCAATCACTTTGACAGATTTAGAGTTTTTAATGAGTATATGACGTTTTGATATTGAAAACTGTTTTTGTTTTATACACCGCTTGTTTTCCTACCAAGACATACGACCTACCGGTCTCTCATTCCTTCCGTTATACAAGCACTCGCCAGTGGTATGGTTACCACTTCTATAGCAGATATGACAATATTTTGATTGTTTGTTGTTGTTTCTATAGTTATTGTGATTTCTATTGAAACCAGAGTTATTATAATTCAGGTTTGTAACAGACCGATTTCTACGTTTTCCATAAACTGGGTGTGTGTTTATAATACGGTGAAGCCCGTTGATGTTCTTCTTTCAATGTCAGCATGAGAATATTATGGTTGCTTCGGGAAACTTGTCATTGTGTTTCTCATCACTTCTTCTTATGGTGCTTCGGGAAGGTTGTGCTTCGTGATTGAGGGATTTCCTAGGTAATTTATTTTTAAAATGAAGTTACCCAGGAAATGCCACAATAGTAGTATAGGCAATTACTATGGGGACCCGCATAGTGGCAGCCTATACTACTCACAATAGCGAAGTATAGTTTTGCAATCGTGTCTTCTTAACCGTTCGAACCAGTTTAATCTATCATGCCTAGCGTCCCATAAAAGGGACATTTGCAAACAGTGTAGAACCAGATCAGACGCCACGCGGCGTCTGATCAGGGTCTACACTGTTTGTAGTAAATACAGAAATTTCTATAAAACATGGCAATAATAAAAACTAATCAGACACCCTTCATATAGCAAATGGACCTGCCTTAAGAGTTAAAGTAGAAGGGTCCGCTCTGCGTAAATGGGTTAATAAAACTGGCCTTGAATATACAGAGGGGTAACGAGCATGTTAAAAGTCATTCTATTTTTGTGACCTCAACCCTACTTTCAATGTCAGCATGAGAATATTATGGTTGCTTCGGGAAACTTATCAGAGCCGCAACGTGAGAAAACGTAGTCTGACATCTGCGCCCATCGTAGACTCAAATCAGCCTGCGCATCGATGCAGTCTAAACAGTGTCTTCGTTGTCCGCATATAGAAACTTTGGATCTTTAGTTATCCAAAGTGTGCCTAGGGAAGATGCTGATCAGACTGCGAGAATGCGCATGTTTATTTGAATCTTCACGGAGCTCACATATCCGAAGGTACGGTATCTGACGTTGCGGCTCATTGTTCTCTCTAATAACAATAGAGATTAATGTCTTTGGAGAATATGCGAGCAATAATTATCCAGATAAGCAAATGAAGCCATTTAATGTGATCAAGGACTTTGTTTTGCCTCGATATACTCTACAGTAGCCTCGGATTTCGTAAGCGGACAGTGAAGACCCTGCTCAGACTCAACTGAAAGAAAACTTGTTATAATCACTAGGGGAGTTAATCCGCAGTCATTGGCAAAATAAGCCATTGGTGAAATATAAGTTGTTTCCCTTACTATCCATTTCAGCTAGGTAATTGATCGATCTTCTAACAGTGTAACTTTCTACTTTTCAGTGCTTTTTTTTTTTTTTTTTTGACAAACACCTCTTGATGAAAATTTGGTCAGTATAAAATCTGAGCGCTAAATAAAACATTCGTAAATAAAAAGTGTTAAAAAACGCTTTCAACGCATTTTGAATACTTACATATAGGATAAATACCTGATATGTAAATGGAAATGGAAACCTTTTTTATGAAATTTAGATCAGATCAAAGGGCATAATATAAGCTTTATGAATATGTTATTGCATTGTCTAAAAACCATCATTATAGAATATTTGCATTTAACTGTTTTCTTATGCATTTCCCTATATAAATCATTTGGATTTATAAGGCACCTTTTTTCAGGGTGCGGTTAATATTTTGTTCATTTAGTATAACATGCATATATGTAAGAAAAAATAGAAGACTGGTATAAAGGAAGCTGTTACAAGTTTGTAGCTTTAAATATAAGTGCACACCCTTTGTACTGAGAAACATATGACGTTGAATGTATTGCCAACAGATTTTAATATTGTGCTTTGCTGTACGTTTAGATATTATATTGGTCGTTTCTACATAAAAGGTGCCTTCAAACGTGCAAAATATGCAGATTCAGCTTTGAGATATTCAGATCATCCTGCGCATGCGCAAAGTATCACCCGGGCCATTGCTATCCATTCATACATTCAATAGTATCCTATAACTACGTTAGCGGACAGTGAAGGTCCTGATCAGACGGCGCGGATGCGCAGGCTGATCTAGGCCTCCGCTGTCCGCATATGCCCGAAGACATGTTTTCGCATGGCGCAATCATAATGTTATTTGAATATAACAGGATTTCTGATAAAAGTGCCTTAGAAACAATCTCGGTGACATCTTATTGCATTAGATTTCTGAATATCGAATAGATTTGAAGGAAATTTGAACCTTAGTTCAATTACGACCTGAAGACAATATTAATTGGGTCGTGTCATGCGAAAACTTATTTTAAGGTATATGCGGACAGTGAAAGCCCAGATCAGCCTGCGCATCCGCGCAGTCTGATCAGGGCCTTCACTATCCGCTAACAGAATCATTGGATACTACAGAATATATGAATGGAGAAAAAAAGGCCCGGATTATACTTTGCGCATGCGTAGGATGATCTGAATCTGCTCATTTTGCGCGTGTTCGAAGGCACTTTTTCGCTTGATACTGCCCAATATATATTCACAGATTAACATTCAATTTGTAAGTTGCTTACATAGATACTTGTAATACCACATTTAACGTAACAGACAGGACTGAGCAAACAATGTAGACCCAAATCAGATGCCACAGAATCTACACTGTTTGACTACTTATCCTATATTTTAATGACATATTATTATGTAGTAAAATAGAGTTGTTCAATTTCTAGAACAAGTACGGTTAGGAGATAAGATGTACCAATATTTAGGGTATATACGGTGCAATATGTATCATATTACCGTACATATCAGTTGTATGCAAAACAAGTACTTAATAGTCTAATTATTAATCAACTAAGTAATTATGGTTCTAATAATTGCCAAACAGCCTGCATGATACCAATGCAATGTTTTGCATGATTTCTGTATAGTTTTGGCTCGGGTTTTATACTGAAAGTAACAAAGATTTAGGGAAAAAATCGAGGGGGTTCAGGAGGGCCAATATTTTCGGTATTAACTGGGCCAATATTTTACGGTATTAACCAGCCAATGCCACTTTAAACACACTGATACTTCTGTTTGATGATTAGAGTACATCAAGATACCTGCAGATGTAGCTACATTTGCAGACAGCAGTTCTGATTAGCCGTTGAAACAAAGCAATTTTTTTTAAAGTCAGTAATCAACTACATGATGAAGTAAGCAACAAGAACAAAACTACTCAAAAAGAGGTTTATTGACTTTCAACACTTTAAAAGTTGAAAACAAAAAAAAAAAATGATTAATTAAAATATCATGAAAAGGATGTTTTCACATTGGCCCTGTAACAGGTCCTCGGCCAGTCGTATTGGCCTTCGAATGGCTGTATTGGACCTTGGCTTCGCCTCGGGCCAATACAGAAATCCTCGGGCTAATACGACTGCCCTCGGATCCAGTTAATAACATTATAGTATAAGAGAGATAGATTGATCAAACAGTGTAGACTCAGACCAGATGCCACATTCTGCAGCGTCTGATCATGATCTACAATGTTTGCCACTCAGCTTAGTTATTTTAGATACATCAACAGATTTGTCAATAATTAGGGACAAGTACGGTATGGAGTTAAATGTCCCAATATTTAGGGTTGATACGGTACTAGTTTTTTGATAGATATAGGAGCAATAGGCTACAGCAAAGAAAAATGTGTCTTCAGACATGCGCGGTCTGATCAGGGCATTTACTGTTCCTTGCAGAGTCATTGGTAGGTAACGGCAGGATGCGTCAGCAGGCTGCGAAATCCTTGATGACTCTGCTCAGATCACAAGATGATCTAAATCTGTGTATTTTAGTTTGTTCAGACGCTTTCGGCGCCAAAGTTCAGACTACATTTGTCGTCTGCTTTTTTTATTTTAACAAACGTTGGAAAGACGTTTATATGTAAACTTGAAAGACTGAATGTCAAACAGCGTAGATCCAGATGAGACGGCTCATTGAGCCGTCTCATCTGGATCTATGCTGTTTGCAAAAGCCTATTATCATCGCCTATGGCTGTGAAAGAGTTAAGCGACCTATGTTGCAATTAGCAATGTAACAGGGAACATCTGCTGTTAGATACAGTCCATTCTTCACACTGGATAGATAAACTGCTGTTGGAACCTCTCAGTGTTGATTTCGTAGAGGAACATTATTAAAACTGGTACGCAATGTGAGCAAAAGGTCTTTATGATGTAGAAGACCCAGACCATCTGCGCATTCTGATCAAGATTTCTGTTTATCGGTTTATTCTACATTATTGATTCTTTAACCCTTAAAGCGCTAATCACAACTGCGAAAGACATTTTTTTTATATTTGTTTTAATAGAAAATAAGACTAGACACTTCATGTGAATCGTCTGCCTAGAAGACGATTCACATGAAGTGTTTAGGCTTATTTTCTTTGAAGAATGTCACTTGCTACAATTTTGCTTAGTGCTTTAAGGGCTGAGCTATGACAAGGGCTTTTTTACCTAATAAGGGTCACTTTGCTACGTTGTGTATCATGGTGTCTTCATTTCAGTGACTGATATGATACTAAATGATTGACTCTGTTTTTTTGTGGAAACTAATTTGTGTGTGTAATAGTGAATTTTAAGAAACAGGTAAGTTAGTGTGTGGTATGATTACTCCGATCTGTCTGCTTTTGTCAGTTTTGTTTTTGTGCTTATTTTATTAACCTTTACCTCTCCCTGTGCAAATTCAGCAGACGAGAAGCTGGTAATATTTTTCTTATTTTTCGCAGAAAATATGCTTTGACATTTTCATGCAAATTGTCTCTTAACAAATTGATGATACCTTTCGTGTGAATCCCACAAAGCAGATTTTATTTATTTATTTGTTTATTTAATTTTTTTTTTAATTTTATTTCATTTGGGATCACTGAGCCCATTCTGGTTACTTTGAAACGAATATCTTACATCGGTGCTACTGAGGGGGCGTAAATAGCCTCACAAACTACACTGCAGTGAATGAAGAGACTTAATAAAACCGAGTCTCCGATTTTCGTTTTTTTTTATGTGTCTTTTATTTTCATATTATTACTTAGAGTTTTATTTGATGTTTCTTGCAAATGTCTCCTATGGAGACAATTTAAATAAAATGTCAAAGTCTATTTTAATGGAAAAAATACATAAACTGTTTCAAAATGTCGTCTGCTGAAATTTTTCATCACGAAAACATGCCTATGTAATTTTGACCCCCTCAAACGCCACTTTTGTATAGTAAAACTGGGGTTTACAGGGGTATATATTATTTTTCTTATTTCTGCTCAAAAACATAGATTGTGGGTACTCGTTAGAACCGCCTCGTCGAGGCGGTTCTAACGAGTACCCACAATCTATGTTTTGAGCAGAAATGCGGAAAATATCAGAGTTTTTCACCTGAAAATTTTCAGTTTTTCGAGATGAAATTTTCTATATATTTGTGTAGGCGTGTTTTCACAATGTTAACCAGCATGTCAAGTGTTAATCTTATAATTGATATATAAAGAGACAATAGTAGATTATCGGTTTAATTAGTTTCACGAATTTTACATTCACATTACGAAAACACGCCTATTCAAATATATAGAAAATTTCACTTCCAAAAACTGAAAATTTTCAGATAAAAAAGTCTAACGTTTTTTTCATATTTCTGCTCAAAACATAGATTGTGGGTACTCGTTAGAACCGCCTCGGTGAGGCGGTTCTAACGAGTACCCAAAATCTATGTTTTTGAGCAGAAATAAGAAAAATAATGTATACCCCTGTAAACCCCAGTTTTATTATATAAAAGTGGGGTTAAGGGGGTCAAAATTATATAGGCATGTTTTCGTGATGATATTTGATTTTGCATTAATAGTTTATGTACTCCATAATAACCAGAGGCTTATATTTTATAGAATTATAAGCCTCTGATAATAACGCATAGCCGTTAATATCTGTTCAACTTTGGTTCCAAGAATTAATGATAACAAGCTTTGAAACATAGAGAGTGCAATGATACATGTATCTAGTAAAGTCTTACAAATGTTCTTATTATCAAGTGATACAGGATGCAAAAGCTTCTGCATATATGTTAGAATAGACTGTTTAATTTACCTCTAGCGACCGTCTAACAGATTAATTATATATTATTATATTATCAGGTTGATTGTATTATACAAAAGTGTTTACAAACACGAAGAAGTCGAAGATGCAAATCATTATTTCTTTAATTGCCCAAACTACAATAATGAACGAGATGCACTTTTGCGAGCTACTAGGAATTTCTATCAATTAAATAATTATATTCTTCTGTTTGGAGATGAAAATCTGACAGCTGAAGAAAATACTATTATTTTCACAGCCATACAGACGTTTATCAAGGAGGGTCGTAACTAATGTTAGTAGAACTTGTGGCCCGACCCATTGCCATGAAATGATGCAATAAAATATGTTTATACTATATTATACTACAAAAACGCAATGTCAGGGTGTAATAGTTATTTATAAATTGGGAGTCTCAGCTAAACAAAAACATGACATCGGTATGTAATATCTATTTTTTAAATACCTTATCTAACAAAATGATGTAGTTTTTCGCACGCATCACTAGAAAATAAAACAATATTAGATGACCACAAGAATAATAAGGATAGCTACTTATGGTTAAAAGCATTTGGTTGCAGACTGCACATTTTACCAAATATTTTCAAAGCTGTAACCACTAAAAATGTACCGAATATTAAACATTTACCACTCTATGGGCAAGTTCAGCAGATGACACATTGATGATAGTTTTCTTAATTTTCCAAGAGCATAGGTTTTGATATTTCATGCAAATTTGCAAATTTTCTGGAAAAGGAAGAAAATATTGTCTGCAGTAATCTTTACCCGGCATGCTAAGGGTTAGTTATAAGCAGATAACATATCAAAATGCATATTATTGAGGAATGTATTGTAAATAGCGGCGACGATGTACATTCAAGCAACGCGTGGGAGTGCAGCCATCGGCACCGTCAGCGACCCTGACGATAACGGCCCGCTATAGATTTATAAAGCATGCTAGCTTGGATGTTCCCTCATTATTACAAAGTACTTGGAAATGTAGCGTTCTGATATTGTCTATGGAATATTACAATCACTCAAAATTTTATATGCATTGGTAGAAAATAATGCAGTTTTTTTATACATTCAGTAAATATAAAGAAACCATTTTATAAAAATCTAGAAGAATAATATAGTTGCGAGTATTTTTATTTAAGTTTTGTATATGTAAAACAAAAACTTTATGACGTCATTAAGGCTCCAGAAATAATCAACATGGCAGCACCCATAAAAACAATTTTGAAATATTCAAATAAAATGTACAAAAGATGCTCTTGGAAACATAGAACACATGAAAGGAACGCAAATTGGAGTTTCTGTTTCATTAAGACTCTTCATGTGATAGCAACGTTGTTTGCAGCGCTTCATATGCCCTCCGTACTACCGACTTAAGTGGAACTCTATTCTCCAAGAAAATACAGTGCATCACGAAAACACGCCTATATAATTTTGACCCCCTTAAACACCACTTTTATATAGTAAAACTGGGGTTTACAGGGGTATACATTATTTTCTTTTTCTGCTCAAGAATATAGATTGTTTTTCAGTGTGTTTGAATAGGCGTGTTTTCGTAATTGAGCTCTATGATCCCAAGGAAGACAAAAATATGATAAAGTACAAAGAGATTTTAATGTCTCACCACAGATCTCGATAATTTTCTCATTTTTCAGGGACTAGTTGTTCAAAGCATCGTTAGCTTAGCGAGCTCGATACTGGTCAAAATGTTAACTGTTCTAGTAAGTAGGATATCTAATTCACTTTTTTTTTCTTTTTTTTTTTTTTTTTTTTTTTTTTTTTTGTTTGTTTGTTTGAGCCGTCTCATCTGGATCTATGCTGTTTGCAAAAGCCTATTATCATCGCCTATGGCTGTGAAAGAGTTAAGCGACCTATGTTGCAATTAGCAATGTAACAGGGAACATCTGCTGTTAGATACAGTCCATTCTTCACACTGGATAGATAAACTGCTTTTGGAACCTCTCAGTGTTGATTTCGTAGAGGAACATTATTAAAACTGGTACACAATGTGAGCAAAAGGTCTTTATGATGCAGAAGACCCAGGCCATCTGCGCATTCTGATCAAGACTTCTGTTCATCGATTGATTCTACATTATTGATTCTTTAACCCTTAAAGCGGTAATCACAACTGCGATAGACATTTTTATATTTATTTTAATAGAAAATAAGGCTAGATACTTCATGTGAATCGTCTGCCTAGAAGACGATTCACATGAAGTGTTTAGGCTTATTTTCTTTGAAGAATGTCACTTGCTACAATTTTGCTTAGTGCTTTAAGGGCTGAGCTATGACAAGGGCTTTTTTACCTAATAAGGGTCACTTTGCTACGTTGTGTATCATGGTGCTTTCATTTCAGTGAATGGTATGATACTAAATGATTGGCTCTTTTTCTGTGGAAACTAATTTGTGTGTGTAATAGCGAGGTTAATTTTAAGAAACAGGTAAGTTAGTGTGTGGAATGATTACTCCGATCTGTCTGCTTTTGTCAGTTTTATTTTTGTGCTTATTTTATTAACCTTTACCTCTCCCTGTGCAGAAGCTGGTAATATATTTCTTATTTTTCGCAGAAAATATGCTTTGACATTTCATGCAAATTGTCTCCTAACAAATTGATGATACTTTTCGTGTGAATCCCACAAAGCAGATTTTATTTATTTATTTGTTTATTTATTTATTTTTATTTTTTAATTTTATTTCATTTGGATAACTGAGTCCATTCTGGTTACTTTGAAACGAATATTTTACATCGGTGCTACTGAGGGGGGCGTAAATAGCCTTACAAATTACACTGCAATAAATGAAGAGACTTAATAAAACCGAGTCTCCGATTTTCGTTTTTTTTATGTGTCTTTTATTTTCATATTATTATTTAGATTTTTATTTGTCGTTTCTTGCAAATGTCTCCAATAGAGACAATTTAAATGAAATGTCAAAGCCTATTTTTATGGAAAAAAAATATATAAACTGTTTCAAAATGTCGTCTGCTGAAATTTTAACCAGCGTGTCAAGTGTTAATCTTATAATTGAAACATAAAGCGACAGTAGTAGATAATCGGTTTAATTAGATTCACGAATTTTACATTCATATTACGAAAACACACCTATTCAAATATATAAAAAATTTCACTTCCAAAAACTGAAAATTTTCAGATAAAAAAGTCTAATATTTTTTTTTCATATTTCTGCTCAAAACATAGATTGTGGGTACTCGTTAGAACCGCCTCGCCGAGGCGGTTCTAACGAGTACCCACAATCTATGTTTTTGAGCAGAAATAAGAAAAATAATGTATACCCCTGTAAACCCCAGTTTTACTATATAAAAGTTGGGTTTAAAGGGGTCAAAATTATATAGGCATGTTTTCGTGATGATATTTGATTTTGCATTAATAGTTTATGTACTCCACAATAACCAGAGGCTTATATTTTATAGAATTATAAGCCTCTGATAATAACGCATAGCCGTTAATATCTGTTCGGCTTTGGTTCCAATAATTAATAATATCAAGCTTTGAAACATAGAGAGTGCAGTGATACATGTATCTAGTAAAGTCAAGTGATACAGGATGCAAAAGCTTAAAAGCTTCTGCATATATGTTAGAACAGACTGTTTAATTTACCTCTGGCGACCGTCTAACAGATTAATTATATATTATCAGGTTGATTGTATTATACAAAAGTGTTTACAAAAACGAAGAAGTCGAATATGCAGATCATTATTTCTTTAATTGCCCAAACTACAATAAAGAAAGAGATGCACTTTTGCGAGCTACTAGGAATTTCTATCAATTAAATAATTATATTCTTCTGTTTGGAGATGAAAATCTGACAGCTGAAGAAAATACTATTATTTTCACAGCCATACAGACGTTTATCAAGGAGGGTCGTAACTAATGTTAGTAGAACTTGTGGCCCGACCCATTGCCATGAAATGATGCAATAAAATATGTTTATACTATATTATACTACAAAAACGCAATGTCAGGGTGTAATAGTTATTTATAAATTGGGAGTCTCAGCTAAACAACAACATGACATCGGTATGTAATATCTATTTTTTAAATACCTTATCTAACAAAATGATGTAGTTTTTCACACGCATCACTAGAAAATAAAACAATATTAGATGACCACAAGAATAATAAGGATAGTTACTTATGGTTAAAAGCATGTGGTTGCAGACTGCACATTTTACCAAATATTTTCAAAGCTGTAACCACTAAAAATGTACCGAATATTAAACATTTACCACTCTATGGGCAAGTTCAGCAGATGACACATTGATGATAGTTTTCTTAATTTTCCAAGAGCATAGGTTTTGATATTTCATGCAAATTTGCAAATTTTCTGGAAAAGGAAGAAAATATTGTCTGCAGTAATCTTTACCCGGCATGCTAAGGGTTAGTTATAAGCAGATAACATATCAAAATGCATATTATTGAGGAATGTATTGTAAATAGCGGCGACGATGTACATTCAAGCAACGCGTGGGAGTGCAGCCATCGGCACCGTCAGCGACCCTGACGATAACGGCCCGCTATAGATTTATAAAGCATGCTAGCTTGGATGTTCCCTCATTATTACAAAGTACTTGGAAATGTAGCGTTCTGATATTGTCTATGGAATATTACAATCACTCAAAATTTTATATGCATTGGTAGAAAATAATGCAGTTTTTTTATACATTCAGTAAATATAAAGAAACCATTTTATAAAAATCTAGAAGAATAATATAGTTGCGAGTATTTTTATTTAAGTTTTGTATATGTAAAACAAAAACTTTATGACGTCATTAAGGCTCCAGAAATAATCAACATGGCAGCACCCATAAAAACAATTTTAAAATATTCAAATAAAATGTACAAAAGATGCTCTTGGAAACATAGAACACATGAAAGGAACGCAAATTGGAGTTTCTGTTTCATTAAGACTCTTCATGTGATAGCAACGTTGTTTGCAGCGCTTCATATGCCCTCCGTACTACCGACTTAAGTGGAACTCTATTCTCCAAGAAAATACAGTGCATCACGAAAACACGCCTATATAATTTTGACCCCTTAAACACCACTTTTATATAGTAAAACTGGGGTTTACAGGGGTATACATTATTTTCTTTTTCTGCTCAAAAACATAGATTGTTTTTCAGTGTGTTTGAATAGGCGTGTTTTCGTAATTGAGCTCTATGATCCCAAGGAAGACAAAAATATGATAAAGTACAAAGAGATTTTAATGTCTCACCACAGATCTCGATAATTTTCTCATTTTTCAGGGACTAGTTGTTCAAAGCATCGTTAGCTTAGCGAGCTCGATACTGGTCAAAATGTTAACTGTTCTAGTAAGTAGGATATCTAATTCACTTTTTTTTCTTTTTTTTTTTTTTGTTTGTTTGTTTGTTTTTTTTTTGTTGTTTTTTTTTTTTTTTTTTTTTTTTTTTGTTGTTTTTTTTTGTGAGTAGCTTTGCAAGCTACTCACATTTTGTTTTCAGCAAAGATATTAGTGCATATGCCATATTTAATTATCAAAGTTTTAAAGATACGTTACCAAACGACATCGTTGGTTTTGAACAACTGGGCTCAGATGAGTTTGGTCAGATTTGCATCTGAAGGCATAGTTCATCAAAATCTTTCATTCCATGTACATTTTTATCAACATCGCCTTTTCCTTTAAATGTTCTTAAGCTATATGTAAACAGGTTCCTCTCTTTATTAAAACCATTACTACTACTAATCAGTCTGATGTATCCATGTATCGTAAGGTTTCTTTTCACATGTAGTGGCTCCAATAGCCGTTGTTGTCTCCCATTACGAAAACACGCCTATTCAAATATACTGAAAATTTTACCACCGAAAAAATGAAAATTTTCAGATAAAAAATTCTGACATTTTTCTTGTTTCTGCTCAAAACATAGAATGTGGGTACTCGTTAGAACCGCCTCATCGAGGCGGTTCTAACGAGTACCCACGAACTATGTTTTGAGCAGAAATAAGAAAAATAATGTTTACCCCTTTAAACCCCAGTTTTACTATATAAAAGTGGGGTTTAAGGGGGTAAAAACTATATAGGCGTGTTTTCGTAATGATTAATTGTGTGTCAATATTAGGCTTGTCTGTAAGCATCGATTTAGTTAGAGCTGGACATTATATTAGATAAATCCCCACTATTGTCATAAAAATACGGAATCAATCAGCGACAATCGTTCAGTTATTATAAATAAATAGGTAAATATAGGTCAACATACACCAAGTCCTAAGTCCAAAATCGTTAACAGAGAAACATTTGCGTGATCGATGGGATTTAATGATCAGAAAGTAAAAATGAAAATTAGGTATTGCAGAATATCTCAATAAACGGAGAAAAACAAAACATGTTTTATGAAACAGGGACAGACAGACATACAGATCGTATACCTTATACGAGCGCATGACCAGTTAAAGTCCAAAAGAACCAATATATGCAAACAGCCTTATCGCAAGGGTCTGCACCGTTCACTAACATAAACATACCTTGGTAAGATTGTACGGATGAGCAAGTTAATTTAGTATATCCTATATACTTATTAGTAGATTATGTCGTGTTTTACATGCATTTGTAGCATTATCTAATTACAGTGGTTATTTTTTATTATTATTATTCTATTCCCAGTGGGCACACAACGTTAAAATGACGTCGTATCAACGTCGATGCGACGTGGTCACGTCGCATCGACGTTGATACGACGTCATTTTGATTTTGATCTTGTGTGCCTGCTGGGTTTATTCATTAAATAGCCCTTATCCCTGTCAGTTAGTCTTTTAAAATGTAAGGTTGAATAGAAGGATAGGCTACGAAAAGCTAATACTTGCAGACAATATGATAACTTTGTTATTTTTACACCGAAACAATTCTCTATGTGCGTGCGTGGATGTGTATGTGTTTGCGTTTATTTTACACAATTTATATTTCAAGTGTCATCATTTACAAAATCCTGTGCATCACATCTTGCAGGTACTTCTTCCTGAAAAAGAAAGAAAATTAATTTAGGACGGATATATAGCATACATTCATATATACTTTTCTTGTTGGCACTCATTAGAATCCCCTCATCAAGGCAATTCCAGTCGGTATTCCCTTTTTTGTACTTGTAGCACATCATTTGTATTCTCACAGATTTTCCCAAGCGAAGACTGATCTGATCATAACTTTTTTACGTTAACAAGTCTGTTCTCCAATAATATATAGTGAAATATGGGTCTACATTATAAGGCGAGTTTTAGAATTTTGCTATTTTAACCCAGTTTTCAAATTGCTTATTACTTCTTGCAACCTCTTTATAGATTTTCTTTATAGATTTTATTTTTGTATCGTAATATATCGTAATATATTGTTCACTTCATCTGTGTATATCCACATTCCTTTTCCATGCTATTCCTTTTCCATGCTATTTAATGGATAAAACCAACGTTTCATAACGCAAGAAAAGGCCTCTTTCCTACATCCAAGACCCAGATCAGCCTACACAGCCCCCACCCCCCACCCCCCACCCCCCCCCCCCCCACCCCCAGTGTGATAAAGGCCTCCTCTATTTGTCCATTTAGTCAACCGTTTCCATTGATGCTGTACGTTGATAATAACCCAGCGGGCATCAACGTCGATGCAACATGAACGTTGATGAGACATTTTCTCAATGTTGCGTGACCCTGGGTAAGACCTTGATAAGAGTAGTTAAATGAAAGCCTTTCATTGTGCATCAAACATCATACTCTGAATCTTTAACCATATTTTTTTCGCACCTTACTATGTATGTTTTGATTGTATGTTTGTTTGTTTGTTTATTTATGTGTGTGTGTGTGTGTGTGTGTGTGTGTGTGTGTGTGTGTGTGTGTGTGTGTGTGTGTGTGTGTGTGTGTGTGTGTGTGTGTTTGTTTTTCTTTTTGTTTGTTTGTTTGTTTATTTATATTATTGTTTCTTTTTTTGTTTGTTGTGTTTTGTTGCTTTTTTTTTTTTTGTGTGTGTGTGTGTGTGTGTTTTGTTTTTTTTTGTTGTTGTTTTTTTTTTTGTTGTTGTTGTTTGTTTTTTTTTTGTTTTTGTTTTTTTGTTTTTTTGTTTTTTTTGTTGTTGTTGTTGTTTTTTTTTTTTTTGTTTTTGTTTTTTTGTTTTTTGTTTTTTGTTTTTGTTTTTTTTTTTTTTTTTTGCTTTCTGTCTCTCACATTTCCTTCTAGTGTACTTTTACATCTAATAGCTATTGCAATCCATAGTTTATTTAAGTAAGCCGTTGGCATTTTCCTGTTGCTTCTCTTGCTAATCGCAGATATCGGTTGGCAGGCCCAAGTAAAAAAAAATGCTGTTCAAAATGAGAAAATTGTATTTACATATGTACAACGTTACATCAGCATCGTCAAAGCTATTAAAATCTATACCATTCATAAAACATATGTATTAACCCTTGTCATGCTGAATAAATTAAGATGCCACGCCCACTTCTAATTTCCAGCCAAGCAGATTATTTGATCCGGATTTTAGATAGAAATTCACATATTTAATGAAAACAGTGTAGATCCAGATCAGTTGGCTTCTTTAGAAGCCAACTGATCTGTATCTACACTGTTAGCTAAGACAGGGCATGCCGTGTTCAGCAAGAGAAGGGTTAATTGTATAAAGGTTTCTCTAAAATACCCTGTATATGAGTAATATCACGTATGAAGGAGCAATTATGTTTACGCAATCCAAAGACATCATTAGCGCTTGTCATGCTGCGTTAAACACACAGCAGACAACATTTTGAAATAAATCTCTTATTTTTTTCAAAATATAGGCTTTGATATTTCATGCGAGACATTTTTACATGAAATGTCAAATCCTATTTTCTGGGAAAAATAAGATAAATAAAAATCAATGTCGTCTGACGAATTAACCCGGAGCGTGCTAAGTTTTACACGAAGTTTTACAAATTCGTATTTAGATTATGCAACATCCGGACTTGCTGCAGGTGAACTACGTACCCAGTAAGCATTCTAATGCACTCGCGTATGTAACGCGACGTCTGATTGGATAACGTCAAAAATTTGCGACGGTATATTCTGCAATATACTGTCGCAAAACCGACGTCATCACGTAACGTTGTTTCTCATTGGCTGGCATTTGGTTTTACGCAGTTCACAGCACTTGTCGTTTTGTGCAAATAGTACATTTTTTCAATAGAAAAAAAAAATGAATAAATGCATTAGAATGGGGATAACTGCATCAAATTTGTCATTTGGGGAGGTAAATCGCGGTTTTACGGTCGCAAATTACGTTTTACGGCTCCGCTGACGCGGAGCCGTAAAACGAAATTTCCGACCATAAAACCGCCGATTTACCTCCCCAAATGCCAAATTTGAATGCAGTTATCCCCTAATTCTACATAAATCTATAGCGGGCCGTTATCGTCAGCTACCCTACCAGGCCCGCTGTAGATTTATAAAGAATGCTAGCTGGGTAGGCCTTGATAGGATTGCGCAGAGATGCATGATGATCTTGTCTTTCACTGTATACGTAATCACTGGGTAATACTAAAATCGTTATCTGTGCTGTCGACATAAGCCGGTACTGCGTAAAATTGCTGTCGACCGAGAAAAATACGGTTTTCGACCGAACATAAAGGATGTCAACAGAGGAATGACCGTGTTTGGATGGTCGAAGAGAGGCGAAAACGTATTATTAAATTTTAACATTTACAAATGCCGTCGATTTTTAGAGATTCCTCGTTATTTGTATGTTCACTTATATAACCTGTTTACACCGAAAAAAAAAAAACAAAAACGACGGTTCAGTCAAAAACATCGATTTCATAGAACATCATCAGCCAAATGTATTTAAATCAGTCAGAAAGCATTGCAACTCCTGTTATATTTTGCCTTCCGCTGATACTTCTGCAAAAATGATTTTTCACATAATTTATGGTCATTTGAAAAATATCGGGATACAACAGTATTGACATAAATAAAACAAAACATCAAACATGCATATTTAGCACATAGACACATGCAAATAATCGATTATCATGTAGACTTGTGACATATCGACATAATTCTGCACTCGATTTCCCATGAAACCGAATAATTATCATGCCTTTTCCAGGAATTGCTTATTTTTCAAGTTTTACTGTTAGATTTGATTCCTCTCAGCATACATCACGAAACCATGCCAACATAATTTTGACCCCTTAAACCCCATTTTTATATAGTAAAACTGGGGTTTACAGGGGTATACATTATTTTTCTTATTTCTACTCAAAACATAGATTGTGGGTACTCGTTAGAACCGCCTCGGCGAGGCGGTTCTAACGAGTCCCCACAATCGCCGAGGCGGTTCTAACGAGTACCCACAATCTATGTTTTGAGTAGAAATACGAATAATATCAGAGTTTTTTATCTGAATATTTTCAGTTTTTAGAGGTGAAATTTTCTACACATTTGAATAAGCGTGTCTTCGTAATGAAAAACAAGTGATCATAGGTCACCCCAAAATTGTAAAAATAGCTAAATATTAAAAGAAATAGTTGAACACAAAAATATTGAAACAGGCTCTAGAAGTACGCTCCGAGCAGGCACCAAAACAAAATCACTCCTCCGTCGACATCCGAACTGCTCGATCTAAAACCGTATTTCTCTGTCGACAGCAATTTTACGTAGTACCGCTCGGTCGACAGTACAGGTAGTGATATTGGTATTATCTTTTTGGTAATGCAACACACCGATAGGCGCTGAACAACATCTGCACAGAAGTAAATCAAAGGGCTGAATAGCCCTGAAATGACAGATTCTATACATTCCAGAAAATCATTTTGCCCTTCATTTAAGCTTGTGAAGCTTCTCCGTCGAAGAAAAGAGAAAAAAAAACGAGCTTCAGCGAACAACAAAGGCGCTGATCAGTCTGCGCGGACGCGCAGACTGATCTGCGCCTTTGTTGTTCGCACATGTATTAAAGCGAGTTTTCTCATCGGCTCATATGGAGACTTGAACCATAAAGCACAAATCGCACTACTTTTTGGTTGGTATCTATTCAATGGCGTACTAATATACATACATGGTCTACTTTATTGCGCGGATTAATACAAAATTCAATAGAAGTCAAAGCCACTGTATCTAAAACCGCGCGTCCCAACGAAGAATGACAGATAGAATCTGTTATTAAAAATGAGAGAGTAGGTGGAGTATAATTCGACGAGGAAATCTATGTTTGTTGCTGCTTGTAAACGCTCAGCAAGTTGATTATCTTGTCATTCATGAAAAGAAGACATCTACTGCGAAATAAATACTTTAACATCTGCTGGGAAATAAACTCTATATAGTCAGCTAATACCTACAAGAGGATAATCAAACTATAAGTTAACCCTTTCAGCCCTGCAGACCTAGCCCAGTTACCTCTGCAAACAGTGTAGATCCTGATGAGACGGCTCATAAAGAGCCATCTCATCAGGATCTACACTGTTTGCCATTCTGTTATGATTTTTGGCTGACACCCCTATCTGCAACAATGTACATATCGAATTTCAATGATGGAAAAGTCCATTTCATAATCTGAGGGTTGAAAGGGTTAACAAAAAGCCATAAGGCAAACTTCCATTTCCCTTATTGACTGGCCCTTCAAACGTTGGCTGAATCGGCCAGTTTTCAGTTCTCGTTGTGTTTTTTTTTTTATGTAGATAGGTTTTGATAGACCCGTGGTGTGTGACAGAGATTTTCATTGGTCAATGCTTCACCTCGCGTGATTAGTGAACTTCCGAGCTTTTCAATAACGTATAAATATAATATGGCGTAGTAGAGCTTACCAGGAGGAAAGAGAAATTGTCGCATTATAGAAAACTGTCGAGAAGCCTCATTATTGCTATAATGTCAGTTTGTCTGAGAATTTCATTACGAAAACACGCCTATTCAAATATATAAAAAATTTTATCTCCAAAAACTGAAAATTTTCAAATAAAACAACTCCGATATTATTCATATTTCTGCTCAAAACATAGATTGTGGGTACTCGTTAGAACCGCCTCGGCGAGGCGGTTCTAATGAGTACCCACAATCTATGTTTTGAGCAGAAATAAGAAAAATAATGTATACCCGTGTAAACCCCAGTTTTACTATATAAAAATGGGGTTTAAGGGCGTCAGAATTATATAGATATGTTTTCGTGATGATACTGACGTCCTCCGACACTTGTATTGTAAAACAGTGTAAAGTATGTTTAGGAAGAGCCACAGCCTGCCAATAACACCAAAAGGACGAGCAAAGAAACCAGGACAGACAGCATACGAGTCACACATGAAAAGGCACAACAACCAGCCCCTTTTCCCACACAAGATGATCATCATGTGTAAATCTGCATCTAGAAAACAGGGAGGATTTTCTGACTGCTCCGTACGATTTAACATAAGTATTGGCAAAGTAAAGTAGTTTTATTTTATCTTGTTTGGTTATCCACACGCTTTTATAAAAAAAAAAAAAAAAAAAAAAAAAAAAAAACGATGGAGGTATCGTCCACGCTTAAAAAGAAAAGATATCGTGAATTCCTCCGTCCATCCGCCCACCCGCCTGCTATTAGCAACAATAGCAGGGAGCGTGAAAATTTACGATGGCGCGACATCAACTGCGCATTCTAGTTTTAATTTGTTTTGCGCCCAATTTCGAAGAAGTTGATAGGACATAATGGTTTGAGTCGATGAGACGATTCTAATGAGCACACACAACACACATTTTCACGATGAAATAAGAAGTCTTCCCTGTAATTGAACTATTGGAAGAATTTTTCTAGGGACTGAAAAACGAGTTCGAATCTACAACGGTAGGTGAACCATCGGTTTTCGAGACATTTAAATTTTACTATATTCTGTGTACATAACAATGAGCGCCTCTCGCCGTACTTGTAACACCTGGGATGTTGTCTTGCTAGTATAAGTCTTGTAATCTTGGAAGGAAACCTGCCTGTCACATGCTGTCATAGATAAAACTCAAAATCAACACAACTGATGTAACATGTTTCAGAAATTATTCCTTCCTCAGACAGTACACATAAGCATGCTATCAAATATATGTAAGCCAGCGATACATCCTGAAGTAGAAACAATGATGCAAATACATCACCTAATATCTAAATAGCAATAGAGCCAGGTCTTCATGCCCAGTCCGACCAGAGTCTAACTTTAATGCACAGATGCTGCATGGATGCGTGTAATGCTCAATATCTGATTAGAATGGGCGGCATTACGAAAACACGCCTATTCAAATATATAGCAAATTTTACCATCAAAAAATGGCAATTTTTCAGATAAAAAATCTGATATTTTTCATATTTCTGCTCAAAACATAGATTGTGGGTACTCGTTAGAACCGCCTCGTTGAGGCGGTTCTAACGAGTACCCACAATCTATGTTTTTGAGCAGAAATAACAAAAATAATGTATACCCCTGTAAACCCCAGTTTTACTATATAAAAGTGGGGTTTAAGGGGGTCAAAACTATATAGGCGTGTTTCTCTGATGTTTATGCAAAGCCAAAAGGATTATGAATTTTTAGCTCACCTGAGCAAAAGGCTCAGGATGAACCATTGTGATTACTACCCGTCCGTCGTCTGTCCGTCCGTCCGTCGTCCGTTCTCACCTTTTGAACAACTTTTTTTTAAAACCCCTGATCCAATCGTCTTCAAACTACAAGTTGTGCCTTCTGTCAAAAGGAGATTGAAAATTTGTGCAAATGGTCACGGTTCGTAAAGTAAGATGGCCGCCATGCCCATATATGGTAAAAACACTTACAAACCTTCTCAAGAATCAAAAAATATTAGAGGCTGAATCTTAGTATATAGCACTGGGGACTGGAGGTCTATCAAGTTAATGCAAATGATGACCTTAGGTTGACTTCTGACCTTTTTACGTCAAGAGCAATTTTGCTTCCCTATGCATTTGTATGGGGAAAATATTGAAAAGTCATTTTCTCAAAATGTATGCAAGTCTAATGGCTTAAGCTTACAAAATATGTTTGATAATAATGGCAAACCCTTATAGTTACAATCAAACTTTGTGCCCAAGGGTTATCTGCCCTTCATCGTAGGCTATATACATGTATAAAATCGAGTAATCTTAAAACATCGTCTCCCCTGAAACAGCTCGACCAATTGTCATTAGATTTCTGTCGAAGGGTATCGTCAATTTCATTAATGGTTTTGCACCACTGAATAAGATGGCCGCCATGCCCATATATGGTAAAAAACACTTAAAATTTTATCTTCTTCTCTAGACACTTGGTATATGGCATCAGGGACTCAAGGTCTACCAAGTCTATACAAATGATGATCCTAGCATCACGAAAACATGCCTATATAATTTTGACCCTCTTAAACCCCACTTTCATATAGAACAACTGGGGTTTACAGGGGTATGCATTGTTTTTCTTATTTCTACTCAAAAACATAGATTGTGGGTACTCGTTAGAACCGCCTCGGTGAGGCGGTTCTAACGAGTACCCACAATCTATGTTTTGAGCAGAAATATGAAAAATATCAGAGTTTTTATCTGAAAATTTTCAGTTTTTGGAGGTGAAATTTTCTGTGTATTCTGTGTTTTCGTAATGGGATAATCTTTAAACTTTTTACGGCGAGGTCAAATTTGCGTCCCCATACTATTGTATTGGGAAAATGTTGAAAAATCATTTTCTCAAAATGTATTGAAGACTAATGGCTGAAATTTACAATGTATGACTACAGTAGTAAAAACAAATAAATACAGTTAAAGTATCTGTCCTTGCGCTTGTATATACATGTATAAAATCGTGTAATCTTTAAACGTCTTCCTCTCTGAAATCACTTGACCAATTTCAATCTGATTTCACGTGGGGCCTTCTATCAAAGAGATATTGACAATTTATTCAAATGGTTCAGATGTTACCACACCTTTGAACAAGATGGCCGCCATGCCCATATATGATAAAACACTCAAGAAGCTTCTTCTCCAAAACAAAGACAGCTTTGAGGCTGTATCTAAGTATATAGCATCAGGGACTCAATGTTTATCAAGTTCGTGCGCTGTTGTCTAGAGATCAATATGTTTATTCTAAAATGTTTTCACCGACGGCAATCTGCACCACTATCTCTGCAACAGCTGTTTTGTAGAGTCAATAATTTATTGTTACACTTCTTCTTTAGCTATTCGTTCCGTTTTCGAGGCAGTGTACAGCCGTATCTCAATGGTCCTACGAAGTCTTCCGGTAGTTCCAGAAAACAATTATATAGGGAAAGTTTCTTAAATTATCATTAAAAAGGTAAGAGAAAAGTCCAGGGAGTACCACAATCACAAACTGCAGCCTTTCCCAGACACCAAGAGGAAGAGGAAACCGACAAAGCCAAACAAACACAAATCGAACAAACGTACGAAAAGCACTAAGATTAGCTCTCTCTTCCCCAAGCGAGGTTATCGCAATGCTAAAGGACTGAAAAACACAAGAACAAAATGACACAAGGTAAGACATAAAACAAATCGCCTCGTAGAATAAACCACAAAGCAACAAAGAGTAAGACCAACCGCCTTAGAACGGTCAGTAGAGTAAACCACCGGGGGTTGGGGGAGGGTTTAAAGCACTTTTACAGCTAGCCAACTTCACCTTGGGTCCCGATGCTACTCTTAATACAGAAATACATAAAAATTCGATTCGCATAAAGGCTCCCAACTCAGTCAATGCATCAAAGCGAAAACATAAAAATCAAATTAATCACTATAATAAACAAAGACGAGTACTCATGGCTAATTCTACTGTATGCCAGAGTAAATGAAAATCAATAGTTGAACAACGGCGGGCCAAGCAAAAGACATATCATCAAGCCCCAACCCACTGGTTAAAGTTTCACGAAGAGGCCGTCATTGAGTCTGAGGCCCGAACCGCCGTCGTGCATTTAAAGAGTGAAGCCTAGCCATCAACAATGATTGGGTTGACAACTAGGCATGCAGTCTGTCGCATAATATCCAGGCTATAGTCAATTCTTTTATAACGGTTAATAAGTTTCTGAATTGCTCCGAAAAGTTAGATTTTCCTACAATGTTTTTAAATCTGTACACTAAGTCACCGTAAAATTCTGGTTCCGATATATACCTTGTTGTAGAAGTGTTTTATATGTTGTGTGCACTCATTAGAATCGCCTCATCGAGGCGATTCTAATGAGTACACTCAACATACCATTTTTATGTACTAGTAGAAGATGGAAAAGATTTCTCTGAATTATCATCACTTGCTTCCTGACCTGGCGCCATGATTAATCCTCAGTGGCGAGAACTACCCATACATCGAATAAATTTCCATGGTCCCAAAGATGTTTGAGCTATTGAAGTTCGGCTGTAGTTTATTTGGTATTACGTCAGAGTTAAGGGTGGGGGTTTCACACAAGTCAAACAAAGGCCAACAGTACTTTTCCTGCTGACCGTTCCAAGGCGGTTCCTCTGTTGCATGGTCTCTTTGTTTTTTGCGTCAATGGTTTAAAATGTAGCGTTTGCTTTAACATTTGTTCCTCATCTCTCCTTCTTTTGAGAGGCTATGCTTTGTAATTGTGGCATTTCCTGCGTTTCTTCAAATACAGTTGATTTTCGTTATATCAACTTCGTTTAACTCGAATAACCACTTATCTCGAAGTGAAAATATGGTCCCTGCTTAAATATGAAAACCTAACAACAGGTAAAAACGTATTGTTGAATAGAGGAGAATTTCTCCGCTTTTCCACAATATTTTCAATATATCTCTAACTTCAGGTGTTACAATACATATTCATTTGTGAAATACATGTTTATTTGTGGTAGTACTATTTACGTTTTCATCAATTCTGCAAAGCTGTTATGTCGAGTTACGGATATCTCGAAATATTTCGAACCTTCGAGATGACGAGAGTCGACTGTATATTTTTATGCTGTCATTTCATGTCACTAAGCACTTATCTGGAGCCTTGGGTGGCTGTGTTCCGTTATTGTTGCATTCTTATGTATATCTGGTATTTTATAATTTTGCAGCTTCTTCTTCATAAGAAACCATATGTTATGGAAAGTCAAAAAAAGCGCCTCGCCGAAGTGCTTCTTATGAGTACATACACCAAATATTTATTTTCGTTGAGAAATAGGAAAAATGTTTATTGATATCCCCTAGTATATAGATCTATTATTGTTGCAAATGAAATTACACATCTTATCTCTCAATCAACAAACTAAATGTTCTTGCTCGCCATAGCACATCTTACCAGGCAAACAGTTGGTATCTGGATGAGCACAACTGGAAAATGAATCTATGCGTTTGTTTCCGGTTATCAACAGTTTGTTTAGTGAAACTAGGGAATCTGTTTCAAAGTAATCGACTTAATTACTGATAAACGTTATATTGATGTTTTCAGAGCTATGTTTACAGACTGTCACATAAAGATCCTTCCCATCTGCTGAAATGATTCCGTTGTTGTGTTAGAACTATACTCATAGTTAGAGTCTTTAGGGCACTGGATAGACTTGGTAGATTATTTGTCATTTTACAAGGTTGACAACTCTTGTGAGTTCCTGTTTGCTCTTCTGCATACCAAAAGTCTTCCGAAAAGGGGTCTGTCTTAGAAGAAAGAATTTTCTCCCAAGGGTTGCACATACTTTCCTTTAAAATGAAAGTATGTGTAACCCTTAAAGAATTTTCTCCCAAGGGTTGCACATACTTTCCTTTAAAATGAAAGTATGTGCAACCCTTGGGAGAAAATTCTTTCTTTTAGGACAGACCCCTTTTTCAGAAGGGAGGCAAACATAATTTGTACAGAGTTGCTAACCTTGAAAATGCATCAGTTCCCCTTAAGAGACGGTTTCTTTTCTCTGAAGAACAAACAGTACGCATCAAGAGGCAATTAGTCTTATTGTGTCATATAAAAATAGCAAAATATCAGACCCACAATATAAACTGAGTCTGCACAATATAAACAAAGACTGAACTCGAATTTTTCATCTTTTTCAATTTGAAAATTCGCGATAACTTTTGAAGTAGAAGTTCTCACAAAAAATGCACATATTGCATATTATCGGTAGCCAATGATCACTTTATGTGTGTGCTATTCCTTTACTATTCAGAACTATAAACAGTTCAGTGCTTTAAATAAGCAGAGCATTTGGTTGTGTGTTCTTGTTTTTATTACAAGGATAGTGATAAGATCATTTTAGAACCATCTAGCTTAGACAACTCGAATGATTTTCAAGAAGGGGCGTTTTAAAAAGAAAATAAAAACGTGAAACGATAAAACCCGCCACTATCATATCTTAGCATTCCCAAAGCAGACCCCTACAATATCAACGCACATAGCAAGTTTGGTAAAAAATCCATTGATATTTACTGAAATTATCGTCTGGAAATCTGGACGTGTCGCGGGCAGATAACTCTGTAAAAATTGACGATAATTGCCCAATAGCCATTCCAAACCAGATCTCCTGAATATTAATTCAGAAACCAAGTTTGGTGAAAATCCATTGATTTTTTCTCAAATTATCATCGAAAATGAAAATATGGACATGTCGTTGTTCTAAAACTCTTATCAAAATTGACAAAAATTGCCCATTAACAATCCCAAACCAGATCTCCACGATATCAATGCATATACCAGTTTGGTGAAAATCCATTGACAATTACTTATTATCATCCGGAAACGGAAATACGGACGGGCGGACGGACGGATAGACGTACGACAGAGGGACGGACAGACGGAGAGCCAACGTGATACCATAATAC
This sequence comes from Anodontia alba, assembly GCA_964016985.1. Classification (NCBI taxonomy): domain Eukaryota; kingdom Metazoa; phylum Mollusca; class Bivalvia; order Lucinida; family Lucinidae; genus Anodontia; species Anodontia alba. Next base: position 141,981,502 of record OZ024823.1, read on the forward strand.
CCTGCCACTAATGTGTGGCGGGGTATAAAAAGGAAAAGAAATAGTAATAAACATAAATGTGTATTCTTTTAATCATGAATTTGAGCTTATTTTCTGCCAATCATTGAGGGGGTGTTCTTCGACTTTAAAATTCTACGGAACTTCAGAAACTCGTAAAAGCTTCATCTGATAACAATGAAACCTATAAATGTCTCAAAGAAACCTCTTTGATACGTCGGCGCCAGTCTTTCTCTACAACTTCCATCCAAAAAAGTTTCTTCAAAAACCTATATTTCAAGCCTTATATGAAAATTTAAAGAGAAGATTGCATAATCTTTTTTTATTATGCATTAATCTTCTCTTTAAATTTTCATAATTCTGTCAAATACTTTAATTGCCCTATTTATTAGGACATACATGCCTGAGCAAACAAGTTTGACCCAGATCAGACGCCGCAGAACGCGGCGTCTGAACTGGGTCTAACTGTTTGCGACTCCTACAGCAGTTTTTAGACATATCAACACGTAGTGAAATTGACTTGTTCAAATTTTAGGACAGGTAAGGTAAGAAGTTAAGGTATCCCAATATTTAGGGTAAATATGGTCGATATAGAACCATTGATTTATTTAATGGAACTACTGTTATAACAACCATTAGTCAGGAAGATAAATTAGATTCAGAAAATGTAGATACGACCTGCAATACGTTACCATATTGAATATATGGGCAGGGCCATGCGAAAACGTGTCTTCGGGATATGCGGACAGCGAATGCGCAGATCAGCCTGCGCGTCCGTGCAATCTCATTAGGGCCTTCGCTGCCCGCAAACAGAATAATTGGATATTACAGAGCGTCTGTTTGTCTTGAGGTTTTACGGCCCAATCAACCCAACGGAGCCATGTCGAGTGCAGTCAGCTTACCTAACCACATTCTTACTGGGCAGGCTAAGTCTTCTAAGCGGTTAACCAGTAATGTGCACATTCTCAAGCCAGAAACTGACAACTGCCCTTCTTGATCAGCGGAAGGGAGAGAATGGCCGTAGAAAGTTATTTCATGATCAAATTTTCACAAAAGAATGTTGCCGACCCGTCGGGGACCGAACCCGCAACCTTCTGATTACCAGTCGAACGTGTATCCAACTGTGACACCGAGAATGTATGAATGGAGACCAAAGGCTGGGCTCAGTTGTGCAAAACCTACGATGTTGTTGGTAAAAGCATCGTTTAAACTTTAATCATTAAATATGGCATATACGCTAATAGTTTTGCTGAAAAAATGTGAGTAGCTTTTGCATTTGCAAGAACAGTTACTTACAAGAACAGTTAACATTTAGGCCACTAACGAGCTCGTTAAGCTAACGATGCTATGAACAACTGGGCCCTGAATGATACTTTGCACATGCGCATGATGAATTTGCTCATTTTGGGCATGTACGAAGGTATTGTTGTTTTGACGCGGCCCATGTAGCTACGACCTGCAATACGTTACTATTTTAATCCAGCTCGATCTGTGCAAGAGAGAGTCAAGGCGAGATTGAGGTTGTAAAGGTATAATGGGCGAACTGTGATGAGAGTACTGAAACGTGCACAGACTGAGATCACACTTTTTATAAGGAAATATCCCTAAATAGTTGGAAATATTTGAACACATTTTTTACCGTAACTGTCATAAAATTGAACAAGTGCACATGACCTATCGGTGATATGTTAAAGGAGGAGGGGAACTTCATCAGCAATTTGCTTTCTTTCCAATCCTGGTATTTTGTTTAGTGTTTATTTTGTTGTATATGCCATTGATTCTGAATAAAATATCTTTATACTAAAACACATTATGGCTGAATGACAAGCAGCACAGACAATTATTAAACTGTTATTTGATAAGATCTGCACTGTTTATTAATGAGGTACGAGGAAGTCTGTCTGAATACGTAGGGTAATGCATTAATCTTTTTTGGCCTAATATCCAAAGCGGGTGAGCCGGTATACAGAAAAAATAGGAATTATAGTCTGGGAAAACAGCGTCTGCACAGTATTAAAGTTCATTCCGGTCAGGACCTACTCTGGTCAGGCAACCAGTTTGGACTGTGCAATCCAGTTTCTAGGGATATGAGAGCAAAAACGCTGCGAATCACGTTTCTTTGATGTTAGTAAGCATTTACATGGCCATAATTTTTCTTGTGTTTCTGGCATTCTAACTTTTTATTAAACATCAGTGTGGAATATTTAGGTTACATACGACTTGGACGTTTTACGGTTAATAGTGAAAAGAAGGTTAATAGTGAATATAACATCAGAGGATTTTTCCATTTCATTGATAAGTGTCTAATACCCAAAAACATAATGCATCCTACATGATGTTTTACAATGTCGCATCAACGTCGATGCAACGTCATGACGTTGCATCGACGTTGATGCGACGTTTTCTCAACGCTGCGTGCCCGCTGGGACATATGTTTTACTGTGAATCATCCCAAGTGGTACAAAATTCATACAGATTCCTTGTATAAAAAATGAATTTGTAGTCCTGACTTTATTGTATACCGGTCACAACGATGATTTTTATACCCATCCACGAGGTACCCAAATTTTGGGGATTTTACTAAAACGAGTATGGTAAATGCGCAGGACAGCTTACACGGAGAACTCGTATTGTACACTATGTCTGTATCATTTACTGCCCAACAGAAGTGTGGTGGGCGTATAATGTCACCCCGTACTTCACCATAATGCAGATTATATTAATATTTCCTCTGGGATCATAGAGCTCATTCTCACTTTGAAACTCGAATATCGCTTAAGCCGACGCCAGGGGGCGTATATAGCCTTGCAAACGGCTTTGCTGCATATGAAGAGACTCAATAAAACCGAATCTCTGATTTTCGTTATTTTGTGTTTTCTCTGTTTCCAAAGGCAACTTTTAGATTTTTATTTTATTTTTGTATATCAAGAGGAGTGCGAACCCTTGTGAATGGATAAACCTGAAAGAACGTGCCGCCATCTAGCGAAGAGAGGCATCTTTACCGGACTCTGCGTCGGCCAAATCAAATATAGAACGATTCATATATGTACGCTCGTAAATCCAATATCCAGTGATTAATTCGATATTCGAATGAGACAAGAGAAAATACAGTTCTAATTACTGCAACAATATTTGCTGAAGTAATTATTATCTTTTGTTATCTTTTGTTTCCTGGTGTCTGATACACAGCTATAAACTCAATTTTCCGATGAGATGTGAAAATATAGTTTAATCAAGGAGTTTGTATATATCGAGAAACCTTGGATTTATACACTGCAACAAGGTTGGTAAAAGAACTTTGTGCCTTTTGATCGAGTATTTAGGTATAATTTGCGACTGATGTTTCCTCATTCAATGCGTATGGTCCATTCATAAATTATTGCCCGAAAAATAGCGATGTGTGGAATAATATGGCGAAAGCACAAAGACCTTTTGGTATCTGTCTATATCTGAAACGCAGAGCTTTTCCACAAGTACTTCTGTACTACAATCGAACTTCAATAACTCAAACACCGATGGCTCGTTTACTATGTCTATTTCGAATTCGTTTTTTAGTTCCTACAAAATCTTCCGATAGCTCAAGAAAACAAATATCTAGCGATATTTTAATGACAGTTTCTTATTTAAGCATTTCAACGCATAGCATGATGGGTAAAAAATTCAGCAGACGACACTTTGATTTTTTTTTCTTAGTTTCCCCAGAAAATAGACTTTGACGTTTTATGCTAATTGTCCAATCCTTTTTCTGGAAAAAAAAATAGAATATATTATCAATTTGTCGTCTGTTAACTTTGCTCATAGTGTACTAACTGATGAAATGAGTATAGTATTAAACAGCAGGTGCGGATCCAGAATTTTTGGACAAGGGGTTCAAACTTGCTGAGAGGGGAGGGGTGTAGATTTGACCATTTTACCAATATTACCTTAGAAATCCCTATGAAAATGAAATAATTTGGACTCTAAGGGCGGGAGGTTCGATTGAGCCCCACGAACCCCCTCTAAATCTGCCACTTAACAGTAAGATTTCATTATGACTTATTTGGAATTGGACAAACATTATGCTCCTACCTGCTTTGTTTGACTAGTTGCTGGAGGATGCCTAGGCTAAAGCGCGGATGCACAGCTCTGTTTTGGCTGCATACACTAAGACAAAATATTTCGTGATATAATAAGGTTTGTGACATTTTTATTTGATTAGGATTTATAAAGTATCAACGGTTAACATTAGCCTCTCAAAAGTAACCAATAATTATCAAATTTACTTACAAGGGTCAGCTGATATATTTTTTGGATGGCTATTTGTTCATCTGTCTGTCCGTCAAAGACCCTGTCCGTCCCAAAACCTAAACATTTAAAAGTATTTTCACGAAAGTGTGCATGTATACATTCATTTAGTGAACAGACGATGCACAGTGAACAAGAACAGTTACCCTGTTTTAACTTTTAACTATGTTACGCCCCTTTGTTTGTTTGTTTGTTTTTTTGTTTTGTAAATTTTTTATTTTTTTATTTATTTTTATTTTTTTTGGTGGGGGGGGGGGGGTGGATTTTGTATTTTCTGATTTTTCTTTTTTTTTTTTTTTTTTTGTTTTTTTTTTTTTTTTTTTTTTGTTTTTTTTTTTTTTTTTTTTTTTGTTTTGTTTTTATTTGAGATATGTCCGGTCCATGGCTTTAAAACAATACAATTATTTTCACGAAACTTTGCACAATCCTATAATGCAGCATCAGACAAAGACGTCAACTCTATTTTCAGTTAATGGAGTTACATGTATGCCTCCGACGACAAATTTATGATATTTCTCCTTTTCCCAGAAATCAGGATTTGACATTTCATGCAAATTGGGGTCATTTAGCATGAAATGTCAAACCTGTTTTTTTTTGTTTTTTTTTTTTTTTGTTGTTTTTTTTTTGTGGGTGGGGGGTGGGGGATAAGAAAAATATTTCAAATCGTCCTCTGCTGAAAATTTTACCCGAATATTTAGCGTAAATACGATAACCGACGATTTAAACTGGCGATGAACGATAGAATCATGTTCCCTATAACGGTTTACCTGAGATTTACTGCATGGAACTAATGCATGCCCTACGTGAGAAAAAGTCCATTATTACATATGTGGACAACGTAGGCATTAAGCGGTCTAATCAGGGTCTTTGTTGCCGCTTGCAGAATAACTGAATGGAACTGGATACTATTCAACGGAGGTAACTCTATTAACTTTCTTTGCGTCCCTTCTGAAAATCTGAAAAAGTGTCTACTCTAAAAGGAAAGAATTTGCTCCCGCTGGGAGCAAATTCTTTCCTTTTAGAGTAGATCCCTTTTCAGAAAGAGATTGATGCGCGGTAAACCAAACAGGAAGTCACAAAAGCTGTCTCCCTTGACGGAAGTGACTGAAAATCTAACAAGTGGATGAAGCCCGCTGAAACACCCTAGCATCAATGATCAAACTGAGAATACCTCGATCAGACTGAATGCGCGACGAATTTGATATGTACTGTTCGCATATAATAAATAAAGTCTGGCCCATTGTTATTGTGTTGGGGTTTAACGACACGTCAACCCTTGTGGGTCATTTTGTGTCCTCTCCCAGAGAAAGGGAGAAGAGAGATAGACTAGTAAAGGAGATGACAGAGAGGGACAGGGGAGAAAGAGGAAAATGAATGAAAGTGGAGAAACAGAAGAAATAAAAACATCTCCCCCCCCCCCCCCCCCTCACCTCTACACTTACCTGCTACAAGGATAGCAGGCCACGCCCAACTATAAGCCAAACTAAGTTGGACGCCCCGGTGATGTAAGATACACGATAGCTTTGCCCCACCCAACCACCACCAAAACCCTGGTCCAGCTGAACCCGGATATGCCTTGCCTTTGCAATCAGTGTACAAGTGTACATCCAGATCAGCTGGCTTCTGATCTGGATCTATACTGTTTTTCAATAAGTACACGAATTTGTATCAACAACCGGGATCAAGTTATCTGATAGGCTGAAAATAAGAAGTGGGCGTGGTGATTTATTCAGCATGGCAAGGGTTAAGTACCTTTGCTTCAAATTGCCCTGATATGTACTTAGCATTACTCTGATATTCGAACACTGACCCAGATTTGTGTCTGCATTACATTGATATTCCAACAATAATGCAATTAAGTCCTAAAAGCGGAAGATTGATAATTGAGTCCGATAAGCAAACAAGCCAGTATCAAAGAGACAATATCCGCGAAAAGCATAACCAAAAGGACAGTCCAACTAGGACGCATAATTCATTATACAGCCTCTCTATGGTCAAAATACTGTGTTGTTGAAATATAGAGATCTCAGTAAGTCCCTGTAGATACTGCGTGCCATGGACTTGTGCATTTCGGCCATGCAACCATGAGACAATAGTTTATTTGTCCTGTCTCAGATGAAACGACTCCGTTAATGAAGCGTGTTGCCTTGATGTACTTCCGTCACTAGAACGATATTTCTTTTTAGCATGCTGGGTATAGAAATTAGCAGACGGCATTTTAAAATGTTTCCAGTTACTCCAAAAATCTTAATACACTGCATCTGATGTTAGTGTCGTGTGGCGGCGGTAGAACGTTTCCCCGTACTTCACCATAGTGCAGATTATATTTCATTTCCTTCGGGATCATTGAGCCCATTGTGGTATCTTTAAAAATGGATTTCTGCTCATGTGTACGCTAGAGGGCGTAAGCAGTGTTGCAAACTGCATTACTTGAATAAAACCGAGACTCCCATTTTCTAATCTGTAGTGTGTTCTTTTTGTCCAAAGGCAATCTTTTTGACGTTTATTTGTGTTTCTTGCAATTTGTTTCCTAAGGAGACAATTTGCACGAAATGTTAAAGCCTATTTTCTAGAAAAAAAAAAAAAATAAGAAAAATATAATCAATATGTCGTCAGAGAGAACGGTAATGGATTAGATATAACTGCTCTGGTCGCATGTTTTACACACTTTGTTCGAGTTCTTCATTAACGACAAGAGCTCATATGAGTTATTTCGTGTCGTCTCCTAGAGAAAAGGTACAAAAGGGATAAATGAGGTAGTATAGGATAGGAAAGAGAGAAAGTGAGGCGGATTAGGGGAAATGCAAATAATAGTGCAGAAACACCAGTGACCCTCATATCAATAATCAATTTTCATCACGAAAAACTTGCCTATATAATGCTCACCCCTTTAAACCCCACTTTTATATAGTAAAACCAGGGTTTATAGGGGTGTACATTATTTTTCTTATTTCTACTCGAAAACATAGGTTGTGGGTACTCGTTAGAACCGCCTCGCCAAGGCGGTTCTACCGAGTATCCACAATCTATGTTTTTGAGCAGATATATGAAAAATATCAGAATTTTTACCTGAAAATTGTCTTTTTTCTGACGAGGGTAAAATTTTCAGTTTATTTGAATTGGCTTGTTTTCGTAATGTCAAAAAATTCTGAATGGGCTCAGTAGTCACTAAAGACCAGAAAATAGTAACTGAACTATAATTAAGTACGGGGAGATGTTGTACGGCCCTGAAAATGGCATCTGGCAAACCAATTGGCTAGATATTGCCAGTCTCAATCAGTATGCCAAAAATTATCAAAATCTTCCGGACGATTCAAGAGTTAACGTCATTTTCTTTAAATGACCACGGACTGAATCGTATAACAATTAAAGGTTGGACCACTTTTTTTCTGCAGACCGTACAAGTTCAAAAAAATATCCAGTTCGGTACAAGATTAACCGACACGTTCATATTTTGCACATTGGTGGCCTCGGGTTACCCTCGAGCAATGAAATCTGGCATATAGCAAGCCCATTGATTAGCTCTTATCTGTATCACACTGTCTGCAAAAACAAGGTGATTTTAGAATACCTATTCGGGTTGTGCAATATGTTTTGTAATTTAGTGAATCTGATTTCATCACGAAAACTACCTATGTGCTTTTGACCCCCTTAAACCCCACTTTTATATAGTAAAACTGGGGTTTACAGGGGTATACATATTTTTTCTTACTTCTGCTCAGAAACATAGAGGCGGTTCTAACGAGTACCCATAATCTATGTTTTGAGCAGAAATATGAAAAATATCAGAATTTTTATCTGAAAACATTCAGTTTTTGGTGGTGAAATTTTCAATATATATTCCATAGGCGTGTTTTCGTAATGTCATCATCAGTCTGACAATCGAAGAAATATGCGTGCAATACAATGCCATGTAGACATGCGTTTCTTTGAAGTTGTGCAGCAAACACTAATCGCTGTTATCAGTCAGTCTCTAGAGCTACAAAGATTTGATTGGCTTGCATAAAACATGACATCATCACAGACTGACATAAACATGTGGTTTAGACAGTCTACTTATTAAGGGGGCTGGGAAAGGAAGAGAATTTCTCTGACTTCCTGTTTGTTTTTCTGTACGACAATACCCTTCTGAAAAGGGTCTACTCTAAAAGGGAAGAATTTGCTCCCAGTGGGAGCAAATTCTTTCCTTTCAGAGTGGACTCTTTTCCAAATGGGATGCAAAATATATTTTGACATATTTGTCTCCCCTGAAAGTGTATATTAAATGATGTACAGTGTCCTTAGACCATTTCCGAACAGCAAAAGCCTAGATCTACGCAATCTAAGCATATACCGTATTTTACTTAATAACCGCACATATCCCTATAAGCGCACAGTCAAGCAATTCCGTTGTCTTTAGATTACAGCCAGTGTACTCATATCTTCTTCTTTATAAAGACATATGTTGTGGGTAACCATTTGAATTGCATCGACGTCGATGCAATTCAAATGAGTTCCCACAGCATATGCTTTTATAAAGAAAATCAGACGGGGCGGGTGGCGGGGGGAACACAAAAACATCGCATTAGCATCATTTGATGAGTCTTCGCTATTTTTTTTTATTTGTTTAATAGTGTACCCTCTAAGTTGGTAGTTACATATTTTACCACAAGTTTACCGAGTATTTTCGAAAAACGTAAGCGCACAGTGCGGTAATTAGGTCGATTACGGTATTTCGCTGTTCGTCGGTATATTCTACAGCATCTCTAAGTGGATGTCACCATAGAGGATTTTCTTCTGCAAACGTTCATCAGGCATTCTGGTATCATGGCCTGTCCATCTTAACTGTGCCAACCTCCAAAATGTATGTACACTCTTCCTCCCTGCCCTTTTCAGGACTTCTGTGCCTGGAATCCTGTATTACCATTTGATCTTTTGAAGTTTCCTAGGGCAACTTGTATGGAAGTGGTTCACTTATTTGGCATGCCGTTGGTAAACTGTCAAAGTTGCGCATGCGTATGATAGTGTTGGCAGCACCACAGATCTGTAGACTTTCAGCTTTGTGTAAAGTCTGATCCCACTTCGGTCCCAAATACTTCCACGTAGCCGGCCAAATGCTGCACTAGCCTTGGCAATGCTGACATTGACTTCCTCATCAATGTGCACAACTCTAGACAATATGCTTCCAAGGTAGGTGAGTTTGTCTACCTCATGCAATCGTTGACCTTTCACTGTGATGGTAGACTTCTTGTAAGGCTTTCCAGGTGCTGGCTGATATACTACCTCAGTCTTTCTGATGCTGATTATGAGATCATAGCTGTCACAAGAATCAGATACTTGATCCACACCTTTTTGCATTTTCTCTTCTGTTGGAGCACCCTTTGCAATGTCATCAGCAAAGAGGAACTTATCTAGCACTTCTGTCTGCATCTTGGACTTAGCTTGCAACCGTCTTAGATTGAAAAGCTTCCCATCAAAGCGATACCTAATAGGTATAGCATTGTCACCATCCTGGAAAGCATCTGTGAGCATGGCAGAGAACATAATGCTGAACAGTGTTGAAGCTATTACACAGCCTTGCTGATCTCGTTTGTCACAGGGAATGGATCAGAAAACTCGCCATTATTTTGAACCCTTGCAAGCAAACCATCGTGGATCTGCCACACCATTGCTATGGATTTGGCAGGACAGCCAAGCTTTGCCATAATTTTCCAAAGTCCCTCACGATTGACCGTGTCTAATGCTTTGGTATGGTCGACAAAGGTCAAGTAGAGGTCCACGTTCTGTTTTTTGCATTCCTCTTGAAGCTGCCTTGCTGTGAAGATCATATCTATTTTTCCTTTGTCCTTCCTGAATCCACACTGGCTTTCTGGTAGGAGCCCTTGCTGGTTCATTCAATCCGTTCAGTAGGAATTACAAGGATCTTCCCAGCAATTGACAATAAAGAAATGCCTCGATGATTGTCACAAACTAGAGGATTCCCTTTCCTTTTGAATAGGTGGATAATTGTTGCTGATTAGGATGACAAGCGCTGTGAACTGGATTATAGTGAGGGAGAGGCGCGTAGAGTCAATCTCACTCTCTCGTCCTGACCTAGCTAGATCCAGAAGCAAGACAGTGTGAAGACATCTGGAGCTAAGCCCGGATGTAGTGGCTTGTCATGCTCTCCATGCTCCACAACATGCTGCTGCATCGCCGTTTGGGCCATTGAATCATAGTAATGATTTCATCCGCCCCAGCTGCCGAAGCACCCTTTACGTAAATAGAGCCTGCAGGCAACTCCAGATATGCAGGTTTTTGTTTGGAGTTGCTGTCAGAATTTGAAGGCCAACAATTATTTTTCTGACAGTACTCAACAATAAAAACTTGATTTTTCAATGTTTTATTCCTTGGTTTGTTAATGTTTTCTATGCTTTATGACTAACAGCAATTTAGCATGCGAAAATAAATAGGGCAAGCTTCCAAAGTATATTAGTATTAAACAAGCACACTTGTTTCTTTATCTTTTGACTCTTTCAAACACTCTTACGGCAAGTTCAGCAGACGACAAATTAAATTGACGATATTTTTTTTTTCCAGAAAATAGGATCTGACATTTCATGCAAATAGGAGACCGTTTGCATGAAATGTCAGATCCTATTTTGTAGGGAATAGGTAAAATAAATATGCCAAATGTCGTCTGCTGAAAGTTTTACTCAGCATATTAAGTGCTCTTTTATTCGTTTAATAACTCATTTCAGACTACAGATATGCTCATTAGGATGCACTAGAACATATTCATGATATTAATCTCCATAGACATGATTCTAATCTAAGCACTTTATGACCTAGTTGCGAATGATCATCTAGAGCGTATCATGCAAGAATTGGCCTGAACCTGGAGTCCGGATCAGCCCATGTATCTGCAATCTGATCAGGACCCTGATTTTCGCCATTATTTCTGTCATGGTATCCCCACTTTCTGCAGGCGAAACACGATCTGTGCCACCATACAGATGCTCAGAATGTTCTGTGCCCTTTTACTTCATATAGTTCATCTCATCCCAGAAGTTTAAGGGGAAAAGATACGCCTTCAGGGGAGGCAACATCGTCAAAATGGTTAAGTCTCTTCTGAAAAAGGGCTTATTCTTAAAGGAAAGAATTCTTGCTTTTTAGAGCAAGCTCATCTCCACTAAAGGATTAGTTAGACTGGCTCCAGTCTCCAGTGACTAAATATTATTCTCATAATCTTGTTTGACAATCCACTAAAATATAACAAAAAAATATCATGACTATAAGGGCTGGTCACTAGTGACCAGCCTTTATAGTCATGATATTACTTTGGTTTTATTTTAGTGGATTATTAAACAGATTATAAGAAAAAAATATTTAGTCACTTAAGACTGGAGCCATTCTAGAGGATTAGTATGCAGGAAAGCGAATAAGGAGTCACAAAAGTTGTCTCCCTTCTAAACAACGGCAGAAAACATCCAGTTGTATTCATTCTTCATTCTCATTAATTGTTTGACAGGTAAACTCTGTTGTACCTGGCTTTGATGTAGTATCAATTTCTTCGAAAGGAATGATAAAAAGATTCCTTGGATAACTTTGACATTCATTATCTCTGATTCAAGGTAGTAAATTTCTAGCAATGGATTACTTTACATCGTGCTGCTCAAACCGAGTCTGTTATTAGGAGCCATTTTTACAGAACATGATATTTTATGCCTCATTATATCTGTGCAGTGAACAAAGATTCTGATTTAAGCTGCTTTGAATATTGTCGCAAGAAGCCATTAAATAAACAGAACAGAACAGAACAGAAATTTTATTGACGTAAACTATACAGTTTCTAGTCAACATATATACAGAATAATAGATGCATGACCAATTAGAGGAAATAAAATTCGTGTTTTCAGACTGTAACTTAGTCACGAGGATGGATATTACTAGTTTCAATGATGAGTATGAGTCTTTCTTATATTAAATGCTTCAAATAAATATTTGCAGAGCTTCTTTAGCTCCTTAATGTTATTTGACTGCATAAGTTGAATAAATTTGAACACACTAGGGTGAGTGTAATAGTACCTTTTTAAATAAAACTTTCGAATATCGTTATATTTAGAACATACTAATGTAAAGTGGTATTCGTCCTCCAAATCGCCAGTATCGCACAATGCACATTGTCTTTCATTCCTGATAATTCTATTCCTCCCATAACGCCCAGTCTCAATTAATAATGAATGAGCTGATAACCGTAACTTAGTCAGTGCAACTCTATGCTTTACTGGAAAGATATTTAAGTAACATTCAAATGAAAAATTAGTTTTAAACTGCTTATATTCAGTCAGAACACCATTATTCTGGAGGTCGCCCTGCCATTTCTGAATGAAACAATCAATCAGTCTCTGTTTGAATACGCTGGGAAATGTACAAAGATTAATACTATCCGGATTTAACCACACATTTGCAAACCCAAATTCCTCCAAAAGACATTTAATATTTCCCGCCCAATTTTGCTGTCCGTTCAAAACATCTTCAAGTGTTGTATTATAAATTGTCGATAAAATTACATTGTTTGTATTGACAAGCTTACACCAATACCTTATTATGCGCACATATCTGCCTATATATAATGGATATCTACACATGTCACCATACACTCCTGCGTTACTAGTACTAGTTTTAACTTTTAAAATCGTTTTACAGAACTTTAAATGGATTCTCTCTAGTTCTTTCGATTTTGAGAAGCCCCATACTTCGCAACCATAACTTAGTATACTTCCCACAAAAGAATCGAACAACTGACATAACGTTTTTATATTGAAGTCACATTTCCGGGTATTTGATAACAACACTCGCAGAGCTTTCAGACCTTTTCCTGCTAGGGCTTCTTGATTTAAGATAAATGAGCCAGTGTAGTTAAAAACAACACCAAGATAATTAAAGTCATTTACCACCTCAATTTGCTCATTGTTATAAATCCAACTTTCTTCCGGTCTAATATTACCCCTTTTCCTGAAAACAACAATTTTTGTCTTTAATGTGTTCACAGTCAAACCCCATTCTGAACAATACTGATACAACCGATCAAGGCTACACTGTAAATCCTCAGGAGAATTACCCACTAGTACCATATCATCTGCAAAAAGCAGCAAAATAATGTTAATATCGTCAATATTTAGCCCACATGTAATACGATCTTGTAAATACAGTTCTAAATCTTCAACAAACAGTGAAAATAGCAATGGTGACAGTACCTCGCCCTGTCGTAGTCCAACGGCGTACTGGAAGAAGTCCGATATCTTATTTGCACTCTTCACACATGATTTTACTTTCGAATACATGTCCTTAATAATTCGGAGCGTTCTCCCTTTAATACCAAAATGAAACATTTTATACCACAGTGCGTTTCTATAAACACTGTCAAACGCCTTTTTTAGGTCCACAAAGGCACAGTATAAACGTTTGCGACCATTCAAAACCTTTCGGATTAAGGAATGTAAAACAAAAATAGCGTCAGTAGTGGAAAAGCCCTTTCGAAATCCAAATTGACTATCAGATATAATATCGTTATCTTCACACCATTTGGTAATTCTCCGATTTAAAATACATGTAAAAATCTTTGACAAACAGCTCAGTAGAGTTATTCCGCGGTAGTTGTTCACATCTTCAGGGTCGCCCTTTTTGAACAATGGTATGATTATACCCTCAGTCCACTTTTCAGGAAAAAATCCTGAACAAAGAATGTTATTGAATACATCGGTAAGGTGTGAACTTAAAATGTCCGCACTCTCTATGAAATACTCGTTCATCAGTCCGTCACTACCCATGGCCTTATTATGTTTGAGTGATCGTAAAGCTGACTGCACCTCGGATATAGAAATTTCACTATTAAAGTCATCATAGTCACAATCTGTTTCGTTAAAGTCATTTTCCTCACAAAATATTGCCTTTGATTAAATACATGATCGGTGTACACTGTGGTCAGTCTCGTTATGCCATCTGTGAGATATGGTCATAATAATTTCTTCGACAAAGCAGTTGTTGATAAGTACTCATCAACAAACTATACTTACTGATAGGGTTATTCTACTGATATCGGTGAATATTGTTCCGAGTTTGGATGTCAAAGGACGCTAGCTTGAGAGGATTTCAACGAGGGACAATATTCACCAAATATTGACCAATGTCAATGAAATAACCCTTTTATTATACTTCTATAATAATTTACGCCATTTATTTAGTTGTTCTTAGTCGAAAAACAGAGAAAATAGGCATTTTTATCATTTCGAAAATGCATGACGGCGCGTGCGATGTCATCGTCCTAAGTTGTCATCGAAAACAACGTCATGAAACGTTAACATTCGAAGGCATGCGAGTAAGCGTGCTAATATTGGGTGATATCTGCATACTTGCTCCTTGGATTTTATCGCACACTTTTAATCACTCAATATTAATACAAAGACTGGGGCAGTATTTGGGCTGCACTTGAACACATTTGTTCACACGTACTTTTGTACTGACGTGAACATTAGAATTAAATTATCAAATCATTTAAAGTTCATCGACGTGCCTTCAGAAGCTATTTAACTTTATTTATTAGTTTATCATATCCATAAATAACATCCAGATTTTACTTATATCATCTTTTCTTTGCTGGAGATTTATTTATTTATTTATTTATTTATTTGATGTTTGGTAGACTTTGTGGATCCTTACCTCATATTCTGACAAATTATTTCTGTATCTTTGAAATCGCCAACATTTCAAAACGTATCAGTTTCAAAATTATATCTCATATCTAAAAGAAATGCTCTTAAATCCTCAACCCTTTCAACCCTGCAGATTAAAACCAATACATTTGCAAACTGTGTAGATCCTGATGAGACGGCTCATACGAGCCGTCTCATCAGGATCTACACTGTTTGCCGTCCTGTTTCTGATTTCAACTGATACATCAGTTTTCACAAATACAGGCGTCCAACTTGTCAACTTAAGAATATCAAGGGGGAAAGGGTTCGTCAGAAATAAAACATAACGAAGTTTGACGTTAATTGCAAAGCGCGATGGTATCAAGTTTATGTGTCATACGATGATAAAAGTGCTTACTGAGTCAAACTTGAGATATGCCATAAAAATGGGAGTCTCGAAGCATATGGAGAATAGAAGTATCTGCAGAATTCAATGTTTTATTAGCGTCTGATGTGTACCTTTTCTTTTCCAGATACATCACGAAAACATACCTATATAATTTTGACCCCTTAAACACCACTTTTATATAGTAAAACTTGGATTTACAAGGGTATACATTATTTTTCTTATTTCTGTTCAAAAACATAGATTGTGGGTACTCGTTAGAACTGCCTCGTCAAGGCAGTTCTAACGAATGTAGGAAAGAAAGTATCAGGAAAAAAAGTATCCGGAAAAAAAGTATCGGAAAAAAAGAATCCGGAAAAAAAGTATCAGGAAAAAAAAATAAGTCTCAGTTTCATGTACAAAGGATAGATAAAAGGCTATGTAATGTCATCCTAATTAATCTTTAATTGCATTTTGATCATTCAGTACCAAAATTCAGTGTTAATCCTGACTGATGGTAAGGTTTTTAATTGCACTTTGATAATTCAGTACCAAACTTTGGTACCAATCATAATCATGTTAATCCTGATTGATGGTAAAGGTCAATGGTAATTAAATTGTTTACTGTTTGTTGATTGTTTTGTTAATTTATTATTGACTTTAATGAGTTTGTTTGAAATTATCATTGCTAAACAAAACAATTATATGCAGACATAATCTTAAATGGTCTTTAAAGTACCCTTTGATCAAGTAAGTGCAAACATTCATATTTTGTTAAAATGATTTTATTTCTGATTTTTATTTTTGATTGATAATTTGCATGTTTATCACAAAAATCACAATTTGTAAATTTTGGATAAAGTATAATCCCATTGGTAGAAATTAACATATGTAAATTGTTAATACATGTATATAAGCTAATCATCATCTCATTGTAACATCAAAGGCGAATCTGGTTAAAACTGATACTTTTTTTCCGGATACTTTTTTTCCTACTCAAAAGTGATACTTTTTTCCGATACTTTTTTTCCTGATACTTTCTTTCCGATTACCGTTCTAACGCGTACCATGGATCTATGTTTTGAGCAGAAATATGAAAAATATCGGATGTTTTTATCTGAAAATTTTCATTTTTTGGTGGTAAAATTTTCAGTATATTTGAATAGGCATGTTTTCGTAATGTATGCAGTGAGAATCTGATTTTTTAATTGACATATTTCAAGTTTTTAGCGTGGACATAGGTACTTGGATAAAGCCACGTCCTTCTTTTGAGGTCAATGTCACGGACTAAGAAATTTTTTTATTATTTTCTCTACTAAATTGTCATTGCACAATTGATAGACAAGCTGCTAATTAGGCCAGCTGGTGTCATATGTCAGCTCTTGTTTTGATATCCAATTATTTAGGCTCCTTAAAATCTTTCGATGACCCTTTCGCCTGACGAACAATAGGTTTTTGTTCTATGAAATTCACAGTCTGTTGAGTGTCTTGAAAAGACGCGGTGACGCATGATAACACATATTTTTATCACAATAATCAGTATAAATATACAGATTTCATAATGAGACTGACCGTAGCATAGCGGGTGATGCATTTAATCAAGGGGTTATATTTCCTATAATGTCATCCCTCCTCAGTTTGTGGACATTCTTTCAAACGACTAGCAAAAGGTCTAGTAGTTGTATACGTTTATTGACTATTTTATATAATTTCTTTCATTTTCCGAGCGAAGAGTGTGGCAATTCAGCCCTTTTACTATTTATTCTATAAATCTGATATCTGATTTTAATATATCAGATATCTTATATAATGTGTAAGATATCCGAAATATTATATCAGCTATCTTAAACAAATAATATATCTTATATGTCAATAAAGATATCTTATATGCTATATATAAGATAGCTTATGTGCTATATCAAATATCAATTGACATAATAAGATATCATTTATGCTATATAAGATATCTAATATGCTATATATCTTATATAGGTTATGATTTCTCATTTATTCAATTAAATAAATATCAGATTTAGTATATCAGATATCTTATTTAGTATATCAGATATCTTTACTAATATAAATGATATATTATTTAACAACTAAGATAGCTTAAATGTTAAATAAGATATCTTAAATATAGAATGAAATAAGATATTAATATGATGTATCAGATATCTGAAATACTGATATCCTATATGAGACATCTGATATGATATATCAGACATCTATTTTGCATAATTAATAATAAAACGGCTTGCCAGCAATATCTAATTTAGTATATCAGATATCTATTTTAACAGATATGATATCTTATTCAGCAGATAAGATATCTTACATGCTAAATAAGATATTTTAAATGTGGAATTGAATAAGATGTCTTATAAATTATATCAGATATCTGATATAGGATATAAGATATCTATTATAGAATATAAGATATCTGAATAAATATATCAGATATAATCTATATAAGATATCTAATATCCTATACCCGATGTGAGATATCTGATATATATATATATATATATATATATATATATATATATCTCAGATATCTATATATATATATATCAGATATCTGAGATATATATATATATATATATATATATATATATATATATATATATATATATATATATATATATATATATATATATATATATATATATATATATATTAGATATCTGAGATAGGATATAAGATATCTATTATAGAATATAAGATATCTGAATAAATATATCAGATATCCAGATATCTTATAATTTATATTAGCTATCTAATATCCTATACCCTATGTGAGATATCTGATATAATATATAAGATAATCTGTTTTCCATAATAAATAGTAAAACGCCTTGCCATAGAAGGGTGTAATTTTGCTTTGACACGGAAGATTAAGCGTTGTTACAATTAAGCTGCTTACTATAATCTAACAACCTTTACATGTAAGCAGAAAACCAACTGTATGATCTTTTTTTTCCTTCTTCTTCTTCTTCTTCTTCTTCTATCTTTCTTTTTAATTTTACTTGTTTTCATTTAGGGCGTGCTAACTGACCGTGTTAAAAAGAGGTTTTGTCGATAACAATAAGTAGTCATAAAAAGCAATGCCTCTGCAGTCTCATTTTCAAACAAAAAAACGAGCACATGAGACGCGTCACTGAAAAATTGATTCGACGGAGAGTCCGAAGAGCCTTTTTCTCGTGACGTAGTTCATATGTTTCTTGTTTTGAGTGCAGTGTTTACGACACACACCTGGAAATATGCTTTATTTCTGTTTATTCGAAATGAAAAAAGGAAATTCTGACTGACCATCTTTTGAAAGAAATTAATTGCCTTTTCTGTTTTTGTAATTTCTTTTTAAATATTTACCCTGAAATAAAATTTACGATCAAACTTTGGTATGAACTATGCAATTTCTATAGAAAAACAATGTGTGTGTGTGTGTGTGTGTGTGTGTGTGTGTGTGTGTGTGTGTGTGTGTGTGTGTGTGTGTGTGTGTGTGTGTGTGTGTGTGTGTGTTGTGCGGCTTTTGTTGTTTTAGATAAGAAAAACGTGTTTGGTTTTCTCCATCGATGTATAACTATTGTTTATCAACCGTATTGCGAAAATTTTAGAAATGTTGAATGAGTTGAACTTGTTAAAAATCTGCCTCCGGTCTCTCTGTCGAATTTCGCATAATTTTCAGCCTTTTCTATTGTGGGAAAATGTAAATATTTGGTTTGTTTATTTTAACTAATGAATGGAATAAAACTTTGGTGCATAGGTAGTTGCGACAAAAAGCTTTGTATTTAATCATGCCAAACATTAGCAAATTTACTTCTCTGAGTAATGTCCTATAAGCAAAAAACGACTTCATGAAAAATATTGAAAGCATAGACTTTTGTTTGTTTAATATTTGTTGGGGGGGGGGGTGTAGCAGATGTTGTATAATCCGTTATCTGACATTGTCAGGTAGAGAAACATACGTTTGCTCGCTCACTCCTTGGTAAATACTCATTAACCGTACGTCTCTGGAAAACATTCCAGTCTGATTGAAGAAAATTAGCAATTACCGAAACTAGTTTCTCTTCTAAATGTCTTTAACCTGCATTTGTAACATTAACCCTTAAACCGCTTAGCAAAATGGCAGCAGACGATAATTTTTTGGGGGGGGGGGGTTTAATATTTTTCGGAGAAAATAAGATATGGCATTTCATGTGAATCGTCTGCCTAGCAGACGATTCACATGAAATGCCAAGTCTTATTTTCTCCGAAAAATAAAAAAAAAATAATCAAGATGTCGGCTGTTGGAGTTCTAATTAGCGCTTTAAGGGTTATCATTGAATGGAGAGCAAGTACTATGATCCGTAGGTACAATACTGAGTGAAAACATATTTCTAAGAATGTAGTGCATTTGCAGAAACACTTCTCCTCATTCTTTGATGTTATCTGAGAGCAATAATAATCTGCATGCCTGCACTCAACATTACAGATTGACAGCATGCTGTTTTCAGGGAATGAATGCACTTTCAGGGGAAGTAATAATCCGCATTCTTCCCAGCGGGCACATGACGTTTATTTAATGTCGCATTAACGTCGATGCAACGTCATAACGCTTAAACAACGTCGCATGAACGTCAATGTAACGTTAATGCGACGTTGTATAAGCGTCATTCGCTGCGACGTTGGAGCGCTGTGGTGCAGTGATAAAGCGTCGGACTCGAGATCGAGAGGTACCGGGTTCGATCCCCACTAACTGCAAGTGTTGTTTCCTTGAGCAAGAGACTTTATCCACATTGCTTAGTACTGGTTTCTACCCAGGAAAAAAGAGGGCCACATGGAAGATTAGTACTAGATTATTAAATGTGTTACCCTCTATAAATAAAGTCGATTATTATTATTATTATTATTATTATTATTATTAAACGTCTATCCGCGATGGAAGCGTATTGGTACTCAGGGGAAGCGTATTGGTACTAAAGGGGTACCAATACGTTTCCATAGTTCGATGCCAGAATCATTGGCTACTATATAATGTATTAGTAGAGAGCAAAGGACCTGAGGAGCTGTCCGCACATTTTGCGCGTGCTCGAAGGCACTTTTTCGCTTCACGCGGCCCATTTGTCCGTATTCCTTATTTCTAGATTTTGAATATTTTAAGCAACTGTACCAGCTACAATCCAGATGGACAGTATACTGTTGTTAGTAGGGTTGAGAATGTTCTTAGTCCTTACTTTTATGTTCCTTTTTTACTTTTCTCTCCACAATTCAACATTGAAATTTTGTGATACAGTGATACCAGTACAATCTCTCTCTCTCTCTCTCTCTCTCTCTCTCTCTCTCTCTCTCTCTCTCTCTCTCTCTCTCTCTCTCTCTTTAAAAGCACAATCTTTGTATCTTTTTACTTCGTTAAGAAACTTGAAGCTTGCTCAGTTATCACTTCTGATCATATTTCTGTTGTTTTTTTCCATTGAATGTTCATTTACGAAAACACGCCTATTCAAATATATAGACAATTTCACCTCCAAAAACTGAAAATTTTCAGATAAAAAACTCTGATATTTTTCATACTTCTGCTCAAAACATAGAGTGAGGCGGTTCTAACGTGTACACACAATCTATGTTTTTTGAGCAGAAATAAGAAAAATAATGTATACCCCTGTAAACCCCAGTTTTACTATATAAAAGTGGGGTTTAAGGGGGTCAAAATTATATAGGCATGTTTTCGTGATGCTAAATATAAGCAAGATTAGAAATCTCTTTTGTGACCTAACTGGTCCTGTTGTCTTGACCACAACAAATAGCAATCTCTACGTATTCTCAACGCCATTGGAAACGCGTCATCTACGTATTTTAGATAGACATATTTCATGTGATACCGACCTTGGGTCTCCCCGGGGTATGCCCAACCCCCTCCAGTTCGTATATCAGCAAACCATTCAGAACCGCACCCTAAACCATATACATTGTTGTTCCTTATGATAAGACGCATTCAGTGACACCGGGTATGGGGCTACGAAATATGTATATCTAGAAAAGATCCCGCATTTTCAATGTCATTGACTATATAACAGACTGTTGCTGATATTTCATATATAAAGGGTACATTTATTTTATTGCGCACAGGCTTATAATGCGTTCATTACGAAAACATGCCTATTCAAACATACTGCAAATTTTATCACCAAAAAATGAAAATTTTCAGATGAAAAATTCTGATAATTTTCATGTTTCTGCTCAAAACATAGATTGTGGGTACTCGTTAGAACCGCCTCGACGAGTCGGTTCTAACGAGTACCCACAATCTATGTTTTGAGCAGAAATAATAAAAATAATGTATACCCCTGTAAACCCCAGTTTTACTATATAAAAGTGGGGTTTAAGGAGGTCAAAATTATATAGGTATGTTTTCGTGATGTTAATTAAGAAAAAAATATCTTCAATTTGTCGTCTTCCGAATTAGCCCAGGGAGCGGCAAAGGTTGAGCAGGCTTTTTAGTTTGAGTCTCAGACAAAAGCAAATATCGTGTCTAACCTTCGCAGATACTCTGACCTGTGTGTTTGGTTTTAGAAAGTGTGTTAACCATTCCTTTTCATGGGTAAAGCTTTAATTGTTCCTTCCTCCCCATAAAACTAGCATTAGCCGATCCGAAATAGCGTCAGACAGGAAAACAACACTTGTTAGTTTTTTACAATCTCTTTAGTGCTAGGCACTCTGGGTAAAATTTTCAGCAGACGACATTTTGAAGTATTTGTTCTTATTTTTCCCAGAAAACAGAATTTGCTATTTTATGCAAATTGTCTCCATCGGAGATAATTTGCATAAAATAAATCCTGTTTTCTGGGTAAAACAAAAAGAAAAATATTAATTTGTCGTCTGCTGAATTAGCCAAGAGAGTGGTTAAGGTTAAGTTAGAAACGTTGTATTGACTGCACATTACCACGTACAGATGATACATAAATGAAGCTGTGTTTGGAAAGCAACCAGACCAACAGTTTCTAATATACTAGATCTAGTACTTCCCAATCCTAACTTGAAGGATGTATCTTGAAAAAAGATCACTCTTATCATTTGCCTCGTTTTTTTCAAAGGGTGTGGGGGGGGGGGGCGTATTTCCCCGCCCCAACAGGAGCAGTTCTTTTACCTTTACGAGTAGGTCTTTGAGAAGCTATTCCTCTATCAGTAAGCCAATTATATTCTGCTAGAGTGGTATCCCTTTAAAAAGAGGATTCAACTTAAAGTGTCAAATGTATCCCTACACACCTTAATGCATACCGTACAGGGCTATATTATTATTAGAGATATTGGCACTTCAGCTACATTCTGGAGACATCCTTGATGAAGTTTTAATTTTACAGTTGTTCGACGAATGTCAAAATCGCGTCAATCATCTTCAATTTGAAAGGAAATACAACAATGTTATCTGACTAGCAAATAAGTTGAGATGTAACTCACAAAAGGGCTGTCACCTGACTCAGAGCTGATGTGTTATCTGACTCACAGATAAAGTAATGGCTGATACATAAGTAACATGGACCTGATTCGTGTGGAGGATTTTTTTTTTTTTTTTTTTTTTTTTTTTTTTTTTGTATATACTTGGTGCATTCTTCTCAAGTTTTTACAAGGTAGATACCTTTTCTGACTTTCTCCACCAATGTCTTCTGAAAAAGTGGCTATTCTAAAAGGAAAGAATTTGCTCCCGCAGGGAGCAAATTCTTTCCTTTTATAATAGACACTTTCAAAAGGAGGCATAAATATTTTAACAGAATTACCTCCCTCTGAAAGTGTATCCAGCCCCTTTAAATGCTACTGCAGTTCAAATTTTGATTCGTCAGGGAATCTTCCGTTGATGACGTACTTGCCATCTTAGATTAACATCTTTATTTAGAAATAATAAAATTTCAAGGGAGCCAACTTTTCCGGAGTTGTTTTGCTCCCTTTTGCATGGGAGAATTTTGTTTCCTTTCAAAGACAATTTCTTTTCAGAAGGGACTCGGATGCAGGAAATTAAATCGGAAGTCACAAAAGCTGCCTCCCTTGGAAACTAAAAAGCAATAATTACAAATGAAACCTGGTCTGCTCTGGTTACGTAGACAGACGGTATAATTATGTAATGGACATGTGTAAGCAATGATAAACGCTTACAGCGTATGAGGTACGATCAAGAAGTTCTCGGCCCGATATACTTAGAATAAATAAATTCAAATGAATCCCCAATCAGTTGATAATTATATCTTATTCAACATCTTTGGCAGAAAGCATAAATTTCAAAGCTATTGATTTCAGTAGGAATTCGCTTGAAACAGGGGAAGGGTTGCTTAAACTGAGAAAATGGACAAAGTTGAAGATAGAGCAGTCATAAAGTACTTCTGTAAGAATTGCATGTCCCCGAAAGAAATTCATGACAAGTTCATTAAAACCTTGGGGATGAGTCTCCTTCTTACAGAACGGTGAGGAAATGATCTGCTGAATTTAGGAGAGGGAGGGAGAGCGTGAAGGATAATGTACGGTCTTGGCGCCCTAATGAGGCTACTAAAAACGAAAACGTTGAGCTTCTGCACAGTCTGATCATGTTTGACAGGAGAAGAAGCCTGCGTGATATAGCTAGACAAATAGGCATGTTTGGGGCAGTTCAGTCTGTCTTGACCGATATCTTAGGGATGTCTAAGGCCTCAGCTAGATAGGTCCCAAGAATGTTGACCAAAGATCAGAAGAAGAGCAGGCTTGCTATTTCTCTCTATGAAGATGACCCTCAGGAATTTACGCGTCGAGTTGTGACCCATGATGAGATGTGGGTCCCTCACTTTGATCCGGAGGCCAAAAAGCAGAGTATGCAATGGAAGCACCCTGGCTCACCTCCTCCTAAGAAATTTAAGAGAGTTTCTTCAGCAAGGAAGGTGATGGCCTCTATCTTTGGTACAGTCAGGGCATTATCATAGTGGATTATCTTGAGGAAGATCGCACAATAAACGGCGCATATTATGAAGAAGAACTAAGGCGACTGCGTCAGGACATTGTGAAGAAAAGAAGAAGAAGATTGACTCGAGATGTTATGCTCTTGCAAGGTATATTTTCCAGGTTTAGCCCCTTCGGACTTCTGTCTGTTTCCAAATCTGAAAACTAACCTTAGTGGTAGGGATTTTGGAAGCGTTCTATTTTGAAGGGATAAGCAAATCTGGAACAGTGTTGGAGAAAGTGCATCGAGGCAAAGGGAGATTATATTGAGAAATAATGGCAAATTTCTGCTCTTGGTCATTACTAAAATACAGGGCCAAGAATTATTTTGATCGTGCCTAGTATGTTATGTTCTATTTTCCAACTTTATGTTGTTTTCATTCTGTTTCTTGGTTTTCAAAGTACTGGAAGAGAGTGCACAGTTTTACGAGTTTTCCATCTGAAAGAAGTGGATCTGTGTTGGTCCACCTGTTCATTTTTATCAGAAAAAAAATAATTAGTTATCGTGTACCTGGTAAACCAGGGTAAGATCTATATTGTACTCGTGAAGTAAGAGTTAATTTTGTTCGCAATAAACACTTTGTGAATCAAGTGCTTCGAATCAGTAGGGATGCTATATATATATATGGTTGAAAACAGAAGAGTTTTCGGTGGCCTTTCGAGTATGTTTTGTTATATATATTGGAAAAAAATTCTGTGATGGTGTATATATTTGAAAGCCAGCGCTTCGACAGGTAGATGGTAATTTTCTTATCTTATTTGATTTGAGCCGCGTCAAAAGAAAACTGGGCCAAGTTGTTCAAAACTAACGATGTCATTAGCTAACATATTGTTAAAATTTTGATCATTATATATACAATATATATATATATACGCTAATATTTTTGCTGAAAAAAATTGAGTAGCTTTTACATTTGCAAAAGCTACTCACATTTTTGCAGCAAAAATACCTGTAAATTAGATATTGTACTTTTTTGACCACTAACGAGTTAAGCTAACGATGCCTTGAAGAACTCAGCCAGTGAAGTCATTCTATCAGATAAGGAACAGTTGTACACAGATAGTTTATACAGTGTCCAATAATTCTGTTAGCAGACAAGGAAGACCTAGTTCAGACTGTGCGGGTGCGCAGGCTGATCTCGGGCTTCACTGTTCGCATAGGCCCCGACTTTGGCGTGGCCTATTTACATTGAACCCAGAGAGCTCGAGCAATATATTGTGCAGTTGTTGTTGTTTTTTTTTTTTTTTTTTTTTTTTTTTTTGTTTTTTTTTGTCTACGAAATGGGTGCGCATATCTGGATCTTGCATGTTACAGTCATACAATGAGAGCTATTTTTAAGCGGCTGAGCTCAGAATTATGAAATGGCATATCTCGTTTAGTCAGCTGTTGAATGAAAATATGGCTGAAAGTTTATGTCAGGTGTGCGTTACGTGATTAGGATCTGCGAAACAGAAAACGCCATATTGGTCGGGTCTCGCAAAAAAAAGTGTTCATTACGAAACCACGCCTATTCAAATATATTGAACATTTCACCGCAAAAAAAAAAATATGAAAATTTTCAGATAAAATATTCTGATATTTTTTCATATTTCTGCTCTAACATAGATTGTGGTACTCGTTAGAACCGCCTCAGAGCGGCGGGTCTAACTAGTACCCACAATCTACGTTTTGAGCCCGGAGGCGATTCTAACGAATACCCACAATCTACGTTTTTGAGCAGAAATAAGAAAAATAATGTATACCCCTGTTAACCCCAGTTTTACTATATAAAAGTGGGGTTTCAGGGAGTCAAAACATCACGGAAACACGCCTATATACTTTTTACCCCCTTAAACCCCACTTTTATATAGTAAAACTGGGGTTTACAGGGGTATACATTATTTTTCTTATTTCTGCTCGAGCAGAAATAAGAAAAATAATGTATACCCCTGTAAACCCAAGTTTTACTATTTAAAAGTGGGGTTTAAGGGAGTCAAAACATCACGGAAACACGCCTATATAACTTTTACCCCCTTAAACCCCACTTTTATATAGTAAAACTGGGGTTTACAGGGGTATATATTATTTTTCTTATTTCTGCTCAAAACCATAGATTGTGGTACTCGTTAGAACCGCCTCGTCGAGGTGGTTCTAACGAGTACTCACAATCTGTTTCTGCTCAAAACCATAGATTGTGTACTCGTTAGAACCGCCTCGTCGAGGCGGTTCTAACGAGTACTCACAATCTATGTTTTGAGCAGAAATATGAAAAATACCGGAGTTTTTTATCTGAAAATTTTCAGTTTTTGGAGGTGAAATTTTCTATATATTTGAATAGGCGTGTTTTCGTAATGTTATATAGGCATGTTTTCATGATGAGTCCGTGCACCACCGGAAAGACTCAAATCCGTTTACACATCTGTTCAATCTGATCAAGTCCTTTCAGGATTCTACAGCATGAAAGCGTCCTTCAAACGAAAGTGAAATGATGATGTCACGGATTCACATGTTGATCTTGGCCTTTTCTGTCCACATATAATATGACCACGTTCCTTCTTATATTTTCTGTTGTCAGTATCGTTAAACATTTTTCATTACGAAAACACGCCTATTCAAATATATAGAAAATTTCTCCTTCAAAAATTTAAAATTTTCAGATACAAAAACTGTGATATTTTTCATATTTCTGATCGAAACATAGATTGTGGGTACTCGTTAGAACCGCCTCGGCGAGGCGGTTCTAACGAGTACCCACAATCCATGTTTTGAGCAGAAATAAGAAAAATAATGTATACCCCTGCAAACCCCAGTTTTACTATATAAAAGTGGGGTTTAAGGGGGTCAAAATGATATAGGCATGTTTTCGTGATGACTACGAAGTATTCTTTAATCTGCTGTCCTCTCTTAGATAAAATTGCAATATTATTGATTCCCTTACAATTCTTATAAATAATTAACGTGTTTGAATTGAATATAAAATGATTGAGTAACATACTTTACCTGCCATATTTATCGCAGATGTAATACTATTTGAAATCATAGTCCATTCCTTCCTTTGGTTAGGGTTTACCTTAGTTTTGAGAACAGAGATTTGCAAAGCACATTTTGCATTTTCAAATAAAAAGTAGATTTTCAACGCTGAACAAATGTCCTAAATCGTCAACCAGAGCAACAGAAAAGTATTCATTCCTCTTGCCTTTAAATGCCTCAATCCCTTTGTTCCAGTTTCAGACCTTAACCCTTCCCATGCTAAATTAAATAAGATGTCATGCCCACTTATAATTTGCATCAATCAGATTACATCCAGGCTGTTGATACAAATTTGCATACTTAATGGCAAGCAGTGCAGATCCAGATCAGAAACCAACTGAGACCGCTCAACCGCGAGAGGACTTAAAAGAGCTACACGATAACGTCCCGATATGGGTGCTATCATGTAATATAAGCTCTGTTTAAACTCTGTGGAGTAAGTAGTGTTTGAGTTCGCGTTTAAATTCAAACAAATTTGTACTTTCCCTTATTTCGGTTGGTAAGCTGTTCCATGCTCGTGGACCTGTGATCGAAAAGGCTTTGTCGTATTTTGACGTATGAGATCTGGGAATGTGTAGTTTATTATTTGCTGTTGATCTCGTTTGCCGCTCGTGGTATTCTGAAACAGGCGTAAGCATTGATGTAATATATTCTGGAGACTGCCCTTTCATACCTTTATAAACCATTAGACAAGTATGGTAATAAACACGTTTCGGAAAAGATAACCAGCCAAGTTCTTTAAACATCTGGTTTGATGGTATTAAAATGTCTGCCTTTAATATCAGTCGCGCAGCACGCTTTTGAAGTTTTATAAGTCTTGACTGATTTGTTACTGTGCTATTTCCCCATATTATACAGCAAAAATCAAATATTCGCAGGATATATGAATTATAATATAACTTAAGACATTCCTGATTGATGTATTTTGACAACAGTTTCATTAATGTAAGTTTACGACATACGTTTTTGCACACTATGCTGATTTGTTGCTCCCATGTTAAATTGATGTCGATTGTAATGCCTAGATGTTTATGCAAGTTGACTATTTCAATTGCCTGTCCATTCGCTGAAATTGAAACGGTATCATTACCATTTGTCATGTGTTTAGTCCCTAGAACCATTGCATGGGTTTTAAGCCAATTTACTAGCACGTTATGATCGACACACCAGAGCTCGAAATTTATTGCACTGCATTGAAGTTCAGTTTGTACAATATTTAAACTTGGATCGGCTGCATGAGTCACAGTATCATCGGCGTATAGATCAGTATTAGTTTTCAAATAAAGAGGAAGATCATTTATAAATATGAGAAATAGCACGGGGCCGAGCACAGAACCCTGTGGCACCCCGCTTGTCACGAATTCAGTTTTTGATACATTCATGCCATCTACTATGCACTGACACCTGTTTGAAAGATAAGATTCGAACCAGCGTAAGTCCTTGCCTTTTATTCCATACACAGCTAGTTTTTGCAAAAAGATGTCGTGGTCTACAACATCAAACGCTTTCTTTAGGTCGAAAAATAATGCACCGACGATATTTCCCTTGTCAATATGCTCAAGCCATTCGTTTGTAAGCTTTAGAAGCGCGGTTTGACAAGAGTGGTGTTTCCGAAAACCTGACTGGGCATCATGTAGTAGCTTGTACTTATTCAGATAGGCAAAGAAGTGTTTTGTTACGTGTTTTTCTATCACTTTTGAAATAATTGGCAAAATAGATATCGGTCTGTAATTCGATGGGTCTTCGGGTGCACCCCCTTTATGAATAGGGAATACACGGGCTTCTTTCAGAACATCAGGAAATACTCCTGTATGGATGCTTATATTGATCATTTGCAGAAGAGACGGGAGTATTACATCAGATGTTAGCTTTAGCATTTTTTGGACTAATACCATCTCTGCCAGTTGACTTGTTTGAATCCAGCGAGTTTAGAATCGATTTTAATTCGTCTGCTTTAAGAAGAGGTATTTTGAAACTTACGTCAGTCGGCAGTTTAGTGTTAACATACTCCTTTAGTCGATTTAGATTCTGTTCGTTATATTTGCGTTTTTGTTTTATAAATCGATCACTGATCTTCGCAAAGTACGTATTCATTTCATTTATTATCACTTGGGGATCAGTATGAGTTTGGGTTTCCGAATGTAATTCGGTAGGCAAATTTCGGCTTTGAGTTTCACCCATTATGTTTTTAATATGCTTCCACAAGAAGGAATTATCTTTACTGTCCTTTATTGCATTTGCGAAGAGTCCTTTCTTGGCTGTACGTATGTGACTTTTTGTTTTATTGCGCCAAATTTTAAAATTTTCCCAGTCTTTCTTTTTATGGAAATAATCTCTGTTTTTCTGTGCGGTCTTTATATCAACATATCTACACAATGGTGTATAAATGTACATGTTAGACTAAGTGTAAGACATAAAATTTGCCATTTGAATATACGCAGTCATTGACCACTGCAGTAAAAATGGTTGATAGAAGCGTCGACAAAAAAGATGAAATACGGGCTTACATCAAAGCTCGCTCAAAACTTGGTTGTTCTTTGAAGAAGCTGATGACTGAAATTTCTACTGCTTTTGGACCTTCTTGTGTGTCTTATGACACAGTTCGGCGGTGGAAAAAGAAATTTGAGTCTGGTGTAGAGTCCATCAAAAATGCACCGAAATCAGGTAGGCCAAAATCTGCATCTCGTAATGAAATCGTTTCCAAAATAAAGGAAATCATTGAAGGAGATGCCAGATTTACAGTTCGTGATATTGCACGAAAGGTAGGCATATCACTTTCAACGGTTCACCTTATTTTGAAGAAGCATTTGAAAGTCAGAAAGATTTCTGCTAGATGGGTGCCACATCTGTTGACTGACGAGCAAAAGAGGCAACGGGTTAAAGTGGCCAAAAAGCTGCTTCAAATGTTTCCAAAATATGACAAAAAGCAGTTTGCCAATGTCGTCACAGGTGATGAAACCTGGGCCCATTATTTTGAGCCCGTCAGAAAGGTTAGCAATAAGATCTGGACCACTAAACACAGCAAACGCCCAATAATTGCCAAACGTTCTTTGAGTACAAAGAAGATTTTGTATGCAATCTTCTTCTCTGGTGAAGGAGTCGCAATAAAAGTGTCAGTGAAAAAGGGCAAAAGCATCACCGGAAAGTACTACAAAGACGTAGTACTGAAGAAACTGAAAAAGTATTATCAGACACGACGCCCTGCCACTGGTTTTAAACATGTCCGTCTTCTACATGACAATGCCCCAGCTCATACCTCCGCAATAGTTACGGCGTTTTTGAAGAAAGAAAAAGTAACTGTTTTGCCTCACCCCCCGTATTCCCCAGACCTTGCCCCATGTGATTTCTTTTTGTTTCCGAAATTGAAAGCATTCCTTGCTGGGCGGAAATACCAGTCCCGACAGGCACTTGGATCTGCCATTCATCAGTACCTTATTACTGTGCCCAAATCAGCGTACCGTGACGCCTTCAAGAAGTAGATACATCGGCTGAAACTTTGCATTTCTAGCCACGGGGAGTACATCGAGGGCATGAAATGAGTACTTTTGGGCTAACTTGAAATTTGAAGTCTCCAGATAGAAATAAGCAATTCATTTCGAACATCCCTCGTATATCTTAACTCTAAGGAATGATTATGAAACTGAGCTCAGGACACTTGTTCACAATCGTTCCTTAGAAAGTAAGGAGAACGCCTCAATACAAGTTCCAAAATGTTAACACATGCAAATAAAAATTAACTTATATTAATGCCGGCCTCGGTGGTTCAGTTCGATGCGTGTCCGACTGGTGATCAGGAGGTTGCGGATTCGACCCCACCGGGTCGGCAACTTTCTTTCGTGGAGATTTGATCATGAAATATTTTCTACGGTCATTCTCTCCCTTCCCCTGCTCCAAGAAGGGCAGTTGTCAGTTTCTGGCGAAAGAATGTGAACAATGCTGGTTAACCGCTTAGAGGACTAAGCCTGCCCAGTAAAAGTGTAGTCAGGTAAAGTGACCGCGCTCGACATGACCCCATTGTATTGACTGGGCCGTAAAACCTCAACACAAACTTATAATAATATTTCTATGTTTGTTCAGTTGCCTATATTGAAATGCATTAATTGGTTTAATCGTTGTAAATCAGCCTTTGTGTGAAAGCGCAAAATATGGTTGTCAAATCTTAGTCCTTATATGCATTACGAAAACATGCCTATTCAAGTATGTCCAAAATTTCACCCCCAAAAACTGAAAATTTTCAGATAAAAAATATCTAATATTTTTCTCGTTTCTGCTCAAAACATAGATTGTGGGTACTCGTTAGAACCGCCTCGGCGAGGCGGTTCTAACGAGTACCCACAATCTATGTTTTTGAGAAGAAATAAGAAAAATAAAGTATACCCCTATAAACCCCAGTTTTACTATATAAAAGTGGGGTTTAAAGGGGTCAAAATTATATAGGCTTGTTTTCGTGATGGTAAGGCCGATATTGACTTAAGGGATGACTGTGAAGCATGGCCCTGATCTGTCAAGTTACGTAGAAATGTCCGTTCTCGGACTATAAAACCGGAGAACTAATAAATCTCACTTTGGTTTATTAATTGGGTGATTTGGATTTCAACAATATAGATGTATCTCTAGTCTATATATTGTTTTTTTTATATGTGGGCAGTACCAAGCGAAAAAACGCCTTCGAGAATGCGACAAAGCGCAGATTGAGATCTTTCTGCGCATGCGCTAAGTAACATCCGGGCCATTTACTCTCCATTTGATACATTTTGCAGTATCCAATGAGTCTGTTAGTGGACACTGAAGGCCCTGATCAGACTGCGCGGATGCGCAGACTGATCTGGGCCTTCGCTGTCCGCATGTGCCCGAAGAAACATTTTCGCAGGGCGTGGTCCAGCGACATATTGACTTACATATGTAACACTGTCTGCTAACATCTTCAATCTAAGCCATGGAACGGCTTATTAACCCTTGACCTGCGGAACGCGGATATGTCCTGCCTTTGCAAACAGTGTAGATCCAGATCAATTGGCTTCTGAAGCCAACTGATCTGAATCTGCACTGTTTGCCATTAAGTATGTGAATTCATATCAACAACCTTGATCAAGTAATCTGATTGGCTGAAAATTAGAAATGGGTGTGACTTCTTAATTTATTCAGCAGGACAAGGGTTAATGCATCCGATGATTGCTCGCAGTCACTGATGTAGACTTTCCAGAACAATAGCGAAAATGCTTATCTTATCCTGCTAGGATACTACTGTTTGTATTTCATATGACTGGTTATTGCTTGGCATGATATTCCCAGAAATTCCCAGGAATATTTAATAGGGTTCAAAATTTCTGATGGCGTTTCGATTCCATCAAATTACCATACTTACTTCCTAGATATGTATTCGCACAGGTGGGTCTGAGGAAACAGTTTAGACCCAGATCAGACGCTGCAGAAAGTTTGCCCCTTATCCTGCAATTTAGACATGTTCACAGATAGTAAAATAATATATTAATTTAAAAGGTAAAAAGTAAGATGAGCGAATATTTATTAGGTTAAACACGGTATCAAAATATAACAACTTTTTGAAAATGAAATTTGGTGAAATGGGGAACCCCCGAACCCCCACTGAATCTGACCCTGCCTTCCTGTATGAGGTCAATGCTACTTATGTATGTAAACACAGGCTGGGCTGAATCATTGTTTTGGGGAGTTTTTTTTTTTTTTTTTTGTTTTTTTTTTTTTTTTGTTTTTTGTAACTGTTTAATCCGCAGCATGTTTCAATACATAGTATGAAAGATATGTGCAGAGTTTAACCTTTCAGCCCTACAGACCAAGTTTAGTTTTCTAATCTAACAAAGTTGAAATACTCCTGCTTGACCATTTTTCTACACATATCACCTCTTTACTGGCAGAAACTCATTTATTGAATGATCAGCCAAAATCAGAGAGAGAGAGAAAGAGAGAGAGAGAGAGAAGGACAGAGAAGGAGAGAGAAGGAGAGAGAGAGATTCTAAAAGATAGGATTTTTGTAGAATATATATCATTTTATACGGATTCAAATATCTCAATTATACGAGAGCCGGTCTGACACGACATCAGACGCCTAAAGTCAAATAGACTATAAAGGTTGGTTGGATGGGCTTCACAATTGCACACTTGGCATGTTTGTTTCAGAAAGATTTTCAAATCTACCTTGAAGCAATTAACATTAATTTTTTAATCTGTTTCATCGCAGTATTAGTAAGTTTGAGGTTTAAGGCGTTGCTAGAGAGGGGCGTGGAGCGTATATAGCCCTGCATATTTCATTGCTGTCATATGGGAAACGACGCCAAGACCAGTCAGCTGTATTGAGTTACTGAATGATCTTTCTGATACATTCATACTTTTAAATAGAAATGAATGTTGCTATTGTCGGCTTGGCAGAATCTAGTCACCATAGTAATACTAATGCAATTAAGTCATAATTGCTTGGAGACGATACAATGTGCAAGATGATAGTTGCTGTGGCGAGGGCGTCCAACGATTTGTGCTTTTCGGTGTATAAATTCTAAAAGTCCAAATACTGGGTCACCGAAGAGAGAAATCGACTAAACTGTAGAGATGGAAACTCTAGATTGATTTGGTTTAACACTTTCACCCCTGTGTTTCTCAAGTGGACTGTTCGATTTAAACATTTTGTCACAGTCATTGTTGCAAATAAGGCTGTCAGTCAAAGTCCAAACATAACGGCAAACAACGTAGATCCTGATGAGAAAGCTCATCTTGTGCCGTCTTATCCGGATTCATTCCAATACTTGGGTTTTTCAAGCGAAAAAGTACATTCGAGCATGCGCAAATGTGCGGATTCACATCGTCCTGTACATGCGCATTTGATCTCCATCGAAATATTCTATAGTATCCAACGATATTCTTCGCGGGCAACGAAGGCTTTGATCCGACTGCGCTCATGCGCAGTCTGATCTTGGCCTTCCCTATTCGTATTTGCCCGAAGATAAGTTTTCGCATGGCGCGGTCCGCTTTGGGTATATACGGTAGATTCGATTGGTCATTATATCAATGCAATTGTTTCAGTGGGTTTATATACATGTAGAAACAGATAGCAGACTAGGACCTTGTAAATATAAAATAAAATGTTATTCTGTATTTTATATCAAACACTGCTTATTTTGTTAAAGTTTGATAACCAATTCGATTCAATTCAATTTAAATTTTATTAAGATTGCCAAATACATTTTACCGCATCTCACATAGAACATAGACAAACACAACAATATTCTTACATATACTGAACTAATGAAATATTTTAAGCACGTATAACTTTATTCATGTAATATTACAATATGTATGATTATAAAGTCAAGTTGATGAAACAGTTAGACCAAAGACTCGACAGAGAGGATATACAATGCAATGACACTGTTTCATTACGTAACGGTAGATTTAGGAAGTATTTGGTATAGGATAACGACACAGATGCGAAAGTAAAAACAAAAAAATAATAAATAAATAAATAAAATAACAGCGACTTCTTTCCGTCGGTAACTGTTCCTGTATTGTATTCTTCTTTCGATGTCTATGGTTCGTGAGTTACGTCGCCTGGATACTGATATTCTAAGCGGCATTGATACGCTTTCAAGGAAAGTAACTCTGCAAAAAATGGTTTTGCCTCCCTTCTGGAATGGAGTCTACTCTAAAAGGAAAGAATTCGCCCCTCTTAGGAGCGAATTCTTTCCTTTTAGAGTAGATCCTTTTCAGAAGGGATTGGTGTGCAGGACTGGAACAGGAAGTCATAAAAGTTGTATACCTTGTAAAATATCGCAAATCTGTCTAAGTTTATTCAGGCTCTTTAATTTACTTCTGTTACTGATCATTCGTACTCTTACATCGTAATAACACAATGCAAAGTGAAACTAAATACTACCGAGTCTCAGAAAGACGGAAATTAACTGGGTTTGTATACTTGATAGATTTTCCGCCATTTTTACAAGGACGACAACTTTTGTGAGTTCTTGTTTGCTTTCCTGCACAATGTGATCGTACTGAAAAGCGGTCTATAAAAGGAATGAATTTGTTTCCAAATGAAGAAAAAAATCTTTTAGAGTAGACCCATTTCAGAACGAGGCAAACTTTTCGACAGATTTGCCTCAACTGAAACTGAATCAGTTTTCCTTAATGGATATTACCCAAAAAAAATCAAAGCACTACTAGCACTGTTGGGTCGATTGTCACTGAGTGTAGGCAGGGAAAATGGTCCTAAACGGGAACTTAAAACTGTTTCAGTTAACCCATAACTTCCTGTAATTATTGTAAACAATGCAGACCCTGATCAGACGCCGCGTTCTGTGGCGTCTGATCTGGGTCTGCACTGTTTGCCAATGTCTCAATCCAGGTTTTACAAATAACACTCTTTACACGGCACTCTGACGTCACAGCGATAAGAATAGCGCGGCTATAAATAACCGTTACCTGGATTTCATACTAACGCGCTGTTTGATTTCATTGGTCAATGATAATCACGTGAACAACATTGGTGTATGTATACTATGGCTTGATTTTAAACAATCAACCCCAAAACCAGTAATTGAACAAGAATCCGCGGAAAGTAATAATGCCGTTGTCACTACGTGATCTGGGATTTCGTTCACGCTTAACAAATCAATGGATACTGTTGAATATCGACTCACATAATTATCTTATCGGAATGTGCGAGTGTGCATGCTCATCTGGGCCTTCGCAGTTTGCATATCATTAATGCTTCTCTCATTATATGTACAGTTCTATGTGTGCAAAGATATCGCTCTAGACAAGACAGTTTTTCAACCATATTGTATTGACACTTTTTTCTTATTTCTTATGTTTTTTCATTCTTTTATTTTTCAGTGCGGAACAGGTGCTCATGAAAAGGTCTAGAAATATTCTATGAGAGTTATAATCAGTGACTATTACCAGTAATTCTGTTTGAGACACAACTGGTCAGGTTAGCACCAACAATTTACAACAAACTGGAAGTCGATGTTCACAGCTTACGGCCTTAAATTACTAGCAATAGTTTTAAGACAGCATTACACAGATTGGCATAAATAGTTTGCAGCATACAGCAAGCTGATGTTCATATCATGATTACGAACCTGTGGTAAAAATCTATGAATTAATTTTTGTCGCACTGGGAGATTATTACTGTCGTACAGGAGAATGGATGCTAAATGACGATATTATGGTAGATGTTCGCGAATATGTTGATCAATGACCAATTCCCAATGGAGGTAATATGTCGCTGGTAGCATATTAATGATAACGTTTATCATTATTTAGTCCTACGATATGTGGATATAATCAGCATGTTTTTAATATTCTGCAATGGCGATTTTTATACAAGAGGAGTTGATACTTGAATGCATGTGTATGTTTTAGCTTTAGCGGCTTAGTTTATTATCTTGGAAATTCAACGATGTTCAACATGACAGATAATGACACGAATTTGATTCCTCTAGAAGAGTTTAACAACGAGAAGCTACGACAACAGTTGCCGGCAATTATTTACACTGCGGGGCTGATGGTTATAGGGACCCCGGGGAATGCCATTGTGCTTTATGTTTACTTTTTTAAGTGGAGACGGAGTACGTCAAGAATGTTCATTCTTTACCTTGCTCTTCTTGATTTTATTAACTGCATCACCACTTTACCAATGGAGATTTTCATAATGCGTTATTCGGTGATGTTAGATTTACCGTTTATATGTAAATTGTCACGATTTTCAACGTATACAATGAATAGTTCGTCCGCGTTGATTCTAGTTGGAATTGCTGTTGATAGATTTAAGCGAATTTGTAGACCATACCAAAGAACTTTCAGTGAAAATGTTTCTAAATGCATCTGCATAGGAGCAATAGTTTTTTCCCTTAGTTTGACGTGGCCTTCTATTATTCTCTATGGAACAAGACGATTTCAATTTGGACACATTTTAGCGAAATCTTGCTTGATAGAAAACAAGTTTGACACCACGCCTTATCCCATTGCCTTCTTTGGCATAATGGCACTTATGACTCTCCTTATTTTCACAACATTATCTGTCTTGTATTATTTTGTTGGGATGCAAATTTACAAGCATCGCATGTTTAAACTAAGAAACTGTAGTCACGTGGAAAAAATCGTCGAAGAAAAGTCAACAGAAAAATCACAAACTATCAAATCTAAAGACCCTACATCAAAAGCTTCAAATGAACATGAGTCTAATGATATTATAGGTAATGGAATTGTTATAACACATGAAAAACCAAGTGATTCGGAACAGTTTTACACAGCCGAGTCTCAGAATGAGGACACAAAGAGAGAAACTCGATCCAGTTATGGTCTTCTCAGGGTACCTGTAAACCTTGCTAAAGAATTGAGTACTGACAGAAGTGTAGAAGAATTTTCAACAGTAAACATTGAACTAGACTCGCATTCAAATGTAGAGAATCAAGTAAAATTAACTGAAGTTCCAAATGGGAAAGAAACGGACCATGCAAATGTCTCCGAAAGGAATAGTCCACCTGTAAAGGGAGCAAAGAAACGCCGGAAAAGAGTTAGATATTTGTTAGTGCGTGGATCCTCAACTCTGAATTCATCAGGTCGAGCAAAATGTGCAAGTTGTTTGACAGTTCGTGTTGGAAAATCAACCTTTATGCTATTTCTGATAACAATAGCTTATATCATCAGTTTTCTTCCATTTTACATCATAGCTTTAATTCGTCAGTCGAACTCATTGTTCGTACAGCAGTTATCGCCAGCTGGCTCTATGGCATATTACTTTTTCTTAAGATCCTACCTTCTCTCCAGTGCTATCAATCCAATCATCTATTCTTTCTGTAACGTCCAGTTTAGGGGATACTGTATAGACTTGTTCAAAAAGATATTTACCAGAAAGTCTGCCTTTAATGAATTTAAAATGAAAGCAATGCGCAGATAGGTAATATCTACCATGTACTGGCCCCAATAACACTTTTTTTCATACTCAACTCAGCTCAGCATAAAATTTGTTCTGATAATAAATTTTAAATTACTAACAATTGCAAATTCTTTTTTGATAAACATAGCTGAGCATAAAATTTTCTGTGCTAATAAATATGAAAATGCCAACTAATTGTTGGCATTTTCGTATTTATTAGTCAAGAAAATTTCATGCCCAGTTGAGTTGAGCATGAAAAATGTTTTATAACCGCGGAGCCAGGTTATTCCAAATGAAAAAAAAACGAACATTCGGACATGTGCGTCCAGCTTGATTGAGAGCAGCCTGTGCATTCGCAGTCTGATCAGAATCTTCACTGGGATCGTTTTGGGATAGCCAAGGCTGCAAAGTTTTTTCGTGCGGACAACGAACACTCTGATCAGACTGCGTAGAATCGCAGGCTGATTTGAATCTTCATTTGGCGTACATGTCAGAAGTACATTTTCTTATGTTCTGGCTCATATAATAGGCAACATGAGAAAAAGGGGGGGAGGGGGGGGTGGTTGGGGGGTGGGGGGGGAATGGATACGTTTTCAAGGGAGGCAGCTCTGTCAATTGTCTTTTTGCTCCCTCCCGGAAGGGGTCAACTCTTAAAGGAAAGAATTTGTTCCCCTTGAGAGCAAATTCTTTCCTTTAAATGTTGATCCCTTTTTCAGAAGGAACTTAATGTGCAGGGAGGCGAACAGGAAATCACAAAAGTTATCTCCCTTGTAAACTATGGAGGAAATATCATCACGAAAACACGCCTATATAATTTTGACCCCCTTAAACCCCACTTCTATATAGTAAAACTGGGGTTTACAGGGGTATACATTATTTTTCTTATTTCTGCTCAAAAACATATATTGTGGGTACTTGTTAGAACCGCCTAGCCGAGGCGGTTCTAACGAGTCCCCACAATCTATGTTTTGAGCAGAAATATGAAAAATATCAGAGATTTTTATCTGAAAATTTTCTATATATTTTAATAGGCGTGTTTTCCTAATGTTGTCAAGTGTATCCAGACACCGTAAGAGGAATGGATTGATTTGGAAGATTTACTGCCATCTTTTCACAAGATAGAAATAAAATTAACTTTCTGTTTGTCCTACAGCATAACAATCCCTTCCTGAAAATTGGCTGGGAGCGAATAATGTCTTATTAGGATAGGCCCCTTTTCAGACGATTTGCCTCCCCCTAAAACTGTATACATTCCCCTTAAGCTATATCACAGATCAACTTGCACGTCATTGCAATCAGGTCGTTACATGTAGTTTATACAACAGTCACTAGTAATCGGAAACATTTGCTCTGTTAAGAAAACATTACTTCGGCAATCACAGGTCCGATTATATCGGCCTGAAAAGGCGACAATTTGTTTTTGTTTGTTGTTGTTTTTTGTCGCTAGAAATGATAATGTAGTTCAATTTTCCAGCCATCTGGCTTTGTTTTAATGTACATGTTAGACTGATTGTAAGATATGGAAATTATTTCCTAAATCATTGTTGTTGTTGTTGTTGTTGTTGTTGTTGCGGGGTCGCCACGCAAAAACAAAACAAAAAACAAAACAAGAATTAAACATTTATGAAGGTCTTTGATGAGGCCTAATTGGCCGTAATTATAGCTAGTCTGGCACATAAAACTTGATACAATGTTCTTGAGTAGTTCGATATATTTTGTGTGAGTGTGTTGAGTACAGCTGGTGTTAGAAATCGTCTCCCCAAACTTCATTATAGTGTAATTTATATTTTCAGATATTGTGGGACCATATAGCGATACGAGAAAAAACTATAAAGGTCACTATAGAGGTCTAACTGGCCGAAAGCAGCCAGTATGACCCAGAAAACTTGATACTTCTGGTATTTTCGATTTGATTTGTGAGATTATTCATTGTCTCCAGGGTCATTCCTTTTAGAATCTAATGATCACATAGCTGTCAAAATGAGAGTTAATTTAAACATTAATGACAAGTTAGCAGTTCATTCTTTTCTTTAGACAGAAAGCGCAAGAGAGGTAAATAGTACTTAAACACTCAAACACGTTTTTCTTGTTTTTTTTGTTTTTTTGTTTTGTTTGTTTGTTTTTCTTTTTTCTCGCCAATATAGCGCACATATATTTTTTACCATTTAACCCTTGTCATGCTGGATAAATTAAGATGCCACGCCAACTTCTAATTTCCAGCCAATCAGATTACTTGATTCAGGTTTTTGATAGAAATTCACATATTTAATGACAAACAGTGCAGGTCCAGATCATTTGGCTTCTTCAGAAGCCAACTGATCTTGATCTACACTGTTTGCTAAGACAGGGCATGTTGTGTTCAGCAAGAGAAGGTTTAAGGGCTAATCACAAGTACATGTATAACAGATAACATTTTGATTTTGTTTTGTATTTTCAGAGAAGATAGGATTTGATAGTTCATGTGAATCGCCTGCCTGGCAGGTGATTCACATGAAATGACAAGTCTTACTTTTTCGGCGAAATAATCCATTTTTTTTAATTTCGTCTACTACATTTTCGCTTAGTGCTCTAAGGGTGAATAGAGCCAGTGGCTTTATGCTAGTTTCCTTTGCAGGACATTGTCCATTGTTTTTGTGAGCAGATGACGAAAGCTCGGATAAAAATGGGCGGACGGCAATCTGATCTGGGCCTTTATTGCCCGCATATTGTGATAAGGGCCAGTTTCCTAGTATGTTATTTCACAAATGCTAATCCGTTACAGACATCATAAGCAAACACAAAATACAGATTTTCGTTTTTATCAGTTTCCCTGAAAAACAATTAATATCTTGATATTTTCTTCGAGCATCTCTAAGAGATGGTATAAGGCCTCAATCTTATCAATACGCTAAACAAATTTGTTGCTGACGACATTCTAATTTTCTATTATTTGTCAGAGAAAATAAGACAGGAAATTTCATGCGAGACGATTCACATGAATGTCCAGCCTTATTTTCTCTGTAAAAAAATTCAAAGTGTCGTCTGTTGTAGCTGTGATTAGCACTTTAAGGGTTAATAAATAAGAAAAGAACAATGTTTAGATTACTCGTATGGCGTTTGGGAAGTTT
The DNA here is from genome assembly GCA_964016985.1 of Anodontia alba. NCBI lineage: Eukaryota > Metazoa > Mollusca > Bivalvia > Lucinida > Lucinidae > Anodontia > Anodontia alba. The sequence goes on from OZ024823.1 coordinate 142,022,780, forward strand.
TGCATGTAAGAAAGTTAACAGTGTAGACCCTGATCAGACATTGCAGAATGAGGTGTCTAATCAGAGTCGACATTGTTTGCGTGAAACGTAGGAAGTTTTAAAAAACATGGTTATAGTGAAAACTGACTAGACATCCTCAAATTTGAAATGGACTCTCCAAAGAGTTAGACGAGTCCACTTGGCATATGAATAAACACAGGTTCACTTGGAAAATGGCATTTATGTATTCTGTTTCACATATGGGTCGCGCAGTGCGGAAACGCACCTTCAGGCATATGCGGACAGTGAATACCCAGATCAGACTGCGCATCTGCGCAGTCTGATCAGGGCCTTCACTGCCCGCTTACAGAATCATGAGATACTACAGACGTATGACCTTTGCGCATGCGCAGGATGATCTGACTGCACATTTTGCGCATGTTACCTGTAGAAGGCACTTTTTTCGCTTAACGCGATCCATATTGGTAGGGTGACAATGAGTGAAACTGGCCACTCTTTCTAGGGGTAACCCGGACCCCCCCCCCCCCCCCGTACAACAAGATGTGTCATATACCAAATTTGTTGCTGACGACATTCTAATTTTCTATTATTTGTCAGAGAAAATAAGACAGGAAATTTCATGCGAGACGATTCACATGAATGTCCAGCCTTATTTTCTCTGTAAAAAAATTCAAAGTGTCGTCTGTTGTAGCTGTGATTAGCACTTTAAGGGTTAATAAATAAGAAAAGAACAATGTTTAGATTACTCGTATGGCGTTTGGGAAGTTTTGCATGTAAGAAAGTTAACAGTGTAGACCCTGATCAGACATTGCAGAATGAGGTGTCTAATCAGAGTCGACATTGTTTGCGTGAAACGTAGGAAGTTTTAAAAAACATGGTTATAGTGAAAACTGACTAGACATCCTCAAATTTGAAATGGACTCTCCAAAGAGTTAGACGAGTCCACTTGGCATATGAATAAACACAGGTTCACTTGGAAAATGGCATTTATGTATTCTGTTTCACATATGGGTCGCGCAGTGCGGAAACGCACCTTCAGGCATATGCGGACAGCGAATACCCAGATCAGACTGCGCATCTGCGCAGTCTGATCAGGGCCTTCACTGCCCGCTTACAGAATCATGAGATACTACAGACGTATGACCTTTGCGCATGCGCAGGATGATCTGACTGCACATTTTGCGCATGTTACCTGTAGAAGGCACTTTTTTCGCTTAACGCGATCCATATTGGTAGGGTGACAATGAGTGAAACTGGCCACTCTTTCTAGGGGTAACCCGGACCCCCCCCCCCCCCCCCCCCCCCCCCGTACAACAAGATGTGTCATATATCAAAATGTTCCCTATTGTCTGTAGTTTCTGAAGCTGCCGGCATAAATTGGCATAAATGATGGCGAGCCGAGAAATCCAATATGGCCGCCAACATGGCCGCCTAATACTAAAAGTCTGCCTTTGAAGCCTAAATTGTCTTCTGGTTGTTCTAGTATGCATACAAAATGTATATTTAGATTGGCCTTAACTTATTACAAGCAAGACTATTTAGTTAGATACAAAAAAAAGCATAATTTAAAAATTAAAGACAATTTTAGGGGCCAAAAGGTCAATATTAGGTCTAAAAATGGTGTACTGAGAGGTAATAGAAGTTCCTGAAAATTACTATAGTGATATTTCTTACTTGAGTTTAATTTAAACAACACACCAGGTATCATGGCCTGCTCAAAACTCAGGTTTCAGTATGAAATATTAATCTAGTATTAAACAGTAAGCAGTTTTTTACCCCTACCCCCATCATTTGATTTCATCGCTTCTGTACTGACTCTGGTAAAGACTGATAAACGACAGTAGAAAAAATGATAAAGACAGGCAGAATGGCAAGCTATTTCATTTATCAACCTCTGTTTTCCAGGAATGATTCGATTTGCTGCAGAATTTAAGTTTTAATTTACAGACTGAACAATAAATAAGAAATAATGACCCGGATAAAATTGGCTTGACAATATTTACTTTGACACCGACAGAACTTGTGGCGGGAAAATTTGAAACTACGTAAAGTTGTCAATAAATTAATTGAAACAAAATATAGAAATAAAAGGCACTTGTTATCATACAATATGCACCTATAAATGTTTTCCTCTGAACAGGCTGGCAGGATTACCTCCGGGTATTAGATAATTTTGAAAATTTTATGTCCTATTCCATACCTCTGACATGGGACCCCTGAGTTCTAATTTAGTGTAAAAATCCCATGGATGGGCTTCAGAATTTTCACATATTTTCCTAAACCTTACAGAAATGAAAATGTAGCGGCTTTAAAGTGGCTTTGTAGCTGCAATAAAGCTGCTTTAAAATTTAGTAGACACAAATTCTAGCCAGAGAGTAGCCAATGATAACGGTCAGTAGATCTATTGCTGCAATATTGCCACAAGTATTAGTCGCGACCAGCTATGTCAGCTTCTAGTGGCTATATAGCCACTAGCGACTTCTAATAGCCAGAAGCTATCCACAATACAAACATTATAGTTATGAGATAGAAACAGAGCCACTAGGGGCTTTAATAGCCAGAAGATATCCACAATTTTTAGAAAGTCATATGTGAAGATACCCGGGCAATGCCACAATTACGAAGCACAGCCTTCCTTCCCTAGACTAGGAAGGAATTTGCTCCCTCCGTGAACATTTTTTTTCTGTAAAAAAAGAAAAACGCCTAAAGGCATTATGAATGTTTTTTTTAAATAATGAAGAAAGTGAGAGTTGCCTCTCTTGCATGGGAAACACCTACTGGTCCTTTTCTTCATCCCTACCAAATATGAAAGCAAAACACTGAAGAATAAAGGTAACATAACTTTGAAAAAGGTTAACCAAAAGATTAACCTGGGACGACTCCCGCCCGCTCACCTGACGCCCACCTACCTGGACATCCTTATTTCAAGGGACAGATTTTTTGAAGAAAAAAAACCCATCCAAGTAGCCAATGTAGAGCGTGATTAGCTAAGTGGTTAGTGCACTTGCCTCTACTGTTAGAGGTACCGAGTTCAATGCCAGCCAATGAACATGTGATAGGCAGAATGGGCAGCTCACGAGCAGTTCCCACTGAATAGGCAGAGTAGGCAACTCAGTAGCCAATAAACAAGCACTAGGCAGAATAGGCAGCTCCATTCCAACTGAATAGGCAGAGTAGGCAGCTCAGTAGCCAATGAACATCTATTAGGCAGAATAGGCAGCTTAGTTCCCACTGAATAGGCAGGGTAGGCAGCTCAGTTGCCAGTGAACATGTAGTAGGCAACTCAATAGGCAGGGAAAGCATTTAAGAGGCAGCAGTAGGCAGCTCAGTGGCCAATGACAGACGAGAAAGCAGAATAGGAACAGTAGGCAGCTCCAGATCCCTTTTTAGTCATTGTCTTCATAGATGAGCTGCCTATTCCATATAAGGAGTAGGCCACTCAAAATTTGCATGGCAAATTTCCAGTAGGCAGCCTATAGGCAGCCTATTGCACTTCCTACAGGCTACCTATAGGCAGCTACAATAGGGGCAGCCCCCAGTATATTTTGTATTGGAGCTGTCTTGAGGCACAATGTAAATCTTCTTTTTTTTTTTTTTTTTTTTTTTTTTTTTTTTTTGTCATTTGGTTGTCCAGTAAGGCAAAAGTTAAATGAAGCTGGTGATATAGTTACGATAAAACTGATATACGAAGATGGTTGCCATCTGTTCCGAATCATAACAGCTCTGGTCAAATCATCATAACACCGAAACATCTTGGCTAACAGTCTATCTTCACTATTTGTATAGAAGTAAGAAGCCAGTAAAAGATCTTAACTCATACGGGTAAACCCTAGCTTATTCTGCAGTCAGACACTTTGTTATGTCTGCAACTTTTCACACAATGGAGCACTAGACTGCATTGGATATATATTATTAGAGAGAATCTTAATTATCTTCTTATCTTATTGACAGTCAGTTTTAATGTTTTCCTTAAATTCTTCCTTTAAAATGGCTCTTGCTTCCTCAGACTTGCTTTGCTCAGATGGGATTTTAAATGCATTGTTTCTTTCAGCAATATATGTCACGGGCAGTAATCACGTCACTCATGGCCAATTGTTTATAAGTGAAATTGAAATAAGTGACGTGAATAGCCGGAGATGAGTAGTGCGAGCTAAAAAGGTGGCTGTTTCAGGTGGGTTGTCGACAGTCTGGGGCTTTTCTCGTCTAGGAGGGCGTTATTTTAAAAATTGGAGAATGCTATACTGTGCAGAATTTAATTCCATACAACCCAGCACCAAAATTTACGCCAAAATATGTTTCATTCTGACGACAATTGCTCCGAATTGTGTGCAATTTTGGATGATTTACCCACTGAAATTAATGTTTTCAGCCATATCTGCATCTAGCATCATTGTTTACATTTGAAGACTGTCATGTTTGTTCAATTTAATTGCCTACTTAGATTGGGTTAATAATAAAATCAATTGGCGCTAAGATGCATGGCCCACGCCTTAGCCTTAGTAATGAAAAGTGGCATTAGAAAGGGAATTCAATAGCTCGTGTATGTCAAATATATCAAAATAGCTTTTTGTATTTTTCGCTGACTGTCCACAGACAGGCTCACGAAGTGTCCACGATGGATGGATAAGTCCATTATAGGACACTCTTCCAAAGTCGACCTTACAGTGTGTCGACTTTTCTGCAAAATGTCTGCATGTATTTGATAGTTTACAAATACACTTGCCATTTCCTTCTAGCTTTGGTTCAATTAATTTATTTACAATGTTTACATGCATGTATTTTTAAAGTTTCCCTCCATAACACTTTCTGTAGGTGTTATAGTAAACATTATCAAGCCAATTTTATCCAGGTCAGTGTTTCTTATTTGTTATTATGTCTGTGATTTAAAACGAACTATGAAGAAAATCAAACAATTCCTAATTAAAAGATGTTGATAAATGAAATAGTTTACCATTCCGTCCATCTTTTTCATTTCTTCTATTGTCTCTTGTCAAGCTTCACAAGCATCAGTTCAGAAAATTTGAAATCGAATGGTGGGGGTAGGGGTAACAAACTGCTTACTGTTCAATACTGGTTTAATATTTTCAACAGAAATATGATGTTTAAATTGGCCATGATAACTGGTGTGTTGTTTAAATTAAAATGAAGCAAGTGATATCGCTTAAGAAATTTTAGGGAACTTCTGTTTCTTCTAAGTGCTCTATTTTTAGACCAAAAATTGGCCATTTGTCCACTAATTTTGCCTTTAATGTTTAAATCATGCTTCTTTTTGTATTTAAATAAATAGTATTGTCTGTAACAAGTACATATCAATCAAAATATACATTTTGCATGCATACTAAAACAACCAGAAGACAATTTAGGCTTCAAAAGCAGACTTTTAGTATTTGGCGGCCATGTTGGCAGCCATATTGGATTTCTGGGTTCGCCATCATTTATGCCAATTTATGCCGGCAGTTTCAGAAACTACAGAGAATGTGGAACATTTTGGTATATGACACATCTTGTTGTACGGGGGGGTCCGGGTTCACAATTTTTCAGTCTTGAAAGTCACCCTACCATATGGTTTCTGATAAAATTGAAAACATTTGTTTCCTTGTGATCTCTTCCCTTTCTCCCTCCCAAATCATGAAGCTCTGAGAAATTCATAAACTGACTTAAATACATGTTAAGTTTTGTTGTTGTTTTTTTCAAACGAAAAGCTTATTTTCAACGACTAAGTTCTTAAACAGTCCAATATCGTCTAATATACAAACATACAACTATTCATTTTATTTGCCTTACAATACCCATTTGGTCACAGTAGCTAGTTTCAACCAATTAGGACTCACCATTGACCTTCATATAAATTTTCGAAAATCCCAGAATAGACTCGATGTAAGCCTGGGCCCAGCATAATAATCACAACCATTCATTAATTTTTTTTTTTTTTTTTTTTTTTTTGTTTTTTTCAAAACGCCATCTCTAATATTGATATCGAGCTATGTTTAATCCACTTTATTGTGAATATGCAACATTTGCCTTACAAATCTCAGTCCTTCAAATTTAAGTCGACCTTATCTTATGGACTGTTGTGAAGCTGGGACAGGGCTTAGACTTTGATCCAGCAATGAGGCCGTGTCACATCTCGGTACTGTCGCAGTAGGACTGAAAGAGTATTGGAAAGGCCACCAAACCATAACACGCATGATGTATGCCATATTAGACACACTACCAGGACTTGTCTTGTAGATCTCTTCCTCTTATAGCATAACTACTAATGACCGAGCCACAGCATTTTCTACAAGATCGTATGTCCGCCAAACAATGACCAATCAACCTGAGCAAATGCGCAGGCTCATAATACCAACTGCTTCGTGCTCTAATGATTAGCCAAACATCCGAGCTTTCTTCAGACGGACGGCAGAGCAGCTGTTTAGAATGTTTGGATGCGCAGGTTAATATGAGTTTTCACTGGACGCAAAAGCAATACCTGAGCCACCGCGCGACGAAGTAAATACAGTCGACTCTCGTTATCTCGAATTCCAAAGGAATCTCTAAAACACTTCGAGATATCCGTATCTCGACATATCAGATTTGCAGAATTGAGGAAAAACGAATACGATTAAACACATTTAACATATATATGCGTAACTGGACTCTTGAAGTTAGAGATTGTTGAAAATATTGTGGAAAGGAGGAGAAATTGCTGACTAGGAGCAATTTCTCCTCTTTTCCACAATATTTTTTATCTGTTGTTGGATTTTCATGTTAAAGCAGGAACCAGATTTTCACTTCGAGATAAGCCGTTATTCGAGATAAACGAGGTCGAGATAACGAGACTCAACTGTATGTGAAGTCAGAAGCTAATATAATCAGATCGACATCAAGTTCCCCATCACCAAAGAGAAAGACAGACAAAAACAATTAAGCAGCCACAAAATGAACAGATGCCAAGCAGAGTTGGTAACTCTTTCCTAAAACCTACAATAAGACTTGTGCGATGAGCGAAGACTCGGATCAGCCTGCTTATCCACGCAGTCTAGTCAGAGTCTTTGCTGATCGCATATGCCTTCAACAGCGTCCATGCTATCCAAAGAGAAATTAATGAAAATCCTTGCCATACTGGGTGGATGAACATGCTGATCTGAATCTTCGCTGGTTACACAGGTCTTACTGTAGGTTTTTAGTCCGGTGGCTCCTATTGCAGGAAATGCTGTGCTCAAATAAAACTATCTAGGAAAGGCCACAATCAACCATTCTTTCCTGAGGCACCGAAAACAGAAGGAACAATAAACAAACATGACAAGACCCACATAACGAAAATACGCCTATATAATTTGACCCCTTAAAACCCACTTTTAAATAGTAAAACTGGGGTTTACAGGGGGATACATTATTTTTTTCTTATTTTCCTAAAACATAGATTGTGGATTCGCGTTAGAACCGCGCGTTGAGGCGGTTCTAATGAGTACCCACAATCTATGTTTTGAGCAGGAATATGAAAAATATCAGAATTTTTTATCTGAAAATTTTCCTTGTTCGGTTGTAAAATTTTCAATATACAGTCGACTCTCGTTATCTCTACATCGCTTATCTCGAATTACCGCTTATGTCCAAGTGAAAATCTGGTCCCTGTTTAAACATAAAAATCTAACGACAGGTAACAAAATATTGTGGAAAAGAGGAGAGATTGCTCCTCTTTTCCACAATATTTTCATTATACATAATAACGTATACATTTGTGAAATGTGGTTGTTCGATTTATTTTTCCTCAGTTCTGCAAACCTGATATGTCGATGTACGGATATCTCGAAGTATTTCAGACAGTCCCCCCCCCCTTGGAATTCGAGATAACGAGAGTCGACTGTATTCGAACAGGCTTGTTGCACAGCTGCGATTTCCGACATATAACCAAACGAGAACTACATCAGAAGAACCTTCTTAGAACGATCAACTGAAACAAGTACCTGGATGCAAACGTATAAGTGAAAATAACCAGGAAATGCCACAATCGCGAAGCACAGCTATCCCGAGACACCGAAAGAAGGAGAAATGAAGAACAAATAAGAACACTATAGACGCCACATATGAAATCACAAAATTGCAACAGAGGAACAGCCTTAGAATGGGCATTAAGAAAACTACTCGGGACAGGGGAGCGTGGGATGGAGGTGGGGGTGGGGATGGAGGATTGGGGCTTAGTTAGTTTTACTCGCGGGAAACCTCGGCCTTAATTCTGATGCAGTTCCAAATTACAAATTTCTGTTTGGTCCGCATAGAGGTCCTCTACCTTATCTGTGAAATATCACAGTGAAACACATATAGCTGGGGATGGTTGGGTGTGGCGAAGGTGTCGTGTATCTTACGTCACTGGGGCGTCCAGCTGATATTGGCTTACAGTTGGGCAAGGCCTGCTATTCTTGTAGCAGGTAAGGGTGGAGGGGGAATGCTTTTATTTCTTCAGTTTCTTCACTTTCACTCATTTTCCTTTCTCCCCTGTCCCCCTATTTCATCTCCTCTACTATCTCCTATCTCTTTTCTCTGGGAGATGACACAAAATGACCCACAAGGGTTGACGTGTCGTTAAACCCCAATTCAGTCAAATCAATCACATGTTGACCGATGACAAAACACGGACCATTCACGGACTTACGGACCAATAAAAATTCCGTGTCCGTGGTCCGTGAATAGTCTGTTATAATTGCAAAATATAGTTAACTTAACCGCTAATTGGTCCGTGCGTAGTCCGTGGTCCGAGAATAGTCCGTAATTAGTCCGTAATTGATGCATCATACATCGGTCCGTTGTAGCAATCAGATCGTCTGTGAAAAGTCCTTGGTCCGTGAATGATCAGTTGTGGTCCGAAAATTGATCCGTAAATGGTCCGTAGCAGCAATAACATGGTCAGTTAAGTGAAAACTACAAAATAACTAAATGATAAATCATAATTTTAATTGCTTGTCTCGTATGACCTGTAATCTGAACATCTGACTTTTTTTTTGGATAATTTGACTTGCCGTACTATCTGTATGATATTTTGTCACCTTAGATGAAACAGTTTTTGGCATTTTGAACATGTGAACATAAAGCCAGAATCTGGCTTGCGGAAGATACAAAACAGTGGAATTCCGGTCACTTTAAGCAAAGTGAATAAGTGAACCCAGGAACTGATATAGTTAGATCCACATCTAACCCCCAACACCAAAGGAAAAGACAGAAAAATACAATCAAGCAGCCACAAAATGAACAGATGGCAAGCAGAGCTGGCAACTTTTTTCCAAAAATGGTGGCAACTCTCTTACCCAAACTTGAAAGTAAAACATTAGACAGTGAAACACTACATAACATTTAACAAAAAGTACCACAATGAAAGTACCGCCTCGGAACGGTCAGTAATGATTTACTCGGGGGCGCGCGTGTATGTGTGTGTGTGGGGGGGGGTGTAGGAGGTTAAGCTAGCCTTACGGGATCCCAACCCTCGCTCTCATCTTCCATAGTGGTAAAAATGTAAAAAAAATATATATACTTGTTCGGTCCGTTTGGAGGTCTTCTAACTCATCAATTAATCATTACGGGCAAAAACAGATCGCAGATAAAGCCTATAATGGAGCACAACAGATAATTTTCTGTGTGGGGAAAACTGTTATGTTTTGATTCTCAAGTCCTTTGATAAGATGATCTCTCATTTTAGAGACAGTATATGGTATGCCACTAGGATCAATTCCATTTAGGATGCTGACCATATTTGCAATGGTGTGAAACCACAGTCATTTGTATTTGTTTCTACAGTGCATTTAAAGTGTCTAACAAAGATTTTCGGCAAAGGGCTAAACATCATGTTTGCAATTGCTATTTCAACGGCAGTTGAAATGTTAGTAACGTCTACACTATCATACAAGTTGACAACATCATCGTCGCTGTTGAATTTCGAGAAACAAATCCAGTGCAGACCTACATCATTAGGATGGGTATCAAAAATCTGTACAATTTGATTACTTCAACGTACATGTAGGTATCTATGACAATGTAACGTCACGTTATCCATAACGTCACGTTATTCCGATTTTGATATTACTCCATTTTTTTCATATATCATAATAGCGTCCGTAATTTAAATAACGGTCCGTGCTTTGTCAAGTCCGTGAATAATAGGACCGTGGTTTGTCAAGTCCGTGAATTGTAGGTCCGTGGTTTGTCAAGAGATCCGTGAATAATTGGTCCGTATTTTGTTATGCATTGCCAATAGGCCCATACGTCCACGAGTCCTTGTCCGTAAGTGGTCCGTGTTTTGTCAAACACTGCATAAGGCTGTTGGACCTGACGGTATAAATAACAGAGTACTTCGTGAATTGGCAAATGAACTTGCAGATCCACTATCCATATTCTACAACCTCTCGCTTCAGAATAGCAAAGTTCCAGATGACTGGAAAGAAGCACACGTCTGTCCGATTCACAAAGGTGGTGATCCTGTATTAGTTTCAAATTATAGGCCTGTTTCCCTGCTTAATACCTTGGATAAAGTCTTTGAGAGATGCATTTTCAAACACATTTACAATCATTTTCGTGATAATGATATCCTTTCACCCTTACAATCTGGATTTATACCTGGAGATTCTACTGTTAATCAATTAACTTATCTCTATGATACTTTTTGTCATGCTCTCGATTCGGGTAAAGAAGTAAGAGTTGTCTTTTGTGACATTAGCAAGGCATTTGACCGTGTTTGGCATGCTGGCCTCATTCAAAAACTAAAAGCAGCTGGTATAGCAGGAAGTCTTCTGAATTGGTTCATTGATTATCTAAGCAACAGGAAACAACGGGTGACTTTCTCAGGTGTTAAATCATACTGGAACTCTTTAAAAGCCGGTGTCCCACAAGGTTCCATCCTATTATTTTTGCTGTACATAAATGACATTGTGAAGGACATTGGCTCAAATATTCGCCTCTTTGCTGACGACACAAGCCTATATATAGTTGTTGAAGATCCAACACTTGCAGCTGAACTTCTTAATGCTGACATGGAAAAAGTTGCACGATGGGCTAAACAATGGCTGGTATCTTTTAATCCTTTCAAAACTGAATCCCTTTTAATATCACGGAAGACCAACAAACCAGATCACCCTTCTATCTTTATGTCAGGACAAATAATTAAGGAAGTAGATACTCATAAGCATCTTGGCATTTTTTTATCAAAAGATGGTACGTGGCATAAACATATTGATTATATAAAAACCAAAGCGTGGGCAAGAATTAACATCATGCAAAACTTAAGTTTCAACTTGACCGTAGATCTCTCGAAATTATATATACCACGTTTATAAGACCGATCCTAGAATACGGAAACGAAATTTGGGATAACTGTACACAGTACGAAAAAGAGGAAATAGATAAAATTCATAATGAGGCTGCAAGAATTGCTACGGGAACAACAAAATTAGTATCTATTGAAACACTGTATTCTGAAATAGGATGGGAAACTCTAGATTCCAGAAGACGGAAGCAAAAATTATCTCTTTTTTACAATATGTATTCAAATATAAGTCCTAGTTATCTTTCCGCTCTTGTACCACCTTCTATCAGCGATATTTCTTCATATATCTTAAGAAATGCAAATAACTTGCAAACTGTTGAAACACGAACACGTCAATATTATAATTCTTTTCTCCCTTCTGTGATAAGAGAATGGAATGGTTTGTCGGAAGAAACAAGAAACGCCAGTTCAGTAAGTGTCTTCAAATCACGCCTTGACCAAAACGTAATTGTTCCACAAATACCTAAATACTTTTATATTGGCGATAGACGTCTGCAGATGTTGCATACACGTCTTCGAACAAACTGTAGTGCTTTAAATCAGGATCTTTTTCGTAAAAATATTTCTGACACTTCACAGTGTATTTGTGGCAGTACGGAAACCGCTGATCACTTTCTTTTAGAATGTCCCCTTTACCATGGACAAAGACAAGAACTTTTCCAGGTAATCTCACTCATTTGCCCAATTTCTGTTGACGTTCTATTGTTTGGCAACAGCACTGTAATTTATGAAAATAACGTAAAATATTCGAGGCAGTTCATAATTACATTAAAAAAAGTAAACGTTTTTAATCTTACCTTTTCATGGCATAGTTTTCCTCATTGTTGAGTGATGCGAATACAATGTATTATGATACCGGTGAGATAGGCCAGAGGAATTATAAATACATTTAGTATACAGCAGGACAACAGGATTATAACAGGATTATAGTGTATTTGGCCATTTTTTTTTTTTTTTTTTTTTTTTTTTTTTTTTTTTTTTGTTCTCGCGGCGCAGAAGGCGGTCCCTACTCTTCTAACACACTTTGTTTCTCTTCTTTTGTCTTTCTTTCTGCTCTTTCGCTCCTCCACATGCCACTTCTTTCATTTTTTCCTCCTTATCATTGATTAAGTAGACTATTATTATGTTTTTCTTTTTCGTTTGTGTTTTTTTCTACTCTTCTTCATGTTTGTTAGGTTTGAACATATAAGGTTCTACTTTCGCTATATAGTAATCTAATGTTATAATTAGTATATATTGGTAGATATGTCACATGAATACGTTAACATATTTACAACCTTGTGCCGTTATCGGATATATTCAATTATATGCATGAGGAGAGGAACTTCATAAGCAATTTGCTTTCGTTCCAATCCTAGTATTTTGTATATTGTTATATTTATTGATGTGCCGTTAACTCTGAATAAAATATGTTTAAACTAAACTAAACACTGCACAAGTTCGACATTTAACTCTCAGTTTTTGAGAAAACCACAAAAAAGATTATTGTTCTCACTGACCCCAAGTGTGGGACCATGCTTATCAAAAATATTAAAAGAAGATACAGATTTACATGGTATTCTTGAGTTTTGATTTCAGTAATTAATACGACAGTTTTTGTGCCAATGTGGATCATTTTAGGCCCGGACTAGGCCTACCACATTCATTTCTTGACCAGTTTAGGACCGGATCAGGGCCCACCGCCTTGTGATACCTGTTTTCCATATGGCTCATATGCAGGCCCTTACGCAGACTTTTGAAATGGAGGGTGCAAATCTTTACTTTTCTGTAAAGGGGGTGCAAATGCTAAGGAAATACCGATCTGGGGGCAAAGATTAGGGGTGTAGTTTGGGGTATATTGCATAGTCATGTTTGAATTTAATTATAGCGTTGGAGATATTAAAAATTCTGATTTAGGGGAGGGAATAGTTTGCTTGGGGGAGGGAAGTGGGGGTAAGAGGGGAGGGAAGTGGGGGAAAAGGGGGAGGAAAGTGGGGATAAGGGGGGAGGGAAGTGGGGAGTGCCTACCACACCCCCCCCCCCCGTCCACCCCCTCATCTGTCGTATGTTTGACTTAAAACGGTCTAAAGTCGCTTTCGCGCATCAAATTTGTTGTAAAAACAAGCATTTGCATGCGATACCTTCAAACAAAAGTTGACAGGAGTCCTTTCAACAATGGCGAATACCTCGCGCCCGTGATTTGACCTATTTTACAACTGACCTCTAAACAGTAAACTGCTACTCAACAATTCCCTGCTAGAGCTGATCTATTTCTTAATTAAAAGATAATATTGTCAAAAGTTTCTTCCATACAGTAAAAGGAATGACAGAATTTCGGAAAACAGTCCTCCCCAAGGCACCGGATAAAGACTGAATAGCCTTAGACGACATCACAAAAAAGGTAAGAGAAAAGTCCAGGGAGTGCCATAATCACAAACCGCAGCCCTTCCCAGACCCCAAGAGGAAGAGGAAACCGACAAATCTAAACAAGCACAAACCGAACAAACGTACGAAAAAGCACTAAGATTCGCTCTCTCTTCTCCAAGCGACGTAATCGCAATACTAAAAGGATTGAAAAACACAAGAACAAAATGACACACGTAAAGACATACAACAAATCGCCTCGTAGAATAAACCACAAAGCAACAAAGAGTAAGACTAACACCGGGACCACTGCCTTAGAACGGTCGGTAGAGCAAACCACCGGGGGGGTTAAAGCACTTTTACAGCTAGCTAACTTCACGCTGGGTCCCGATGCTACTCTAATACAGAAATACATAAAAATTCGGTTCGCATAAAGGCTCCCAACTCAGTCAATGCATCAAAGCGAAAACATAAAAATCAAATTAATCACTATAATAAACAAAGACGAGTACTCATGGCTAATTCTACTGTATGCCAGAGTAAATGAAAACCAATAGTTGAACCACGGCGGGCCAAGCCAAAGACATATCGTCAAGCCCCAACCCACTGGTTAAAGTTTTACGAAGAGGCCGTCATTGAGTCTGAGGCCCGAACCGCCGTCGTGCAATTAAAGAGTGAAGCATAGCCATCAACAATGATTGGGTTGACAACTAGGCATGCAGTCTGCCGCATAATATCCAGGCTATAGCCAATTCTTTTATAACGGTTAATAAGTTTTCTGAATTGCTCCGAAAAGTTAGATTTACCTGCAATTTTTCTAAATCTGTACACTAAGTCACCGTAAAATTCGAGTTCCGATATACCTTGTTGCAGAAGTGTTTTCAGACTGATGCTATATTTTTCTACCAAGGCACTGTGTCTGCGATAAAATTTCGAAAACGCCTTACGAAGTTTAAAATAACGATAGCCCTGCCTAAGAAGGTTGGCAGTAAGGGCTTTATTACGGTAGTTAAAGTCATTAAGATTTGAAGAAGCTCTGGCGATTCTTATAAGTTGAGATATGTATACCCCATATGAGGTACGCCGGGGGACATCGCCATTCAGAAAATGGAAATTGACTATTACAAAACAGGACTGAGCTTATACAAAAAAAAAAAAAAAACTTTTTTCATGCTCAACTCAGTTGGGCCTGAAATTTATCTTGCTAATGAATCTCATATTACTATCAATTGCATTTTTTTACTTGCTAAACATAGCTGAGCATTAAAATTTCTCTGCTAAATGCTAATAAATATGAAAATGTTGGCCTTTTCATTTCTCTGCTCAGCTAAGTTGAGCACGAAAAAAGTTTTGGAACCTCTTGGCCATTCTCTAACGAAACCAGAACGAACATTAACTGTAACAAACATCACCTTGAAGCTGTAAACAGTTAAACTGTTGTAGGGCCTAGATAATCCTCATCCTTATCTCCTGGAGCAGCACAAACTATAAGAAAATAATACAAAACCCTCGACCGCTGAGCCAGAAAGAAACAAAGCAAAAAAAACAAAAAAAAACGAATATTTTGAAGGTACTGTGACCACAGTACGGTACGGTCAACCCTCTTTCTACCGACATTCGATACAGCGACAAAATTCGTTATAATGACAATTTGAAGGTCACGAAACCTTCGCTCAAGAGAAGACAGTTAACGAGAATTTCTGCAAGAATATCGCATTAAAACTTCAAGCAACATATGTTTTGAATATTTGTTAGAATCCCCTCACTGAGGCGATTCTAACAAATATCCAAAACAAATGTTCTATGAGGAAATAAGAATAAAACAATGTATTTCTTAGATATCATTCTGCTTATTAAGGATTCTTTACAACAGCAGTCATTTTAATGGCAACATCTTGCGGAACAAATGCTGTAGTTGTAACCAGGGCTCACTGTACTAGCATTACGAAAACATGCCTATTCAAATATACAGAAAATTTCACCTCCAAAAACTGAAAATTTTCAAATAAAAAACTCTGATACTTTTTATATTTCTGCTCAAAACATAGATTGTGGGTACTCGTTAGAACCGCCTCGCGCTGAGGCGGTTCTAACGAGTACCCACAATCTATGTTGAGGCGGTTCTAACGAGTACCCACAATCTATGTTTTGAGCAGAAATAAGAAAAATAATGTATACCCCTGTAAACCCCAGTTTTACTATATAAAAGTGGGGTTTAAGGGGGTCAAAATTATATAGGCATGTTTTCGTGATGAGCTTCGATACTTGAAATGGTGACATATGAATAAACAATAGCAAGCATGGGAGGCAACCCTACAAACGGTGATCACTCCGTCCTTTCCTGGATTTTTTAAATTCATGTACAGTGAACCCTCGTTATAACGACAGTATTTGTTCACAAAGATGGTGCCATTTAAATGAATTTGTTGTGGTAAAGAATCCTTAATGGACAGAATGATATGTAAGAAAGGCTTTGTTGTTGTTGCTGTTGTTGTTTTGTTTTTGTTTTCTTTTATTTATTTATTTATTTACTCATAGAACATTTGTTTTAAAAAATTATTAGAATCGCCTCAGCGAGGGGGTTCTAATAAATATCCAAAACATAAGTTGCTTGAAGGTTTAATGCATATTCTTGCATAATTTCCGTTTAACTGTCACCTCTTGAGCGAAGGTTTCTGTGACTTTCAAATTGTCATTATAACGAATTTTGTCGTTGTATCGAGTGTCGGTATAAAGAGGGTTGACTGTATATGAGTGAGCAGCAACGTGACAAACCTTCTGGCATGTGCAGCCAATAAAAACTTAAGTCAGCATGCGCATTCGTGCTGACTGATCAGAATCTTTGTTTTCTGCATGAAGGAACTTTGCATCATTGTCTATCAAAATTGTGCCAATGTAGAGTCTGATCCGATTGTGTCAATGCGCAGGCTGATCTGACTGTCACAAAGTTTTCTGAAGTTACGGCTCTTACTATAGTAGGTGCACTCATTGCCCTCACGGATTTCCCCTTTAAGAATATACTTATTTTCCCCACAAGTTACGGAGTTAATGCCGTTTGGTGGCCGTAAAACATCCCCGTATATCACTATAGTGCAGTTTTAATTTTCAGGACCTTTGTTATTATTGAAACCTTTCCCGGGATCTTTGCAAATGTATATGAAGGTCACTGACAATGCCTAACTGGTCGATATATAACAAATACTGGTGCTGTTCTGCCTCATATTTGGATTATAACTCTTTAATGGAAAGTAACGAGGGTAGTACAATAGCTCTCCGTGAATGTTGTTCAGGCGAGGTAAAAAGTACCCAAAGTCCTACTTTTTTACTTCTGGTGACCCTAAGACATGCCCCGGGGCAAAATTTTTGCATCACTTTATTTTACTCTTCATCACATTTGACTTGATATGCAACATGACTATGTTTGTACAAAATGGATTTTGGACCCTTCGGGACACACCCCCGGCCCTGCCCCCAGGAGTTACATCAAATTCCGAATGTGTTTCTCTTGTCTCCATCCATAGGGCTATCGCCTGTGACAGTTTCGAGATTCTACCTTAAATGGTCTAGGAGCAATGGTATGATATTACAGACGGACGGACGGTCGGCAGGACGGAGAGACGGGGGTTTTCACAATATCCCCGCTTTTTCTTCGAAAAGTGCGGAGATAATCAACTTACATAATTGTAAAAAGAAAAACATTAGAAAGTGAAATACTAAATAACAACTAACAAAAAGTACTACAATGAAAGTACCGGCTTGGAACGATCAGTAATGAATTGGGGGAGCTTAAGCTAGCTTTACGGGATCCTAACCCTCGCTCCCAGCCTCCATAATGGTAAAAACATATATTTGTTTTGTCCGTGTGGACGTCTTCTAACTCTTCCATGAATTAGATAAATCACAGCCTATAATGAAGCAAAAATGAGGACTCAACAGAAACAACGTTTTGAGACATTTGGAGATTCTTGGGTTGTCAAACAACACGATTGGAAAACAAGCAAAAGAAAACAACTAGTTGAGCTACGAGGTTGTCTGATAACATAAATACTTTAAGTGTTAATTTTCCGTTTCGCAGTAATAATAGCCTTCCTGCATCTGCTGACATATTTCTCACTAAATTCTAGACAGATTTTTCAAACACTGCACATGAGACAGCCCATCTCTTCAGCCTAATGGATAGGCGTGACGGAACTGCATAAAGACAAAGGGCGTTGGCTATCGGTGAAACTTGATTTAAGTCCCTCTAACAGTAATACTGCTGACGGTTTCAAGGCAGTGCTTTGGCTGCAGATTCTCTTCACAGATATTCCTATAAATTTACCTATCAGTCAAAATTGTCTTAAAGGCCACTTGTATTTAGCAATCGCCTCTCTTAAAACAATCACTTTTTCAGATCACACTGAAGGTAAAGAAGTAGACATTTACCTGTATTAAACAAGCATCTGTCTTAAGCAACCACTTTTTTTCGCTTTCCCATGGGTGCTTTCTTAACACAGGTTTGGCAGTATTATACGATTTCGCCTATTTCTTTTGCATTTGCGCTTTTTAAACGTTTGCGATATAAGCATTGATATTATGGGACAGACTGCATGCTTAGATTTTTAACCAAAGCATTGTTGATAGCTGTCTGGGATTATGTTCATCTCTTTGAGGAAGCGGGCGCTGGTTTCTTTGTATTTCGTTGGTTTGTAACATGTGTACTGTGCGTCATAGTTTGTTTACTCTTCATCTTGATGTCATTGTTAGGCATATGTTCTTTGATTGTGGCTCTTATTCGTTATTTTCTTTATTATTTTACCAAATTGATAGTCAATTAAAATAAAAACCTTCAGTGGGGCAGATATTTGCTTAAATAGCAAAACGCTAGCATGGTGCCATTATTTCTGTGGAAGTTTAGTCTTGAGGCTGTCCAAAGGGTTACAAATCTGCTTGCCATCTGTTCTTTTTGTGGCTGTTTAATTGTATTTTTGTCTTTATCTGTGATGTTATGAACTTGATTGCATCAGTTCCTGAGTTCACTTATTTACTTTACATATCTAAAATAAAACAGTCTGAACTATTGACCATTCCAAGGCGGCGTCTGTTAGAACTCCGTTTTATTTGTTCCGTTTGCCATAAAGTGCTGTTTTATTATGTTATTCCGTGTAATTACCTTATCCAATGCCTCGGAAGGGTGTTTCCTGATCATGACCTTTCCTGGGTATCTACATATTTATTTTTATTTTTATTTTTTTTTTTTATTTTTTTATTTTTTTTTTTTTTTTTTTTGTTTTGTTTTGTTTTTGTTCTGTGTAGTGGTTTCCTTACTCATCAATGGATCAACACGGAAAACATATGAATCAACTTGTCAAAAATATAATGGAACAAAGATGAGATTGATAATTAGTGTTATAGGAAACCATTAGTTGAATCACAGACAATTACGATCTGGTATCAACTTTTTAAAAACTTTACACTTAAGCAGCTTTTGATTTATATTTTGTGAGTGTGTTCATTGCTCTCTGGGATCATTCCTTTTAGAATATATTTATGTTTATATCTGAAATTTGTAAGTGTTACAAATTTCAGATATAAACATAAATATATTCTAAAAGAAGTGTACTTCTGTCTTGTACTTCTAATTCGTCATCTTACATTTCTATTTTACTGTCAACACAATCTCCTGTAGTTTCCTATTGACCGGGCCAAGGCAGCTCCTTTGTTGCATTTTTCCGTTCTTTATTTGTGCGTCTGTGATGTCCTGTCTGGCGTCTGTGTTGTCCTTATTTGTTCCACATCTCTCATTCCTTCGGTGCCTCTGGAGGGCTGCGCTTCGTGACTGTTGCACTGCTTAGGTACCTTCACTTATATTTGCTTTATTGAAGGAACTTTCAAACTGAAGGATCTTTGTAGTACTCGTTTTTCAATCATAATGATAAAAGCATATTACTTAATGATCTTGCTAAAAGGTTTGTGCATAGGTGCATGCAGCTTAATCCCTAAACCCGAAAATGTCCTAATCCTATATAAATTTTATAGGCTTTTTTTTTTAAGGTCCATGTTAGAAATCATTCATAGCGATGCTGCATTATTGTAGGGCTTATTCATTAATCAACATATAGAATTGTATTGCCTCTTGACTCTGTGGACTTTTTTAAAGGACTTGAAAGACGAGGAGTTGTGCCTTCCTTATCCAACAGACAGTGTCATTGGAACCCGTATATTAAATAACGCTTGACCAAATACTATTTATTTATTTATTTATTTATTCATTTATTTGCACATTATTTTTGTTTTCAGTTTAATGTAGATCTAGTAGATTTATTGCTTAAGAAAAGTGAATTAAAATGAGTTGATGTTTTAATGAATAAAATAATTGTCGATTTATCGTTAAACTAAACTTGCAGTTTTAAACCCCTAAAAGTGCACTTATCTTACAGATAGGCTATACAGAATCTATTTTTTGGGATCTTTATACGGGTAAAGGACGAAATACCAAGCGCCTGTCTACATTTTAATAATGTCGAAATCAGTGTTATCCGTAATTGTGCATTTCGAATTGCGCGACAGTTTTTCGCTTCTCTTTAAAAGAGGAGAGTACTGCTGGAAAAAAGAAGAGTAGGAACTTGTTCAAGTTGTCTACAACTTTCTTGAGAGTTTCCCTTCATCTCGGACCCATCAATACCCGGACTGGTAACTATAGTGCTAAATACCTATTTTATCGATATGATGATGTCGTGGCTATGATTTTACCGGTTACCGGGTTTCGTCTGGAATGTGCGAAAATCAGTCGAGTAGAAAGTGATAATTATCCACAATAAACAACCACATATAAGTGTTATTTGTGAACAATGCATCAACCATCATGAAAAGTTAGTACGATATAGACGTAATTGTTTTTTAACCATATTTGTTGAATATTGGTAAAAAAAGGTAAGAGAAAAGTTCAGGGAGTGCCACAATCACAAACCGCAGCCCTTCCCAGACCCCAAGAGGAAGAGGAAACCGACAAATCTAAACAAGCACAAACCATACTTTACAAATTTTGGTGGAGTTTCCAAACACCGTTTTGTGAATGAAGCCGTTCGTCGAAGAAAAATGGCGACCATTGTTGAACTGTACTCGCATTAGTAGAGCCTTTTAATGCACGTCCTCGTTAAAATCAATTATAAATTAAACTTATTCAGGAAAAAAACTAGCTTTGTTTTCGAAGTTTCTTTATGAGCATATTATTTTTATACCTACTTCAATTTCAATTGAAATATCGGCTGGTGAAAATGTCAATTTCTCGAATTTGACCAACAAATATCCGCGATAATGAACCTCATATATAAGTGTCATCTGTGAACAAAACATCACTTATCATTCAAATTAAATACTATGTAATTATTTTATTTTTTAATCATATTTGTTGAATATTGATCATACATATTATAAATTTCGATGGAGTTTCCAAACACTGATTTGTGAATGAAGCTATTCGTCGAAGAAAAAATGGCGACCATTGTTGAATAGTACTAGCATTAGCAGAGCCTTTTAATGCTTTTTGTCGCAAAAATCAACTATAAACCCAACTTATTCAGAATAAACTAGCTTTGTTTTATTGCTTTATCAGCATATTATTTTCATAACCGTAATAGAAATTTGAAAAGTCGACTGTGAAAATGCCGATTGTCTCGAATTTGACCCACATTTTCTAAAACGAGTATGTGCAAAATTCGGCGATTATCTATGTTAAAAGGAATCATTTGAATAAAATGTTATTAACATATAACGGACCCAAGATGGCATTATTGCTTTATAATAATTTTAACTGGCTTAACTAAAAATAAATGTGTTTAATACTAGTTTAATATGGGTGGAGTTTTGCAAAATATAGATTCCGAAGTGACGTAAGCATCACCAGCACCCGCGACATGATAATTAACGGAAACGGACAGTAACAAGTCCGGGTATTGATGGGTCCGAGCCTTCATGCAAACTGAAACGCACTCTAACGGGATGCTTAAAGGGAAGGGTCCACAAACATCATCAAACCTCATCATCTTATAAAAGATAAACTTATTGATTTAATTAACCGAACGTTTGATTCGGGAGAATACCCAATATTTGGCTTGCAACGAAAAATGTGCTTTTTTTACTTCTGTATACAATAATTACAATTTATGGTCATGTCAAAAAGTCTGTGATACCTGCTAATGGCCAATACCCTAAAAAATAGCCACTTTTTTCCCAACCCACAACCCCTTCCCCCCCCCCCCCGCACCCACCCTCTCCCCCTCCCCTAAAAAATAAAATCTAAATTCTAAACCCCCAAAAAAATTGTCCTAGCCTATGGAGCAGGCAAAACTCAGAGTACTCGTGTCCCTTGTTTATCTTTTTGATAATATTTTTATTAGATTTGGAACTAAACTTAATAGGCAAACTATATGTATTCCGATGGGAACTAATTGTGCTCCTCTTGTTGCAGATTTGTTTCTTTTTTTTTTTTGTTATGAGAGAGATTTCATGAAAAAAATGGTAAGAGAAAAGTCCAGGGAGTGCCACAATCACAAACCGCAGCCCTTCCCAGACCCCAAGAGGAAGAGTAAACCGACAAATCCAAACAAGCACAAATCGAACAAACGTACGAAAAGCACTAAGATTAGCTCTCTGTTCCCCAAGCGAGGTAATCGCAATACTAAAAGGACTGAAAAACACAAGAAAAAAATGACACATAGAAAGACATACAACAAATCACCTCGTAGAATAAACCACAAAGCAACAAGGAGTAAGACTGACACCGGGACCACCGCCTTAGAACGGTCAGTAGAGTAAACCACCGGGGGGTTTAAAGCACTTTAGTCTCTCTCACGGGAATATCAGACTGACATTGTTGAGGCTTTCAATTCAACTTCAAGATACCTTGATGATTTATTAAATATTGACAACATTTACTTTGATCAAATGATGGACCGTATATAACCTACAGAACTCCAATTAAATAGAGCCAATTCTTCCGATACCGAGGCACCTTTTTGGATTTGAATCTATGTATATCTAATAGTACAGTATCCACCAACATTTATGATAAACGGGACAATTTTGATTTTGATATAGTCAATTTCCCTTTTCTGGACGGCGATGTCCCCCTGCGTACCTCATATGGGGTATACATACTTATTAGATTCGCCAGGGCTTCTTCAAATCTTAGTGACTTTAACTGCCGTAATAAAGCCCTTGCTGCCAAACTTCTTAGGCAGGGCTATCGTTATTTTAAACTTCGTAAGGCGTTTTCGAAATTTTATCGCAGACACAGTGCCTTGGTAGAAAAATAAAGCATCAATCTGAAAACACTTCTGCGACAAGGTATATCGGAACCAGAATTGTACGGTGACTTAGTGTACAGATTTAGAAAAATATGGGAAAATCTAACTTTTCGGAGCAATTCAGAAAACTAATTAACCGTTATAAAAGTATTGGCTATAGCCTGGATATTATACGGCAGACTGCATGCCTAGTTGTCAACCCAATCATTGGTGATGGCTATGCTTCACTCTTTAATTGCACAACGGCGGTTCGGGCCTCAGACTCAATGATGGCCTCTTCGTAAAACTTTAACCAGTGGGTTGGGGCTTGACGATATGTCATTGGCTTGGCCCGCCGTGCTTCAACTGTTGGTTTTCATTTACTCTGGCATACAGTAGAATTAGCCTTGAGTTCTCGTCTTTGTTTATTATAGTGATTAATTTGATTTTTATGTTTTCGCTTTGATGCATTGACTGAGTTGGGAGCCTTTATGCGAACCGAATTTGTATGTATTTCTGTATTAAGAGTAGCTTCGGGACCCAGAGTGAAGTTGGCTAGCTGTAAAAGTGTTTTAAACCCTTCGGTGGTTTATTCTACTGACCGTTCTAAGGCGGTGGTCCCTGCGTTAGTCTTACTCCTTGCTGCTTTGTGGTTTATTCTACGAGGCGATTTGTTTTATGTCTTACCTTGTGTTATTTTGTTCTTGTGTTTTTTCAGTCCTTTTGTAACTTCCGGCTCCTACTCCTTTAAGCCAATTTGGGAATACACCATAAAGGATAAATGTAAACCAGTTCGATCATCATTATTTTAATATACATTAGATGTGTGACAATACGAATAATAATAGCAAGGTATGGTCTACACAGGTAGTCTGCACTGGAGGCCACATAGTAGGGTAAACCAAAACCACTCTGAAAAATACAACCACACACTAATAAACTATACACATATATAAACTTCACATGTATTTAATCAGTGAGTGAAGACCCTGATCAGACTGCATGGCCACGCAGGCTCATCACGTCGCCACAAACTGAATCACATGTGGGGCAATGGATAACTGGACTGTAAAGACCCTGACCAGACTGCTTTTATCCTGCAAGCTGATCATGTCTCCATAAACCCAAACCAACGAGACGCTGCACACAACAGAACACTTATAATGACTCATGTTTCAATTGGTCAGTGATGACCCCGATCAGACTGCGCGCATGCACAGGCTGATCACGTGCCCTCACATACCGAACCTAACTTAAGGCAGAAGACACTGCAGGACGCATAAAATTACTACCGTTCTAATTGACTAGTAAGGACCCTGATCTCTGCACGCAGACGCAAGCTGAGCACGAGCCCTCGCATACGAAACCGTACATAAGACAGTGGGAACCGCAGAACACTTAAAATGATTATTGCTTGAATATATCAGCGAAAACCGTGATAGGACTGCGCGCCTGCGCAGGCCGACATCGTGTCCACGTACATCAAACCTAAAACTGTGAAACCTGCAGAATACTTAAAATAACTTCTACTTCAATTGACCAGCGAATATCCCAATCAGACCGCACGCATATGCAGGCCGACCACAATCATTCGCTATAAAAGCCGGCTTGTACCGCAAGGCAGTACAAGTGTATCATATACCTATCACTACTACATATGGGGGCTGCGCCGGCATTGCGATTACTTCGCTTGGGGAAGAGAGAGCTAATCTTAGTGTTTTTCGTACGTTTGTTCGATTTGCGCTTGTTTGGTTTTGTCTGCTTCCTCTTCCTCTTGGAGTTTATGAAGAGCTGCGGTTTGTGATTGTGGCACTTCCCGGACTTTTCTCTTACCTTATTTATACTGTCACTTCAGTAAAAAGGGGTAAATAAGGCAAACATTTTGCTACAAATTTTATGTTAATTGGTTGAGCGGTTTAGGAGATATGGTCTTTTGTACATTTCACAATAGCTCTCTATAGAGGCCGCCATTTTGTCAGTCATGCCACGTGACGCAATAAGAAATCGCTAATTTCAAGCATAAAGATAAGATGTTTTCTCTTAAAAATAGTAAATTTTCATTATATGCAATAAAAGGGATACAAATCGGCCATTCACTGAAATTATCTTGCATCAGAATGGCTGTTATTTGATTTTTTTTTTCATTATATGTTTATGGCGTCATAAACTCACAGTGCCGATTTTTTAAAACCTTTATAACTTTCTTATAGATTGGTCGATTTTCATGAAACTTGTTGCAAAATGCTAAGCTACTGGATGCCTTTCTTCCAAACCACAAGTACTAGTTTATGGTCCCTTCCCTTTATATACCTACTAAAGTGCAACGTCATAAGTGATCTTAATAATTTCCCCTTGGTAACCTTTTTGATCAAAATCGATTTTCAACCTTGAACCGGTGCGCGTATAAATTTAGTCGTTGGGAAACACAGTTTCGATTTCGAACATCTTTCCAGCAAAGCGAAAAAAATCGACGGGTAAAGGTAGGAATGGTTTGCGTAGATAGCATTTAGATACAACAAGAGTTGTCAGAAAACACAACTCGCCGGAAAGGGCTGGTCGGATAAGAAAACAATCATTAAATATTAAAGATTAAATGCAGAACATAAACATAGCAGAAATGATAGAGTAGGACCTGACTTTGATGTTAGAAGAATGTCAAACTGAGGGATGGGGTATATGCCACTGAAACATCTTCCCTTAGGCTGGTGTGGATAAAATATGAAAGCTATATCTTACATACTTCAGCAGCCATGTACACTTTTCAAAACTGAAACACGGCTATAAATGACAAAGTATGACCTGATCTTGACCTAGGCAGAAGGTCAAGTTGAGGAAAGGGTGTGTACTATTGAAAGGTCTTACCCTAAGGTAGGTGTGGACCAAATATTAAAGCAGCATCTTGAATACTTTAGCAGTTAGGAACATTATTCACAACTTAAACGCTAAACTTAAACATGGGTTTAAATGACTAAGAATAACCTAACCTTGACCTAGGCAGAAGGTCAAACTGAGGAAAAGGTCTGAGCTATTGAAAGGACTTACCCTACTATTGGTGTGGGCCAAATATTAAAGCAGTATTTTGAATACTTAAGCAGTTACAAAAACTTTTCAAAACTTAAACGCAGAACTCGAACATGGGTTCAAATGACAAAGTGTGACCTGACCTTGACCTAGGCAGAAGGTCAAACTGAGGAAGAGGTGTGTGCTATTGAAAGGTCTAACCCTATGGCTGGTGTGGGCCAAATATTAGAGCTCTATCTTGAACACTTCAACAGTTATGTACACTTCTCAAAACTTAAACGCAAAACTTAAACATGGGTGTAAAAGACAAAGTAAGAACTGACCTTGACCTACATAAAGAGTCTATTTTGGGGATGAGGGTGTATGCTACTGAAAGGTCTTACCCTAAAGTAGGTATAGGCCAAATATGAAGGCAGTACCTTAAACAGTTAAAAAAAAACTATGCACACATTTGATAACTTAAACATTGTGCTAACGCGGACCTGATGACGACGCGGACGCCGATAGACGCCTACGCCAACGCCTGTGTGACAACATAAGCTCTCCAGAGACATAGTCCTGGCGAGCTAAAAATTGGCAGAATTATCTTTTAGTCTACATTTTAATAATGTCAGAATCGGTTTTGCCCAAGCGTGACAAAGCTATTTTCGTAGCGTCACAACCGAAGCTGTGGTCGGAATGGTTGTGATGTTTTCCTGATTTTCAATCGCTGATTTTACGGTGATGAGTCAGAAAAGGTTATCTTTGCCTTGAACGACACTGTTCTTCAATATTTCCAGGCGCATGGTCAATCTTTCCTACAGCTTCACTGTATAGGCTTACCAAAGGTGCACAAATTCCATTTCGTAACTGGATTTTGTTAAGGAGGTCAGATTTTGTTTTTGTAAAACACTGAAATATCGCAAAGATTTTCTTTTGACAATATATTAGAGGTCATAAGAAGAACGCATATTGAAAATCCGTAAAAAATATAGAGTTAGGCAGTTATGTGGGTCATATTATCTTTCTTGCCTTTATTTACTGAAAAAAAATCGATCAATAATATCGATAGTGCCCGGTGCGCTATATACAAACCAGTGGAGAGAGTGGGTATGTTTAAGCTCTATATGTGGCATGTTCGCTTGTGTTTTAATTCATTTTAACACTTACGTGTAGTCTAAGAGTATATCTATCATCCGACTCTTTTCTGGCCTTAACCGGTATTTTGAGCATGAGAATTTCCCTCTAAAACTAGCTAATTTTCAATCTATCGCATCCATGGGTATACAGAGGCCCGGATGATAATTTGAATATCAGATACAAGGGCAAACTTTGAACTTCATAAATATGCATTAATGTATGAAAAAATGGCTTTTTATTGGACAAAAAGCAACCCGAAATCGAGATACTGTTAAATTATGTTTTCATAGATTTTCCGCCATCTTGGAAATTCGAAAATTAAGTCATCATTTCGTTTAGATTTTGTATTGCGCCATTGATTATTTAGATGAATCCCTACGCGAATCTAACAACTATATATAGCACAAATTGTGTCATTAAAGGCGCGGTTTGGCGCCAGTAAATCCCAGCACTCGATTTAGAAAACTTTATTTCATGTTCAGCTCAGCTAAAATATGAAAACGCCAGTAGTAGTTGGCATTTTCATATTTATGAACAGTGTTATTTTCATGCTTAGCTATGCTTAGCAAGAAAGAATTTGCAGCCGTTAGTAATTTGGGATTTATTAGCAGGACAAATTTCATGTTCAGCTGAGTTGAACATGAAAAACAGTTGTCTAACCTCGGGGCCTGGTGTAAACCGCCAAAAAAAGCTATGCTGCTCACCATACACAGAGATAGTTTGTTTGTTTATTTATTTATTTATTTATTTATAATTTATAAGGAAACAGGCATGTGGGCGGAATAGGTGGTGAGGTTGTATAGCAGCCAACTTTTTGTGCTAATAATTTTTCGGGAACATTTGTTACTACGAGATTAAATGGACTTATCCAGAAATTCTCATCAACTTAATTTCAGTATAAATGCAAACGTCGGATTTGCGTTATGTTTCCAATCACCAACAAAAGTGCATAAAGATTCGACTGAATGGTATTTGAGACAAGAGATGCCCCAGCATCTCGAAATAGCGGGGTCTACATGTCCTACATGTCCTCCACCCACAGCCCATGGGCTACCAACAGCGCAGGCAAGACTTAATAAGCTTCATATTTCATTAGAATAAGAAACATTTAAACACACTTTTGAAATGCTTTTTCCATCCTTAGTTTAAGGAATAATTTGTCCGTAAGGTGTAGCAATTCCCGTAAATCATGACTGTTTTTAAACATTCTATATTTAGCTTTCCATAGAGTTATTAACAACGTGCTAATTTGCGTGTTTTTACTCGGGTATGTATAGTTAAGCTTATTTTCATTGGGTTAGTTTTATTTGCGCAATGGTATATAGCATCCCGATTTTTAACCTTCAGGGGTTTCTCATTACAAACTGATTATTTGGGAAACGTCTTGCATGTTTTGTGTGTTCGAGAAGCGATCAAAGGCTCTGTCAAAAAAAGGTAAGAGAAAAGTCCAGGGAGTGCCACAATCACAAACCACAGCCCTTCCCAGACATCAAGAGGAAGAGAAAACCGACAAATCCAAGGCACAAGGTAAGACATACAACAAATCGCCTCGTAGAATAAACCACAAAGCACCAAAGAGTAAGACTAACACCGGGACCACCGCCTTAGAGCGGTCAGTGATCTAGACAGTCGTGATTTACAATTGTTGAAGCCCATTCATCGGTAAGAAAGAGCTGTTTTGGAAATTTACTTTCTGTGGATGTGCCTTA
Organism: Anodontia alba; assembly: GCA_964016985.1. Classification (NCBI taxonomy): domain Eukaryota; kingdom Metazoa; phylum Mollusca; class Bivalvia; order Lucinida; family Lucinidae; genus Anodontia; species Anodontia alba. The sequence continues at coordinate 142,051,531 of OZ024823.1, forward strand.
AAACAGCTGGTGAGTGACAAATACTGTAGTCCCTGATCAGACGCAGCAGAACGCTTGTCTCAAATCCTGTTTTCTTGGAAAAGTAAGAAACTATCATCAATTTATCATCTCTGAATTAGCCAAGAGAATGATAAGGTTAAAAAGTACAAATTAAATGATAAACAGTGCATCTTTTGATCCTTTGATTCACACAGCATTTTTATAAGCAGTTACCTTTTGTTCAGGCCTATATGTTATATTTTACAGTCTATAATTAAATAGGAAAACTGAGATCTAGGTTAATAATAGGATGGGTAAATCCAAAATTTAGGCTATTATTAGCAAGTCACACCAGGTATTCCCAAATTCTTTCATTTCTGTGTAGGATTATTTTACCCGGAGAAGGTTAGTCCGATATTCCTGTATGACTTTTTTTCAGTGCAAAATGAAGATATTTTCAGCTATCTGGGCTATAAAATACTTATTTAACATAACAAATAAGACGTACTACTGCAGCGTGAAACCGGGTCTTCTACGAAGTCAGGCACCGCGGTCACCCATCCAGGTACCAACCGCGATCTCCGTTGCTTAACTTCGTAAAAAAAAAACAAACACTCTACCAGTGTCGCCATAAAAACCAGCTTCAACAGCGAGACTGTAGAAGTGATATATATACTATTCCGTTACATTTCTCCCCCTCTTCTCTTGACTTCGTTCCGAAGTCACACACGCTTCACAAGGCAAATCCGAGGGCGGAGCCTATGAAACACACTAAGGACACTGTTTTCAATCCCACCGCTGCCACCAATGTAGCGTGAAACCGGGTCTTCTACGAAGTCAAGCACCGCGGTCACCAATCCACGTACTAACCGCGATCTCCGTTGCTTAACTTCGTAAAAAAGCCAATCACTCTTCCAGTGTCGCCATAAAAGCCAGCTTCTACAGCGAGGCTGTAGAAGTGATATATATATACTATTCCGTTACACTACAACCTACATCTACGTTGAAATACACAAGATGCTAAATTTCCCAAGCATTTGTTCCGGGGACTGAAACATTTGTGCCGAATATGATTTACGAGGCCGATTATCCTTACGGGGACAAGAAAGCCAACTGACAGTGTCTGATTGCAATGCAGATTATCCCTTATGGGAACATTAGCCTTATCAGAATGCTCCGCATTTACAAACATGCAGATCTTAGACCAAACAAGTTTCAATACATTCCATTTTAATATAAACAATCAAACACCATGAAAGATTTTGCAAATGAGACACCATGTGTCAACAGGACTACAGTACTGTCACTACTGGTATAATTGTGAGCAAGACATCTAGAGCAGTTTTAGCTAGGTTCTTGACTGTGTGGTGAGCTTTTAGGAACTGAAGGGTACATTATTTGAATCAGTGTATACATACATTCAATATATTTTCTAGCTGCCTGATTGATTTCAGTGTGTAATTGTGTACCTTGTACTTCAGGGACAATAAGTACTACAGGCAAGAGTAATCTACATTTGCAAACTTCATTACTGCTTATGATGAGTCCCAATAAAACCGAGACTCCCATTTTCTAATCTGTAGGGTTTTCTTTGTTTTCAATGGCAATCTTTTTGACGTTTATTTTACTACACTGCAGCTGGTGCAAGTGCCATATGGCGGAGGTAGAACGTTTTACCGTACATCATCATGGTGCAGATTATATTTCATTCTCTTTGGGATCATTGGTGCTATTGTGGTATATTTGAAAATGGAGTCTTGCTCATAAGAATCTGAATCAGAATTTTACCGGTAATACGTCTAATAACATTCATTCAGCAGGACCTGTGAAATGGTAAGTTAGTCCCTAGCCCTCACCAGCGAGGTAATCCTAGGCATACTATCCTCCGCACCTTCAATAGAGGTAATAATAAATAATCCGGATGGGATTCCAATCTCTGAATGTTCGAGGGAAGATTGAGAAGATGGAGCCCTTGTAAATGTCAGCTCTTCAGCGGGGGTCTTAAAGTCAATGAGTGATGATTTCTACTGCGCCTAACTAGGGGGATAAGATCATCTGTTGGAATGTTGGCAGCACCCTTTAGACCTTTGTACAAAGAATCAGTCAACTGTCTCTCCTCTTTTTCTTGAGACTCCCGATTATTTTTTCCAGTATTATTCCAGAGATACTCCCAGTTTAAAGGTATTATTGCTAGTAACAAACCTAGCAGCCCTCTCTGAATTTGTTTCGATTTCTTGTTGAAGAACCACGCCTTGGGGATCCCAAACACATGTGCCATATTCCAAAATGGGGCAAGCAAGTCCCTTATATGCTGCCTCTTTTACACCCTTAGGACATTGACAAAGATTTCGGCTCAGGAAACCAAGAGTTTTATTTGCCTTAGTACACATGTTGCTGATATGTGTATTCCATCTCACGTCATGTTGGATTGTTTCTCCTAGGTATCTGGGAAGTTAGGGTCTGGGAAGGGCTGCGGTTTGTGATTGTGGCACTCCCTGGACTTTTCTCTTACCTTTTTGTTTTATTGATGAAATCCACATTTTCGAGGACCGTACACCTGTAAAGTGCAAGAAGCTTCAATTATCATTTGTTCTTTTCCTAGTTATATGCATTAAATTGCATTTGACTGGCTGAAATCTCATACCCCATTTTCTGGCCCAACACACTAAACTATCTAAAGCCTGCTGAAGTTTCAATAAGTCGTCTGTGTCTGATTTCTCATTAGAAAACGCAGTCATCTGCGAAAAGTCTTATTTCTGAGTCTATGTATACGCTAGGTAGTTTTGCGAACATATATACTGCTTATGAAAAGTCTCAGTAAAACCGAGACTCCCATTTTCTAATCCGTAGTGTGTTCTTTGTTTCCGAAGGCAATCTTCTTTTTGACGTTTATTTGATTAGTGGGACAACTCCACTGTACATTTGTACTAGTAGAATAGATAACGTCTATCTGTATCGGTGGCTTTAGAAGTAACCATTTGACCAGGCAGTTCATTTAGACGCATTTGGTTGACATATGTAGCATCAAAGTTTGTGCCATATAGACGAAAAATATCCCCATTGTCTTCCAACTCTCTGTTTATACTTTAAGTAACGCCTCATTTCTTTTGTCCGGATAGCCATCATACTGCTGATTATAAAATTGCTCTAATCAAGCCTGGCTCATCTTCTCGCACATAGTAATAAATAGAGGATCTTACAAGAACGGTCATTCCAAATGAAATTTATGAAACAAGCTTTAGTTTCATACGCTCGTAAATTACATAGAAGTGACCACAAGTGCAATACTCTGTTTATAAAAGTCAATAAGGATTGCATTTGGAAACAAAGAACACACAAACTCACGAAAATCGGAGACTCGGTTTGATTGAATCTCTTCATATGCAACACTGTAGTTTGCGAGGCTGCATACGCCTCCCTAGCGACGGCTTTAACGGTGTTCGATTTTCAAAATAACCAGGATGGGCTCAATGACCCCTCTTACGACATGAAAGCCGTAACAGAGGAATGAAGCATAGCTGAAAAAATCTCACGCCTGCCGTGGGAATTGAACCCGGTCCTCCCGGTTAAAAATCCAATGCTCTAACCACTGAGCCAAAGAGTCGACTCTCTGACGCAGTTGTCAGAGATTGAATATATACTTAGAAGCTATGCGTAATCTGCCAAGGCAGATAATGGAAGGTAGGAATGCTCGGCCGTAACACTCCCCCTCTTCAAGGAAGTCGTCATTTATGATGACGTGAAGCCATTTTCGGCGTATAAAGTCCCATTCCGGACAAGCCCCCATCTTACGACATGAAAGCCGTAACAAAAGAATGAAGCATAGCTGAAAAAATCTCACGCCTGCCGTGGGAATCGAACCCGGTCCTCCCGGTTAAAAATCCAATGCTCTAACCACTGAGCCAAAGAGTCGACTCTCTGACGCAGTTGTCAGAGATTGAATATATACTTAGAAGCTATGCGTAATCTGCCAAGGCAGTGCTCAGGAGTGCTCAGTCGTAACACCCCAAAGGAAATAAAATGTAACCTGCATCATGATGATGACGGGGATACTTTCTACGGCCGCCACAGCTACAGCAGATTAAAATCAAAATGAAAAAGGATTGCCTTTAGAAACCAAGAACATACCGGAGACTAGGTTTGATTGAGTCTCTCCATATGCAACACTGTAGTTTGCAAGGCTGCAAACGCCCCGGCCTCTCCACCCCCCCCCCCCACACACACACACACACACCAGTCAACAACCCCCGCACCCCCCTGCGCCCCCTGCCCCCCCCCCCCCCCCCCAGCGCCGGCTTAAGCAATTTTCGATCCAAAAGGAAATAAAATTGCTTGCCGACTTGTTTTTATACTCGTATGAGGCAGAGTTTGTACAAAGTCTCCTCAAAGCCGGCAAGAAACACCTTGCACAACAATTCAATTTCACCTTCAGATATATAGATGATGTATTGTCTGAAAAAAAAAACACAAAATTTACAGAGTATTTGGAATTCATCTGTCCAATTACAACTTGAAATAAAGGAAACAACGGAGACTGCAAAAATGGTAAGAGAAAAGTCCAGGGAGTGCCACAATCACAAACCGCAGCCCTTCCCAGACCCCAAGAGGAAGAGGAAACCGACAAATCTAAACAAGCACAAACCGAACAAACGTAAGAAGCCTCCTTCTCATACTTGGATTGTTATCACTACATTGACAATAGAAAGCTTACTATTAGGCTTTACGACAACTTGGATGACTTCAATTTTCCTATTGTTAACTTTCCTTTCCTGAACAGCAATATCCCTGCTGCACCAGCATACGGCATTTATGTATCACAGTTAATCCGTTATGCCAGAGCCTGCTCAAATTATCAGGACTTCATGGAGCGTGGGAAAGTGTCCACTACAAAGTTGTTGAGCCAGGGGAGTCAAAAAACCAAACTGGTAGCAACACTTAAGAAGTTGTATTAAGCTGGTCAATCCCTACAAAGTGAGTTTCCAGAATTGTTTCTGATGTTTTTGCCAATTACGAGCCAAAGTAGTCTTCCAAAATCCAGGACGTACGCTTCTACCTACATTTCCTTTGTTCAGACCTGTGGGCATGGTAGGCGAAGCTTGCTTACCAAGTAATGCTTTTTTCCGCGACGCCTGATTACACCCTTTATTCTGTGGTCCATGTCTGTTGGTCTGAACATTCTGATTCGTCATTCGTTTACGGATTTATGAGTTTGGCTTATGGCTTGGGTACCATGACCGCAACTGCGTATTCTTTTAATAGACTGAGTAAATATTATGACATTTAATAACTAGGCTAAGGACACATTTTAAAGTTGCATGTGGCAATTACTTCTGTGGGCTTGCTTTGCCAAACTACAATGCGTTATTTGCACTTCGTAGATTTTTATAAATATTGCATCTTTCGTTTTTGCTGAAAACTACAACATTTCTTGACACCTGAACAGAAATGAATTTCCTTTCCTGATAGTAGGTGTTGATGCCACGGTATTGCATCATTATGGGTGTTTTTCTAAATGCCGTCTGAAACATGAGTTATATGCCCTTCAATGTAGAAAACAGACAGCAGTAAAATGAGAAAAAATGCTAAGGTCCAATTGACACGTTTTATTGTGCCTAATATTTATTTTCCAACTAATGGGGTTTGTCAGGGAGAAAGATTTAATTGCATTACAATTACATAAACAAGAGGACCATGATTGTCCTGTATCGCTCAACTGAGCTAACATATTTATATACTTGATATTGAAGTTTCACACAAGTATATTGCTTTGAGATTTTTGTGTAAATTCTATTTATCACATGACCGTCAAGTTATTCAGTGAACTAACCCATGTCATAAATATCATATAACCACACATGTAATAACACCTGGAATGCTTCCATTGGTTAGCCTTATTACCCTCATTAATATTGTATTACTCTTCTTATTGATAGCAGCCAAGATGGTGTCTGCGCTCGCCGATACAACTTTTACATCTGCCTTCAATTTTGAGATGATTTTGAGATGAACAATAAATGTCTGACCGATGGAGGGGAAAGACACAAAACAATCCCAATGTGAATAACACAGCTACCAGAAATCTTCATGGTGGTTAAAATTCGATGTTTTCTGGAAACATATTTGGGGGTGGGGGGGGGGACGGGAGGGCACTTTCAACATCGATATCGTCAAACCGTCAATGAAAAAAAACTCACCTCCCCTAAAAACGCATTGGAGGATGATATGACTTAGACAGTCAATAAATGTATCAAATAAAATCCAAACTACAGTTAAAATGTTTTATAGTCTTGACATTTGTCATTTACTTGAATGTGTCAGCCACCGTATAACTGTATTGATCAAGGTCAATGACCTTTAAATACGACAGCTGACTGTGAAGGGTTTCCCAACTGATTCTCAGTGACATACTGACTCGCTGAATGACGTTGTTCAACGGAATATTTAGTTTTGAATTGATTTTGAAATATTTATTAGCTCAAATAAAAATCATCATTATTTTCTACAGTTTAACGAAGTAATAAACGGCATATTTATCTTATTTCTAGTTATTTTTGGTACATATCAAATAATAATCGAACTATTTTTGTTGCGTCGTACTATGGAAAGCCGTTATCTTTAATATATATATATATATATATATATATATATATATATATATATATATATATATATATATATATATATATATATATATATATATTGTTATCGAAAGGGCCATGTGATAAACAGAATCTTACATTCGTTGTCATTTAATATGAAATTTATGAAACTCGTTGAGTAATTTCGGTATTTTGCGAGCCTTACCCAAACTCGTTTCATAAATTTCGTATTAAATGACCACTCACTCATGTAAGATCCTCGATTTTCAGGAGTTACATTATGGTCAATACAAATGAGCCCTTGGTGTGGGGCCTAATTTGACCCCAGGCTATAGTTCAAATAATCATGTAACTTCACAAGATGAAGCTACACACCAAACATCAGAGGCCTTGGCCTTTTAGTTTCAGACAAGAAGAGTTGATTTTAAAGGTTTTTTTCTCTTTATTAGTGAATGTAAAATAAGTGACTGCAGGGACAGTGCCGTTTTTGACCCCAGGGCTATCATTTGAAAATTCTCGGTAAAATCCTATTAGATGAAGTTATATGCCAAATATCCAAGGCCTTGACCTTCTAGGTTCAGACAAGATTTTCAAAGTTTTTTCCATATATGAGTCTATGCAAAACAAGTGATCCCCTCTAGCGGGTCCGTTTTCAACCGTAGGGCTATAGCCTGAAAAATCTTGGCAGAGGAACACAAGGTACTACATGCCAAATACCAAAAGTCTATGCTTTCTAGTTTCAAAGAAGATTTTTTTTTAAAGTTTTGCCTGTATGAGTCTCTGTTAAAACATCCTAACACCATTACAAGAACTTAACATCTTTTCCAACAATCTTTTACTGATAAATAAACCAAACACAATTACAAGAGCTTAACATCTTTTTTTCAACAATCTTTCACTAATATCACTAAAGGAACATTTTCGTCAAATTTTATTGAAATTGGTCAAGCTGTTTCTGACAAGTAGATTATTAAAGTTTATATATACTTGAACGTTATTGTGCATACTGTATTGTGTGACGTTGTTTCCTGTCTTTTGTAAAGTTGTTCCTATAGAAACCAACGCCATACGACTTCTGTTTGAATGAGTTAATATGGCCACATTAGCGCCGCCATTTTGAATATTTAATGAAATGTTAGGGATTTTAAAACTTTATAATTTATTTTTAAAACCAAAAGCATTTGGTTTTTTAAGGAAATAAGCTGCTTACCACTTTACAAAAACATGTCCGGAAACATTTAGACAAAATTTCCATCTATATGCTGTTTATTGTTTTAGTTTTTTTTTTTATAATGAATATTTAATTAGGGCTGAATGAATTTTACAAAGCCTAAAATGGCGGCTTACATGACAGCTGGTTTTCAAATACAGTCGACTCTCGTTGTCTCGAATTCCAAATGACTCTTTGAAATACTTCGAGATATCCGTACCTTGACATATCAGATTTGCAGAATTGAGGAGAAAACAATCACACAACTACATTAACAAATATATATGTAATTGGACTCTAGAAGTTAGAGATATATTGAAAATATTGTGGAAAAGAGGAGAAATTACTCCTTAGAAGCAATTTCTCCTCTTTTCCACAATATTTTTTACCTGTTGTTAGATTTTCTTGTTTAGGCAGGGACCAGATTTTCACTTCGAGATAAGCGGTTATTCGAGATAAGCGAGCTTCACAGATGAGGTAGAGGACTTATGTGGACCGAATATTTGTAATTGGCGCTGCATCAGAATAAATGGTGAGGTTTCGCTCGAGTAAACCCTTCCTACCCCCTTCCCCCAGCCCCAACCCCACTAACCCCCACTAACCGTTCCTCTGTTGCAGTTCTTCTTTGTCTGTTTGCTTGTGGTTTCAAGTATGGAATTTGTTTTGTAAATATTTATTACTCCTATATCGTTGTTTTGGTGCCAGAGGGCTGATTGTGGCTTTGTCTCGGCATCTCCACATATATTTTCCTCTTTCCCAGGAATCTCTAAGAATACTCTGTCAAGGGCTTATAGTATAACATTTCGCTAGATTTTATTTGTTTATATGTTTCAGAACGGCTGAAAGAAAATTACGAATCCAGCTAACTGAAAAGAAGGACGCTTTAATTGTCTCCTAGTTATAAGCAAGAATGGCAGTCGAGGACATCATAAGATTATGGCTGATGTTCTTCATTCGTGGTATGCATACAAAACGGACGGACACAATTAATGAAATATCAATATATTGGGCATTAATAGATTTATTTATTTATTTGAGTCTTTTTGGAATCTCAGGAATAGGAGCCTCTCCCACTAGAAATAAGTTTATTGCAATAAGCAACTGTACTGTAGTACCTCTAGTAAACTGCCCAATGGATGAGAGTACGTTGGCATTCAGGGAACAGTGTATAAATCAGTTCAAGGTGGATTATTGCCCCATCGATTCTTACTATATGTGTGGAACAGATATAACGGAGGCATATATGATTGAAACCTGCTTGCCAAATAAGGAATGCTTTCCAGGTAAGTCATCATAGCTATGTGTTACACCTAGTTCTCCATGATACAAGTTCACTGGGTCTGAGCCGGCCTTGCTCAACCCCAGGACTAATCTTGTGCCAACGGGAACAATAATGTAGTTAGGGCTGACCGAACGGAATCCCTTTCAAGCTATTATTTCACACACTACAACTACAACTATAATTCTTTTTAACCTTTTATTACATATAAATACGACATTCAAGACTGACGTTACATGTAAATAAAACAATAATAACACTGAATAGTTAGGCTGACCAGTCGTGGGATAGTCCTTATGCCCCTTATCATAGTCGGATACGGTAAAACCAACTTTTGGCTTACTGTATATATTAAGCTCCGTCGTCTACGATCTCGGCTGAAATACCTACTCACAACGGGACATCCTAAATAGTATTTTCTTTAGTACTCTTCGGTACACTTTAATATTATTAGTTCATGCTTGTTCCCGAGGCATGTTTTTTCAACTCCTTATTTCAATCAAATACCTGTAAAATATTAGACGACTAGTAGAATTACACTTTACAGGACAAACTTGAATCAAATGCCTATTGTCCGGAACCATGGCAGTAGTATTGACGATCAGAATGTATTATTTTTAATCCGATTGCCGACAATACCCATAATTTCGATCGGACCTGATTCAAATGCTACAACTTCTGCAAACGCTTGTGTACGACGTCCCTAACCTACGTTGACGTACCGTCAAGTAAGGACCGTCTTATACATTAGTTAGAGTAATACCTTACGTTTGCCAAGACCATAAACTATTTAGCTAATTGCAGTCTCCGCAGTTCCCGATGAAAATTTACATGCGAAGTCACTAACTGACGTTCGCGTATCGTTGAGAATTGACGTCCTATGCAAAGTCAAACGAAGTTCTTTCCCCTGAAAATCTTACCTTCGCCCGCGGAGACAAAATACATCTAAATAGAACTGCACGCCATTACACTATTATTGTTAACCGCTTAGAGGACTAAGCCTGCCCAGTAAACGTGTGAGTTAGGTCAACTGACCGCGCTCGACATGACCACATTGGGCTGACTGGGCTGTAAAACCGCAACACAAACAATTCAAGATAAGACTTAATTGTTTAAAACTATAACATCTAGCCGTAACATTATTCGACAGCCTCCATCCAGGACCCAGTTGTTCAAAACATCGTTAGCTTAACGAGCTTGTTAGTTTGTTTGTGTTGAGGTTTTACGGCCCAGTCAACCCAGTGGGGTCATGTCGAGTGCGGTCAGTTTACCTAGCCACACGTTTACTGGGCAGGTTTAGTCCTCTAAGCGGTTAACCAGTATTGTGCACATTCTTTCGCCAGAAACTGACAACTACCCTTCTTGAATCAGCGGAAGGGAGAGAATGACCGTAGAAAATATTTCATGATCAATCTCATTGAAAGAATGTGGCCGACCTCGGCGGGGTTTGAACCCACGACCTCCTGGTCTCCAGTCGGACGGCGCATCCAACTGAGCCACCGAGGCCGAGCTTGTTAGTGGTCAAAATGTTAACTATTCTAGTACAATATCTAATTCACAGGTATTTTTACTGAAAAATGTGAGTAGGTTTTGCAACAATTTTTTGTTCAGCAAAAATATTAGCATATATCAAAGTTTTAACGATACGTTAACTAACGACATCGTTAGGTTTGAACAACTGGGCTCAGGTTGCGAAGTTTTCGAGTTCGCCCTGCCTAAATCTAACAGAACGATCTCGAGACCTCGCATTATATATTCCAGATGAATTATCCCTAGATGTTACCTAATGGACAGGCAAAGAGAAAAGTATACTCATTGACCACAGAATTACTTTGGATTGAAATATTACCATGCGAGACGTGCGTGCGTGTATGCTGTTGCATAGAAATTCCCTTACAACAAGAGGATCATGATGGTCCTATATCGATCACCTGAGCAAACAGATTTGCATACTTACTGTTGAACTTTCAGCCAAATTCACTGGTCTAAGATGTTTTTATACATTTTATAGCCCTGCCCCCAGTGGCCATGTTTTCTTAACGCATCATGACGACTTGAACTGAATCTTGAAAGAGGGTCACCAAAGGAACATTTCTGCTAAGTTATATTGAAATTGGTCCAGTGGTTTCTGACATATTTTTTTTAAGAGTTTTAATAGCAATATAGGGAAAATAAGCCCCACCCTCTGACGGTCATGTTTTTTAGCTCACCTGAGCTCTGCTCAGGATGAGCTATTGTGATCACTTTTCGTCCGTCGTCCGTCCGTCCGTCCGTCTGTCCGTCCGTCCGTCCGTGCGTCCGTCCGTTAACATTTTCAAACGACTTCTTCTCTGAAGCGGCTGAGCCAATTTTGCTCAAATTTCATATGGAGCCTCCTTAGGGTGGGGGAACGAAAAATTGCTAAAATGGTCGCGGTCCGTTGACCAAGATGGCCGCCACACCCATATATGGTAAAAACCTTTAAAAATCTTCTCCTCCAGAACCGAGAATGCCTTGGGGCTGCACCTTTGCAGGTATCATTGGGGACAGGAGGTCTACCAAAATTGCTAAAAGAATTGTCGTACGTTGACGTTTGACCTTTTTACAGCAAGGTCAAGTTTGCTTCCCTATGCATTTGTATGGGAAAAACCTTTAAAAATCTTCTTCGCTAAAACCGAGCATGCCTTATGGCTGAATCTTTGCATATATCTTCGGGAACAGGAGGGCTACCAAAATAGCTAAAATAATGGTCGTACATTGACATTTGACCCTTTTACGATAAGATCAATTTTGCTTCCTTATGCATTTTTATGGGAAAAATGTTCAGAATTTCAAACAACTTCTCCTCTGGAGCCTCTGGGCCAATTTTGCTCAAATTTCATATGAAGCCTCCTTAGATAGGGGGAACAAAAGATTGCTAAATGGTCACGGTTTATTGACCAAGATGGCCGCCATGCCCATATATATAAAGTTGCTAAAATAATTGTCATACATTGACATTTAACCTTTTTACGGCGAGGTCAAGTTTGCTTCTGTATGCATTTGTATGGGCCCCATACATTTGTATGGAGAAAATGTTGATAATTTCAAATGGCTTTTCTCTGAAGCCTCCGGGCCAGTGTTGCTCAAATTTCATGCGGAGCCTCCGTGGGCAGGAGAATGAAAGATTGCTAAAATGGGTAAGGTCCATTGATCAAAATAGCTGCCATGCCCATATATGGTAAAAACCTTTAAAAATCTTCTTCTCCGTAACCAAATAAGCCCTGGGTCCTTATCTTTGCACAAATTATGGGGGACAGGAGATTTACCAAAATTGCTAAAATGATGGTTCTATGTTGACATTTGACTATTCCTATTTGTGCCATATACATTTATATTGAAAATATCGAAGTGACTTGTAGATCAACAGTAGTTAAAATTGTTCTGATTGGAAATCAAAGATGGCCATCATCTGGTTTATATTTATAATATTTCCCTGCCACTGTGCTGTTTACATGTATAAAATCATGATTCTTCAGAAACCACTTAGCCAATTTCCACCAAATTTCACATTGATCCTTCTGTTGAAATGTGATTGATAGTTTATTCAAATGATCATGCTCCATTGACTGTCAGGCCCATATATTTTTCTTCAAATTAAGAGCTGCTCAAATGATGATATTTTCATTAGTTGCGATTATAGGATTGGAAAAATGTTGCATAACATCTGCATGTCTGCAGTGGCTATGTCACTCAGGTGAGCGAACCGTGGCCCGTGGGCCGCTTGTTTAAGAATCATGACAACTTGAACAAACTTGGTAGAGGGTCACCAAAGGAACACTCCTGCCAAGTTATATTGAAATCGGTTCTGTGGTTTCTGACAAGAAGATTTTTAAAGTTTTCTATTTAGATATATAGGGGAAATAAGTCCCACCTCCCAGCAGCCATGTTTTTGACGAAACATTATTGCTTGGACAATTTTGGTAGAGGGTCATCAAAGCAATATTCCTGACGAATGATATTGAAATCAGTCAGGTGGTTTCTAACCAGAAGAATTTTCAAGTTATAATAATGTTATATCAGCTATACCTTCATATTTCGAAAACACGGAATCTCCTATTATTTGTTATTAATATAACAAACCTATCCGTAATACTATACTTAATTTCAATAAATTAGTGTCTGATCTTCATATTGAAACTAGTTCCCCTGATTCTTGAGATTGTAAAGATCCTAAATTTTGTTATCAACCAGCGGGTCGTATTGTCACTGGTAACTTGAAGATTATAACTGATTCACGAATCCGTTCAGTTATTTCAAAAGGACCTGAATATAGATTCCCAGCCCACATTGATTTCAATAAATGTCGGGAAACAATTGCCAGTGCTTTAAATGATTATTATACGCGTTGGTGTAAACGAGAGCATGTTGAGTCTGATGCTTTAAACAATTGGAAATTAAAGACTTTTAAGACCGATGCCGGGGCGCCTTTTTTGAATTTTAATCTATTCCTATTCTATTTCTAATGGTACGGTTTCCACCGGGATTTTTTGATGAACGAGACGATTTTTATTTTGATGTGTTCAATTTACCTTTTCTGGATGGCGGTGTCCCCAGGCGTGCCTCGTATGGGGTGTGCGTGTCTCTTGTTGGATTCGCCGAGGCTTCTTCGAGTCTTGGTGGCTTTGACTACCGTAATAGAGCCCTTGCTACCGGGCTTCTTGGGCTGTCGTTGTTTTGGGCTTCGCGGGGCGTTTTCGAGGTTTTGTCGCGGGCACGGTGCCTTGTTGGGGAGGTGTAGCGTCGGTCTGAGGGCGCTTCTGCAGCAGGGTATATTGGAGCCAGAATTTTACGGTGACTTGTGTACGGATTTAGAAAAATTGTGGGTGGGTCTAACTTTTCGGAGCAGTTCCGGAGGCTTGTTGGCCGTTATGGGGGGAGGGGGGGTTGGCTGTGGCCTGGATGTTGTGCGGCGGACTGCGTGCCTGGTTGTCCGCCCGGTCGTTGTTGGTGGCTATGCTTCACTCTTTAGTTGCACGGCGGCAGTTCAGGCCTCAGACCCAATGACGGCCTCTTCGTAAAACTTTAGCCAGTGGGTTGGGGCTTGTCTTTTGCTTGGCCCGCCGTGGTTCAACTATTGGTTTTCATTTACTCTGGCATACAGTGGACTTGGCCGTGGGTGCTCGTCTTTGTTTGTTGTGGTGATTGGTTTGATTTTTGTGTTTTCGCTTTGATGCGTTGGCTGAGTTGGGAGCCTTTGTGCGGGCCGGGTTTTTGTGTGTTTCTGTATTAGGAGTAGCATCGGGACCCAGGGTGAAGTTAGCTAGCTGTAAAAGTGCTTTAAACCCCCCGTTGGTTTACTCTACTGACCGTTCTAAGGCGGTGGTCCCGGTGTTAGTCTTACTTTTTGTTGCTTTGTGGTTTATTCTACAAGGCGATTTGTTGTATGTCTTTCCGTATGTCATTTTGTTCTTGTGTTTTTTTGGTCCTTTTGGTGTTGCGACTGCCTCGCTTGGGGAGGGGGCGGGGGCCTGGTCTTGGTCTTGGTGCTTTTCGTGCGTTTGTTCGGTTTGTGCTTGTTTGGGTTTGTCGGTTTCCTCTTCCTCTTGGGGTCTGGGAAGGGCTGCGGTTTGTGATTGTGGCATTCCCTGGACTTTTCTCTTACCTTTTTCTAAGATCATTTATGAACGTGTGTTATTTTACTCTAATAACCTTGATCTTCTCCCTACAAAGCCTAAATTATCTTTTCGATATTTGAAACAAGGTATCCAAGAATTTCATAGGAAGTACGTTTTGGCTCCAGCTGATAAAGCTGCTAATAATGTTGTTGTTGTGTGACGACTTTATTATGTCAATACTCTAATACAAGAACTTGGTAGTGCCAAAACATATGAACGGATTTCTACTGACGAGAGATCTATTGTCAATACCCATTCTATCGATATTACTGCTAAGTTTGCAGTGAGTATTAAAGAAAAGCAAGGCAGACTTCCTACGTTATATTGGTTACCGAAACTTCATAAACGACCTGATAAAGCACGTTTCATTGCTAATTCTAGTTCATGTACGACTACTGTTGTGTCCAAACTGCTAACTTCATGCCTAACTGCTGTTAAAAATCATTGGATTAGATACTATGATACAGTTTATGAAAGGGACGGGATTAACTAGTTTGGTCAATTAAAAATTCTAATGATGTTCTCAATATATTTAAATCTAAAAACTTTCAGGCTTCTAAATTGTCTACATATGATTTTTCTACACTGTATACTATGTTACCTCATCATCTTATAAAAGATAAACTTATTGATTTAATTAACCGAACATTTATTCGGGAGAATACCCAATATTTGGCCTGCAACGAAGAATGTGCTTTTTTCACTTCTGATGTATATAATAATCACAATTTATGGTCGTGTCAAAAAGTCTGTGATGCCCTTGTTTATCTTTTGGATAATATTTTTATTAGATTTGGAACTAAACTTTATAGGCAAACTATTGGTATTCCGATGGGAACTAATTGTGCTCCTCTTGTTGCAGATTTGTTTCTTTTTGTTATGAGAGAGATTTCATGAAGTCTCTCTCACGTGAAAATCAGGCTGACATTATTGAGGCTTTCAATTCAACTTCAAGATACCTTGATGATTTATTAAATATTGACAATATTTACTTTGACCAAATGGTGGACCGGATATACCCTACGGAACTCCAATTAAATAGAGCAAATTCTTCCGATACCGAGGCACCTTTTTTTGGATTTGAATCTATGTATTTCCCTTTTCTGGATGGCGATGTAGGCAAACTATTGGTATTCCGATGGGAACTAATTGTGCTCCTCTTGTTGCAGATTTGTTTCTTTTTTGTTATGAGAGAGATTTCATGAAGTCTCTCTCACGTGAAAATCAGGCTGACATTATTGAGGCTTTCAATTCAAGATACCGTGATGATTTATTAAATATTGACAATATTTACTTTGACCAAATGGTGGACCGGATATACCCTACAGAACTCCAATTAAATAGAGCAAATTCTTCCGATACCGAGGCACCTTTTTTGGATTTGAATCTATGTATATCTAATGGTACAGTTTCCACCAAAATTTATGATAAACGGGACTATTTTGATTTTGATATAGTCAATTTCCCTTTTCTGGATGGCGATGTCCCCCGGCAAACCTCATATGGGGTATACATATCTCAACTTATTAGATTCGGCAGAGCTTCTTCAAATCTTAATGACTTTAACTACCGTAATAAAACCCTTACTGCCAAACTTCTTAGGCAGGGCTATCGTTATTTTAAACTTCGTAAGGCGTTTTCGAAATTTTGTCGAAGACACAGTGCCTTGTTAGAAAAAATATAGCGTCAGTCTGAAAACACTTCTGCAACAAGGTATATCGGAACCAGTATTTTACGGTGACTTATTGTACCGATTTAGAAAAATTGTAGGTAAATCTAACTTTTCGGAGCAATTCAGAAAACTTATTAACCGTTATTAAAGAATTGGCTATAGCCTGGATATTATACGACAGACTGCATGCCTAGTTGTCAACCCAATCGTTGGTGATGGCTATGCTTCACTCTTTAATTGCACGACGGCGGTTCGGGCCTTAGACTCAATGATGGCCTCTTCATAAAACTCTAACCAGTGGGTTGGGGCTTAACGATATGTCTTTGGCTTGGCCCACCGTGGTTCAACTATTGGTTTTCATTTACTCTGGCATACAATAGAATTAGCCATGAGTACTCGTCTTTGTTTATTATAGGGATTAATTTGATTTTTATGTTTTCGCTTTGATGCATTGACTGAGTTGGGAGCCTTTATGCGAACCGAATTTTTATATGTTTCTGTATTAAGAGTAGCATCGGGACCCAGGGTGAAGTTAGCTAGCTGTAAAAGTGCTTTAAAGCCCCCGGTGGTTTACTCTACTGACCGTTCTAAGGCGGTGGTCTCGGTGTTACTCTTTGTTGCTTTGTGGTTTATTCTACGAGGCGATTTGTTGTATGTCTTTCCGTGTGTCATTTTGTTCTTGTGTTTTTCAGTCCTTTTAGTATTGCGATTACCTCGCTTGGGGAAGAGAGAGCTAATCTTAGTGCTTTTCGTACGTTTGTTCGATTTATGCTTGTTTGGATTTGTCGGTTTCCTCTACCTCTTGGGGTCTGGGAATGGCTGCGTTCTGTGATTGTGGCACTCCTTGGACTTTTCTCTTACATTTTTTTCTATACAGATAGATACGGAAAATAAGTTCCGCACCCTGGCGGTTATGTTTTTGATGTATCACGAGGGCTTGAACAATCTTGGTAGAAGGTCACCAAAGCAACATTCCTGCCAAGTTACATTAAACTCGGTCCAACGGTTCCTTACGAGAAGATTATATATATATATATATATATATATATATATATATATATATATATATATATATATATATATATATATATATATATATAGGAAAATAAGCACCGCCCTCTAGCGGCCATGTTTTTTGACGACTCGTGACGGTATATATGTATATATATATATAATATATATATAGGAAAAATAAGCCCCGCTTATAGAGGGTTACAAAAGAAAAATTCCTGCTATGTTACATTGAAATCGGTCCAGTGGTTCTGACAAGAAGATTTTTAAAGTTTTCTATATAGATATAAAAGGGAATAAGCCCCGCCCATGTCCGGCCATCTTTTTGACGAATCCGAATGGCTTGAACAATTTTGGTAGAGGATCACCAAAGGAGCATATCTGCAAAATTATATTGAAATCGGTCCAGTGCTTTCGGACAAGAAGATTTTGAAAGTTTTCTTTATAGATATATAGGGAAATTAAGCCCCGCCCCTTGGCGACCATGTCTTTTGACGAATCCAAATGACTTACACAAGCTTGGTAGAGGATCACCAAAGGAACATTTCAGCAAAATTTTATTGAAATCGGTCTAGTCGTTTCTGAAGAAGATTATTTAAGTTTTTAGTTAAAAAATCTATTTTAGCTCCTGTGACCTAGATATGCAATGGACGCGGAACCATTTGAACAACTTTGAAAGAGGATCAACCAAGGATCATTTCTGTGAAGTTTGGTCCAAATTCAATGAGTGGTTTTGGAGGAGATGTTGTTTAAAGAGTGTGAACGGACGGACGAACAGACGGACGCCGACGACGACGGACGGTGGGTGATTACAATAGCTCACCTTGAGCCTTAGGCTCAGGTGAGCTAATAAGAGCTTGTTAGAACTGCCTACGACGATCGCGCATAGAAATCAGTCAAAATTAAAAACCTGTGCAAATTGTGAAAGTCAGCATTAACCAAAGATCTGTGCCTGAGAGTGCCAGTCGATGTGGTTTTGGCCTGAAATTAATTAGTAAATGGTGCCCAGATCAGACGCATAGACTGAGCAAAACGAATTGACGACAACCAATCCTGGGATCAGCCTATGAAGATTGCATGATAGGACCAATCAAATACGATCGGTAACTCTTGGATTGCAGCAACCGTAGATTGGCCTTGCAAAGGATTTGCTATAAACGTTATTGGAGTGGAAATAATTATTTCATAGTACTGCGGTCGTAGAAAGAAATGAAATAATGAAAATCTATCCTACATATCCCAAATAGCCTTGCCATTCTTATGTTTCCTGAATCACAGCCCTTGGCAGGGAGACTGCATGCTATGAACCGGTTGTCCCCAGTTCAGAATGATGAGGCGTATTTATATCAATTTTCTAGCAGATATATTAATCGTGGAAAGCAATATCTACCTGAATTACGCGTAAAAACTTACAATAAATAGCACGAGTGGCTGAACAAAATCGGTGAAAAAGAAGAGAAATAACATGCTCATTCCCTTTCCACAGACGCAAATCAAAAAAAAAATGCAGCAGGATAAGGGTTAGTCTGAAACATAACATCACACTTAGCCTAGCCTTACCCTTTATTAACTATTGTCGTCTGCTTTGTCATCTGCTTGTGATTTTAAAAGTCATTTTTGCAAACAGTGTGGACCAAGATCAGACTGCTCCTTTAAGTCCACACTCTTTGCCTGTATGCAAAAATAGGTTTGAAAAGTCTGCAAGAATATTCAGCAGACAACATAAACAGACGACATTTTCAGATGCAGTTTTTCTTGGCGCTTTAAGGGTTAACACATATCCAAACTATTTCCCAGCCCTAAAGTATTCATGATTTCATGTTTTAGCGACTGTTAAACAGGGACGAACACTTTCTTAGATCTTACCTTCTTCCTCTTCATAATATGTAGAAATGAATTATATACAAATATTGCTGCTCTCCGGAATTTCTTTGTCACGTTGTATAATTCATGCTTTTCAGGTACAGCGCTAAGTTTAAGAGTGAATTCGGATTCCCTGCGAGTGACTGCAGAATGCAGTCCCTGTCCTGACGGATGGTTTGAGCCTGAGTTCACAGAGTCCCACAGAAGCAGCTTTGTACGTGGTTGTACCTACAGACACCTGTCGTCAATTGATGTCAGTCCACACTTGGTGCTCTATAGAAAGGGTACGAAATCAACACCTACCAGGTGGTATTGTGATGCGGAGAACGGCTATTCTGAAGAAGGCGGAAATATGTTTTGTGATAATGTACCTACTCACCCCTGCCATTGCATCAGAAAGACGTGCTCGTCAGGATATCAGCCCCGTCCAGGTGACTCTTTTATGCTTGTGCGTACATGCTTGGATGCTCAGTGATCCCTAAGGGCCAGAAAGTATATAACTTCACTCCATGAAATACAGGGCCCAGTTGTTCAAAACTAACGATGTCGTTAGTTAACGTATCGTTAAAACTTTGATCATTAAAAATGGCATATATGCTAATATTTTTGCTGTAAAAATGTGAGTAGCTTTCAGCAAAAATACCTGTGAATTTGATATTATACTTACTAGAACAGTTAACATTTTGACCACTAACGAGCTCGTTTAGCTAACGACGCTTTAAACAACTGGGCCCAGAATGCCTTACTGCCAACACCAGCTGTAGTGAATTTAATTATATTTTGAACGCACATAATAATTCACGACATAAACGAAATAACCGACCGTCTTTTCTGTTTAATCTGTTTACGAGTGATATGCAACATTGCTCACGCCATCTAGCGTTGGAATTGTTCTTTATTTTTATTTTTTTTTTTTTTTTTTTTTTCTTTTCTTTTTCAAAACTACCGTATTTGGGCCGACGGCTGACCAAATGGCCCTTAGGGCGTATACGAATGCTGACGCCCCAGACCAATTAGCAGGGCAACACTTCATTTCAATATCTTCGCAAATAGTCTTATTTCTTCTACAAGGTCTTTAGATTGCGCGGACCCGTGGGTTGGTTAAGCTCTTCGCTATCCACATATGTTCTTAGGGCCCTTTTCTCAACTGCCGGCCTATTTACCCTAAACATTGGGACACCTTTACTCCTTACAGTACTTTTCCTTAAATTAATACAAGTCAGTTTTATTCCCTGTGAATATGCCTTAAAACTGCTACGGAGAGTGGCAAACAGTGTAGACTGTTAAGACGCCGCTTTTTGCGGCGTCTGATCTGGGTCTACAATGTTTGCCCAGGCATGTCTGTCCAGATACGTAGGATTATTACGCTACTTTAATATGGGCTTACTGATCCAGAAGGACCGGTAAAAAAGATAAGAGAAAAGTCCAGGGAGTGCCACAATCACAAACCGCAGCCCTTCCCAGACCCCAAGAGGAAGAGGAAACATACAAAACCAAACAAGCGCAAATCGAACAAACGTACGAAAGGCACTAAGATTAGCTCTCTCTTCCCCAAGCGAGATAAGCGCAATGCTAAAAGGACTGAAAAAACACAAGAACAAGATAACACCAGACAAACCTTAAAACAAATCGCCTCGTAGAATAAACCACAAGGCAACAAAAAGTAAGACAAACACCGGGACCACCGCCATAGAACGGTCAGTAGAATAAACCACTGGAGTTTATATAAACTACATTAAAAGCTTCTTAACAGGCCTTTTTTTTTTTGTTTTTTGTTTTTTTTTTTTGTTTTAGTTTTTTTTTTTTTTGTTTTTTTGTTGTTGTTTTTTGTCATTGGTTGTTTCTTTCGCTAAGTTGATTTATATTTTTGATCGGTATGTCTATATCGCCTAATTAATTTTGGTAAAGTCTGAGGGATTTTAGCCAAGTTATATCCTTTCATACTTGCGCGGCTTTAAACATTTTATCGTTGCATCTTATGTAACAGTGCACTAATAAAATATCCGATGCACCGATAGATTTATTCGAAGCAGCCATATTGGTGATTTTGAATCGTTTGGCTTTCTTGTTATTGTTGACTGTATGATGGAATAGGAATGGAAACAAGGATGAGTTTATCATCGTCTTTAGATATATACAGAGAAATAAAATCCTCATTTGATCTGACGCCGTATTTGTTACTAATCTAAAATAGAAAATTTAGAAATGCTATAAGTAAACTACGTCTATCATCGCACAAACTTAATATTGAAACAGGCCGTCATAGAAACATAGAAAGATTAAATCGTAAATGTACGATTTGCAATTTAGGGGACTTAGAAGATGAGTACCATTTTACTCTAGTTTGCTGAGCTTATGACGATCTGAGAAAACAATATTTGCCTAAATTTTATTATGATAAATCTAGTGTCTTCAAATTTATCTTATTACTGAATTCTACAAAGCTCAAAATATTAGATAATTTGGCATTATATATAATTAAGTCTTTTGAGTTAAGAAACACTTTGTTAAATGAAAGAGTTAGTTGTTTAGCTGTAAAAAATGCTAAGAAAGGTGAATTTCTTGATGTAATGCTTCCACTCTCATTACCATGTGTCATTATTTCACATCTATGTATATATGTTATGACGATGAGCTGTATATGCTGAAGTCGAAATAAGTCGAAATAAAAATTATGTTATGTTATGTTATGATGTTATGAAACGCTATACTGTTTGCCTTATTGACTTGGTGATGTTATAAAATGGTTATAAATGCATTTACAATCAAACATTGTGGCATGTAGTTTGTACTATTTTAGTATTTGCTTCATAAAATAAGTTCTGCTAATTACAATTTGAATATCAAACCACTTATTGGCCATGTTTAAGGGAACTGATTTATGATACATTTTGTAAATAAATAGACTCTTTGGGAACAAGAAGAATGCAAATAAAAGGTAGTTTTAGCAATTAATATTTACTATTAATTGCCATGTTTGAGTTTGTAAATGAACCGGTGATACACATCTAAAGGCCAGCAATAGCAATAGTTCGAAATCGAGATGATTTAAAACTAATTTATACGAAATGTGCACGTATTGGTCCCTATGTATTGGATATCACAGGTTGTATGCCGTGTAACAACAATGTCAGATACACGTGCCATTTTCACACATTATATATTTGAAGTAAACAGATTTTTTTTTATTTTGTAGATGGTGAGTGCGTGAGATGTATAACTAAACTGAGCCACAAAACAAATTGGCAGTGTCAGGATCGAATGTGGTATGGGTTTTATTTTATATCTTTTCTGGCTGCATGATGTAGTATATATTTTCTGGTCCCTTGGGATCACTTAGGCGGTGATTATTTATTAGAAATAGGTTTCTTCTCAAACCGGTGCTAGATGCATAATAGAATTGCATATTAATATTTTGTTGCTCTGATACGTTCCTACTCGCATGCAACAATTGTAAGTGCCTATGCACCCATAATGACCAACCCAGATGAGGTTAAAGACAAGTTCTATGATGATTTGGATTCTGTGATTTCTGCAGCACCCCGGAGAGACAAACTCATCCTCCTCGGGGACTTCAATGCCAGAGTGGGCACAGACCACCAGACCTGGGAAGGAATGATTGGATCTGAATTTGGGAAGTGCATCAGTCTTCCTTTTAAGGTAGTGTGCAGAGCATAAATTACTGATCACCAACACAGTCTTCCGTTACCAACTCGCAGAAAGACAACATGGATGCACCCTCGCTCCAAACACTGGCATCTCATTGACTATGTCATAGTGCGAAGGAAGGACAGACAGGATGTCAGAGTGACTAAAACTATGTGTGGTGCAGACTGTTGGACAGATCACAGGTTTGTTGTCAGCAAACTCAACCTGCGCATTCAGCCTGTACGACGATCACAAGGCAAGAAGATGCCAAAGAAATTAGATGTCTCCAAGCTGAAACAAGACAGCAAGAGGCAAGCATTAGTCAACGATCTCTGCAGCCGTTTAGATGCACTGGAACACAGTTCAGAAGATGTAGATGAGAGCTGGACAGTCTTCA
The DNA here is from genome assembly GCA_964016985.1 of Anodontia alba. Taxonomy (NCBI): domain Eukaryota; kingdom Metazoa; phylum Mollusca; class Bivalvia; order Lucinida; family Lucinidae; genus Anodontia; species Anodontia alba. Next base: position 142,074,825 of record OZ024823.1, read on the forward strand.
GAGACACCATTCACACTTCAGCAATGGATTCCCTAGGACCAGTATCTCGCAAACACCAAGATTGGTTTGATGAGAATGACAAAGAAATTCAGGGACTCCTTGAAGAGAAACACCAAAAACACAAGGCTTACCTCTGAAATACCAGCTCAGTATCTAGCAAGACTGCCTATTCAAACATATGCAAGACAGTTCAGACGAGGCTCAGAGACATGCAAGACTCCTGGCTGAGAAAAAAGGCTGATGAAATCCAGTCCTTTGCAGACAGAAAGGACATGAAAAAGTTCTTTGATGCACTCAAGACAGTATATGGTCCCCAGAGCTCAGGAACCACCCCAATCCTTAGTGCAGATGGAACTAGCCTTCTGACTGATAAAGAAGCTGTCTTGAAAAGATGGGCTGAACACTTTGATGGTGTCCTTAATCGGCCATCATCTATCAATGATGAAGCTATCAACAGACTACCACAGGTGGAATGTAATCCGCTGCTTGATGAGCTCCCAACCGTCTCTGAAACAGTGAAAGCAATAAAACTCCTGTCATCTGGCAAGGCTCCAGGATCAGATGCAATACCTGCAGAGATCTACAAAGCAGGAGGTCCTCCAGTTGCAGAGAAATTGACAGAGTTATTTCACATTATGTGGAGAAAAGAAGCCATCCCTCAAGAATTCAAGGATGCAACAATTATCCATCTATTCAAAAGGAAACGGAATCCTCAAGTCTGTGACAATCATCGAGGCATCTCTTTATTGTCAATTGCTAGGAAGATTCTTGCTAGGGTTCTACTGAACCGATTGAATGAACACCTGGAACGGTCAGGGCTTCTACCAGAAAGCCAGTGTGGATTCAGGAAAAACAGAGGAACAATAGACATGATCTTCACAGCACGACAGCTTCAAGAGAAATGCCAGGAACAGAATGTGGACCTCTACATGACCTTTGTTGACCTTACCAAAGCATTTGACACAGTCAGTAGTGAGGGACTTTGGAAAATTATGGCAAAGTTTGGTTGTCCTGCCAAATTCATAGCAATGGTGCGGCAGTTCCATGTTGGTATGCTTGCAAGGGTCCAAAATGATGGCGAGTTTTCTGATCCATTTCCTGTGACAAATGGAGTTAAGCAAGGCTGTGTACTAGCTTCAACACTGTTCAGCATGATGTTTTCTGCAATGCTTACAGATGCTTTCCAGGATGGTGACAATGGTATATCTATTAGGTATCGCTTTGATGGGAAACTTTTCAACCTAAGAAGGTTGCAAGCTAAATCTAAGGTGCAGACAGAGGTGCTTAGACGAGTTCCTCTTTCCTGATGACATGGCAAAGGGTGCTCCAACAGAAGAGAAACTGCAAAAAGGTGTGGATCAAGTATCTGATTCATGTGACAGCTTTGATCTCACAATCAGCATCAAAAAGACTGAGGTAGTATATCAGCCAGCACCTGGAAAGCCTTACAAGGAGCCTACCATCACAGTGAAAGGTCAAAGACTGCAAGTGGTAGACAAGTTCACCTCCTTGGAAGCACATTATCTAGAGTTGTGCACATTGATGATGAAGTCAATGCTAGAATTGCCAAAGTTAGTGCAGCATTTGGCCGGCTACGTGGAAGTATTTGGGACCGAAGTGGAATCAGACTTGACACAAACCTGAAAGTATGTAGATCGGTAGTGCTGCCAACACTATTATACGCATGCGAAACTTGGACAGTTTACCAACGGCATGCCAAAAGACTGAACCACTTCCATATAAGCTGTCTTAGAAAACTTCTAAAGATCAAGTGGCAAGACAGGATTCCAGATACAGAAGTCCTGAAAAGGGCAGGGATGCAGAGTATACATACTCTTCTGAAATTGGCACAGTTAAGATGGACAGGCCATGTTACCAGAATGCCTGATGAATGTTTGCCAAAGAAAATCCTCTATGGAGAACTTCAAGTAGGAAAACGCTCCCATGGTGGTCAGAAGAAGCGATACAAGGACACCCTCAAAGCCTCCCTTAAAGACTTCAACATACCAACTGAGTCATGCGAACAGATTGCACAAGATCGTACAAAGTGGCGAGGCCTCATAAAAAGGGGAGTTGGTGAATACGAAGCAAATAAAATCAGCGATGCCGAGCAGAAACGTGCACAGCGGAAAGCCAGAGCTAAGCCATCACCAACAGAGCGTTCTTCCTCAGACCTCTCTTGTTCTATCTGCAGCAGGCAGTTTAGAGCTAAGATTTGGCTCATCAGCCATCTTAGAACACACAAATAATAACACATCACACAGTTGATTAGGATTGGTCATTGTCAGTAATGACAGACGAACACGTATTTTTCTAAATGAGCTATATTCCAATAATTTATTCATGCTCGAGGATTTAAGGTGAATGGGTACACTTTCTGAAGTGGCAACGCTCTCAAAATGGGGCTTGAAATAACTTATGCTTATAACGGACAATATTTTAGCCAAGTTATATCCTTTAATACTTGCATTTGGTACAAAAAATGTGTAGACAAATTGTTGGTATTCCGATGGGGACTACTCACTAATTCTGCTTCTTTTGTTGCTGTTTTGCTTTTATTCTGTTGAGAGAGACTTTAGCCCTCTCTCTCTCTCTCTCTCTCTCTCTCTCTCTCTCTCTCTCTCTCTCAGACAAAAGCGAAACTGACATTGGAGCTTTCAGTTCTACCTCTAGATCCTAAATGACTAGCTTATTGTGTCTAATATTTCCTTTGAATAAATAGTTGATCATGTCTATCCTGCGAAACTTTTCCTCTTCCTCTTGGGGTCTGGGAAGGGCTGCGGTTTGTGATTGTGGCACTCCCTGGACTTTTCTCTTACCTTTTTTAGTTCAATAAAGCTAATTATAACGCGGTATAACAGGTTGTTAGGCCTGTAACGCCCGATTACGGTATTTTTCATATGATTCGCACCACTTGAAGAACTATCATTTATTTCAAATATAAGGAAAGGTTGGTCGAACATGAAAAGTAGCATATCCGGATTTAAATAGATTCTTCTAACTGCCAAATCGTTTCAATTGATACATATATTTTGCCAAAATCGTTTAACACTCAGAGAGATAATTGTTGTGCAGGTTCGGTCATACGATATGAAAGTATACTTACCAGGAGGGTTCGTATTTGTTTCATTTTCTAAAATGCATGACCAACTGGTGGATGAAAATAGATTTGAAAACAACCTTGTATCATAAACTGACCGTTGCTGAGAATTTTTACCGAGGAAACAAAGCCCGAGACACAATCCACGTGATTTAAGGTAACGCCGGATAAAACGGTATCTTTTTATCTACAACTGGCTAGTATTTTCGCAGACAAACACACTTGAAAAGGTAAAACTTTACTTACACATTCCAGTATCAATTAATCGATACTATAAATTATTTTAGTATATATAGTATCTGAATATATCCATCGCATACGATCAAGTACCTCTATGAGTATACACAGGGTTTTCCCTGACTCGCATTTTGGCAGTTTTTACCCCCAAAACTTTATTCCGGACTCTCAAAAGAGAGGCAAGAGTCCTTAGTGATGCATATATGATCAATCCAAAATTAATTTTATTTATCTACAGCTTTGTATTTTAATCTATTTGTGATCTAGAGGGTAATAATTATCAATATTTGGGCAATAGTTAACCCTTAAAGCACTATATTAAAGGACATTGTAGCAGTCGACATTCTAAAATTTATCTTATTTTTCAGAGAAACTAAGACTTGACATTTCATGTGAATTGTCTGCCTAGCAGACATGTGAATGTGAATTGTCTGCCTAGCAGACAATTCACATGAAATTTTAAGTCTTACTTTATCTGCAAATAAAAACAAGTACTTCAATGTGTCATCTGCTGTAGTTGTACTTTGCACTTTAAGGTTTAACCCCTTTAAATGACAAACCCCTAACTCTTATTAAAGGACCCTTAATTCCAGAAAAAGAGTCCCTGGGACCCATCAGTTTAAAATCCTTAGGGAAAACCCTGTATACACTTCAAAAAGTATTTACAGCTGTGAACATTTATCAACAGATTTGATGTGTTCACCGTTTTTGTTGCGGCGGTCGGTCGACTGAAGTGCATGGCTGTGACCTAATTTTTCTGTAGCTACTTTATTGTGTTACTTGATCCATGTCTCCTATTTTACACCTGCTCTACAATGTTACGTACTTACCTGAAACCGGACCATGTGCAAATAAACAGAAATCATTGCACGACACCGATTTCCGCCTCAATATACCTTATATACGAGTGCTTCTACTGTGATCGCCATGATGTTGTGGAACTGATTTTTCGAGGATTTTGCCAAAGTTTATGAATCTCGACAAGCAAAACACACGTGTACCGTTGCCTTATCATTTTGACTATAGGTTCGCCGTTTTTGCTGTCACGAACAATGCTTCATTATACAAAAATACGCGAAAATAGTTCTTTTGGTTTGAACAATATTTTTTTGATTTTCAATATAGTACATACATAATAGTACGGACTCTAGTATTCAATTTTAGCTAACCCTAGCATCGGAAAAATATACGATTTATTTTGACATAAAAGGAAAGCCTGGACATGTTTGTAAATAAAACAACTGTGTAGCAGATATGCAAACATTTCATTTCGAGAGAACTCGCACGTTTCTGTGGAGGCTCACTTGATACTTAACAATTTCTAAGTATACGAAACGTTGTGTATTTAGTTAAATCATAAAATAGAAAGACAAAAACGCTCATAACAGAAAGCAGGATGTTAGTTTTCTCATGCGATGATGCAAACATGACGTCCTTAGTGACACCCCGGTTGTTTCCCCATATAAAGGAGAGTGCCCCATTTTCCTGTCTGACATGAATTTTTAAATTTCGCGTGCCAACTGTGTTCAAATAAATCTTCTCCCTTTTCTTATAGCCTATACAAGAAGGTAAACAGAAATGAATTAACACCAAAAAATGTTCAATTTTCCTTCCAAAATGGCCGCTACAATAAACTTGTAAGAAAACGTTTGATTGCAAATTGTATGATACCATTTTAAATGGCACATTTTAAATTACCAGACATCTTTCGCGCGTTCGTGCTTATAGTTTTTTTTAATAAAAAGTATTCATATAGGATCCGGTATTGTACTTACGTAAGTCTTAAACATGCATATTGAGGGAAATCGCCGCACATTTCTTTATGTCCATAATTTCAAAACCTTTGTTGACAAATTGTACTTTGTAAGAATGTATGAAGACCAAACATAATGTTTGACGTAGTTTCCGCAAACTAAAATGTTTATCAAAATTTCATAAAATGCACGCCGTTTTAGTAAATGCGACAAGAATTTTAAACAGTCAGTGCTAATTTATTTTCAACACCAACTGTACAGATTAATTTATCGCGAGTTGGGTGTGTAAGCCGTATGCTAGGGTTAGTTTTTTTTTTTTTTTTTTTTTTTTTTGCAAGGTACAGGAATTGAGAAAACAGACTATAACACATGATCCACACAAAGTTGTGTAGGATTTGATGGTAAGCGAATCGCTTATATGAAAGTCATCTCCTATGGGAGAAAATAGTTCTTTTGCCTTGTCGATTTCAACGAAAATAATAATAATTGGAATCGTAAGAATTGCAAATGTAAGAAATCATTTTGACAATAACATGCATATTTTTGCATTTTGTTTCCCGGATATTAATTATGACGTTAGTGACGAACAGATAAACAACAGCGCATGCGACTTATTGCCAACGTATTTTGAACATCAAGTAATAATAGGAGTGGATGGTTGGAGGTAAGTAAATATATATATATATATATATATATATATATATATATATATATATATATATATATATATATATATATATATATGTGTGTGTGTGTGTGTGTGTGTATGTGTGTGTGTGTGTGTGTGTGTGTGTGATTCCCTAAACGGATGTGATGCCTATGTAGAGACTGGACTCTTTTGAAATTTCTCTATATTATTAATTGTTCCTCCACTTGGCTGTAAATATGAGCTAGCAAGTAATTGTTGATAAATGTACATAGATCTAAACTTTTTTTTGAAGTATACAGAATTATTTGATCTTGTATGGGAGCGATACATCCAGATACTTCATATACTAAAACCAAGATAATTCACAGTACCGACTAATTGGTATTGGACTGTGAAGGTACAGTTTTACCTTTTCAAATGTGTTGGTCTGCGAGAATACTGGCCATTTGCAGATAAAACAAGAGGCCCACTGGCCACTATTCGCTCACCTGATAAAAACAGCTTTTGTATATTTGCAAACTTCAAGCAACATTCTTCTAGTATGTTGCCACAGCAACTGGGACACAAATTTGACCATACCATAAAAAGGTCAAAGATCACCCTAGTCTAAGTATTTAAAAAAACATGATAAACATCAAGTCCCGGATGTTGTATACCAAGATTCAGCCTGAAAGCTTTTTTAGTACTGGAGAAGATATATGGGCAGGGCGGCCATCTTGTACAATGGTGTCTGGGAAGGGCTGTGGTTTGTGATTGTGGCACTCCCTGGACTTTTCTCTTACCCTTTTTTGTCAACATCCTTTCTACAGAAGGCCCGATGTGAAATCTGGTGAAAATTGGTTAAGCGGTTTCAGAGAAGAAGACGTTTAAAGATTTGATTTTTATACCTGTTTATAGCCCAGGGCAAGGGTAGATAACTCAAGGGAACAAAATTCTGATCCTAACTAAAATATTTTACTACTTTAATCAATCATAAGTCAATACATATTAAAAAAAAAAATAAAACGATTTTTCAACTTTTCCCCATAAAATCTATAAAGACGAAAATTTGACCTTGCCGTAGAAAGGTCAACCTACGATCATCATTTGAACAAACTCGGAAGAGCTTGAGACAGCGATGCTATATACCAAGATTCAGCCCCGGAGCTTTCTGGGCTCTGAAGAAGAAGACATTAAGAATTTTCACCTATATGAAAATGGCGGCCATCTTGTTCAGTGGCATGGAACCATTTCAACAAAGTGGCAATACCCTTTCGACAGAAGGCCCCATGTAAAATCTGGTGAAAAAATGCTCAAGCATTCAGAGAAGAGGACATTTACAAATTACACAGTTTTATACATGTATATAGCCCCGAAGCACGGGCAGAATACCATCAGAGGACAAAATTTTGATTATAACTAAAATATTTTACTTCTGTAATTACTCATTGTATATTTCAGCCATTAGTCTTTAATACAGTTTAAGAAAATGACTTTTCAACATTTCCCCTTACAAATGCACGGGGACGCAAATTTGAATTGCCGTTAAAAGGTCAAAGTTAAACTTACGATCATCATTTTAACAAACTTGGTAGATCTTAGTCGTCAATGATACAAAGATTCAGCCCCAAACCTTTCTTGGTTCTGGAGAAGAAGATTTTAAGTGTTTTTACCATATATGGGCATGGCGGCTGTTTGTTCAATGGCGTGGAACTGTTTGGACAAAGCGGCAATACCCATAAGACAGAAAATCCGTGTGAAATCTGGTGAAAATTGCTAAAGCGGTTTCAGAGAAGACATTTAAAAATTACACCGTTTATAGTATTATAGCTCAAGGGCGAGGGAAGATAACCCCCAGGGGACAAAATGTTTGTTATAACTAAAATGCTTTACTACTTTAAATCTTATAGTAAGTTTCAGCCATTAGTCTTTAATGCATTTTGAGAAAATTACTTTCAACATTTTCCCCATACAAATGCATGGAGACGTAAATTTGACCATGCCATAAAAAGGGCAAAGGTCAACCTAGGGTCATAATTTGCTAGTCTTTTCTATTCTTAGAAAGCAAACAAAAGCATTAAATGCATGACCAGACGGCAGTTTATTTCGGTGAAGTTTGATACGTCAGCAGTACGACATTACAAAACCAACAGTACATGCACCCGTCATTTAATGAACTACAGTGTCCCTTTAATTACTCAACAATACAGTGCGCGGTTCAGCTCGCTCAGGAAAAACCAGAGATAAAACTATTTGATAGAAAACTCTGGAAACCTGTGCCGTTTGTCAACTGCTGAATCGCTAGAATGTTGGGCCTCATTCTCTTAAAAGTACGTTGACACTGTACATAAGAAAACGTGCTGTATTCTTTAACATTTGAAACATGTAAGCATCATGTGGATTAAATAAGTACAAAAATATTAATTTATCTAAATTTTAAAGCAAACACGATGTGAGCTATATGAAGTCGTCTGGTAGAATGAACAACTACTCAATACCTTTGCATGTATACTGACAACACAAATATCACGCTGTATAGTCAGAACCACAAAGACAAATATTTCACGCTATACTATCGAAACGCGTGAAATTGATAGTCTTTTCTATTCTTAGAAAGCAAACAAAAGCATTAAATGCATGACCAGACGGCAGTTTAGAAACACAAAAGAGCGGGCTGGAGAGATAACTGAAAAACGTCTACAACCCTAACATTTTTGACACTTCTAACCTCTTCTCTAGTGAGTCTGCAGCATAGCCATCTTTGCTTGTTTCACTCTTCCACCTGCCATGAGGCTTCCAACAGCGATCGTTTACGCCTGCATTTGCAGCAGCTGTAGCTCCACCAGAGCGAAGTGAATGAAGGCCAAGATTCAAATCTCCAGCCACCTCTTTCAACCTGGAAACTAAACATTCCCTTGCCCTTGTATAACTTAAAGGTTTATCTATAGAAACCAAACGGCTAACACCTTTAGACCTAAAACAAGGTCTAAACAAATAGAGACGACTCGTTAGAGACTGCTCAGTGAGAGCTAAGTAACGTGTAAGCATAGCATGCGGACAGGCTGCAGAGTTCCCTTTTGAAACAACGATTTCGTTTCCAAATCTGTACTGATCAGTTTTGCTTTTACAAATGTACAAAGAAAAATAGTCGTCATAAATTTTAACGTCGCTGCAATGTATATTGCTGATTTCATCATATCTTAAAAAGGCGGAAAACCCTAATACGATCATACATAAATCCCTGACAATTAATACATCTGTACTATCGGCGTATTTTAAACACAATGAAATTAAACTTTCTGAAGTAAATGGTTGTTTTTTGGTAGAATGTTTAGTCTGAGATCTTTTAGAAGATTCCAATAAATTCCTGACAAAAGCGTTGTTGGTAGGATCTGTACAGTTTTTCAATGAATGAGCCCATTTAATACTGTACAACGATGATGACACAACACTAAAAGAATACTGCTTATCAATCAAATCTGTCAAGTACAGAGCCACATGAATAGGAGAAGCTGGAATAGCTGACCCTCCCTGAGCCGTTATAAAATGCTCCCACTTTTTAAAATAATTAAAGTACTTAGCACTTGTGTTGTCACTTTTAGAATTCACTAAAAAGTCTGCCATCTTAGAAGAAAGTCTGTCAAACGTACTGTTCTCAATGCCGGCTATCCGCACCTCATCTTGAATGGTTTCTGTCAGCCTTAAACCTGCAGAAAAAAAAAATTAATTCCAGTTTATCCTAACAGCTACTAAGCCAAATGTTAACGGCCTGCCATCAAATATGCCATTTCTTCCTCGGCCTCGCCTCGTTAAAATTCCAGGCGGAAAAACGTAAACGTCATTAATAAAATCAGCCTTCGAATTACCGTCTGGAAATAAAACAGGCCAATATGGGGCAGACCGCCATTGCGGAACAATGATAGTACATGTACATTTTTCTTTCAAAACTTTGCGGATACATTGAACAATAAGTCTAGGCGGAGGAACTAACCAGTTATTCTCGCCTTTCCAAATCTGAGCAAACGCATCAACCCCAGACGTACCAGGACACCAATGTCTTGAGTTAAATTTGTGACATTTCGCATTGTAATCACACGCAAAACGATCTACGGTATGATTTTCCCACCTCAATTCAAGCTTGAAGTAAACCCAGTCTAAAACTGCCCAGTCATCGCTATCAGAGCATCTGCTTAAAAAATCTGCTTCACGATTATCTGCCCTTGGCACCCAATTAGAATTTAAACCAATGCCTTTAGTTTTACATAAACTATCTACTTTTACCGCAATATCTTGCAAATACGGCTTTTTACTACCCACCTTTAAAATGCTGCATACATTTTTATTGTCCGTATTTACTACCACAGTTTGCCCTTCCAGGTTACCAAGAGAACTCTGCAATACCCGATATACCGCTTCGAGCTCTCTCCAAGTAGAGCTCAGGGCTCTTTCGGATTCAGACCAAGAACCCGTCACTTCACTGTCAGACATGCCTAGCATGAAACCACCGAAACCAGCTCCACTGGCATCACAAAACAGATATTTCTCACTATCTGAACTAATATGCAGATTACTTCCGTTTAGCGTTCTTAGATTTTCCTTCCAGAAAATTAGTTCATCTAGAGCTTTAGAGCTAACGAGCACTGGAGCATCCCAACTAGCTCTACACTGCACGCATTCATATAAAGAACGAGATCTGAGCCTCACCAAGTTTCCAATTGCTGACTGCATAGATATGATCTGACCTATCAAACAAGCTATCTTTCTCACATTAATCAAGTTATTCCCGCTCATTATGGTGGAAATCAAATCATCAAGAAAGTTTTCTGTCCGACATATGCGTTCATCAGTAACTCGCAACGTACCTGTAATCATATTCCACACGTACCCTAGCCAGATGACTATTTGAGAAGGCAACCACTGACACTTTTCCTCAGCAACTAAAAAGCCAAAGTTTTGTAAATCTTCTCTGATATACTTACCAGAAAGTAATGCTTCAGCGTAAGTACCCTTGCCACCTAAACCGTCATCTAAAAATAGAATAACCTTATGACCCTCTGACCGCCATTTTTTGAGTGGAACTTTGAGTAATTTAGTAAAAAGATATCCAGCGGTCGAAATTCCAAATGGAAGAACATTAAAAACGAAATACCTTTGCTCACCTTCAAATATCCATGAGAAGCCTAGGTAAGTACGGTGCTCTGAAAAAATCATACAATGATGGTATGCACTCCGAATATCAAAAGTAAATAAATAGTCATCTTGACTAAATATTTGTCTAGCAACAGAATGATTTTCGAAAGAGCATTTATATTTGAATAAATCTGGATTTATATGTCTACAGTCTAATACAAGCCTTTTCTTGCCATTTTTGTTCAGTGCAACTGTGAGGGGATTTACCACGTGTGGAATACAATCCACTTGACTAATACACCGCTTTGATAATAAAAGAGCAATTTCGGTGCAAACAAACTCTGTGTTTTCGAGTGCTGATCTATTATTTTTTAAAACTGCAGCCACAGGCAAATTTCTAAAAGGTAACTTATAACCGTTTTGTACTAAGTCCATAATATATTCGCTAGCACCTGCTTTTTCCCAGTGTTTTGCATGCGATTTTAACCTACCAACGGGTGTAGGAATGTCCACCCTGTCATTGTTGACGGTGCTAATGCCAGTTTTTTCCGTATGTTCAACTCTGTGACCTACCTGTTTGTTATCATCTCGCAGCATTTCTGAGCAGACTAAAAATGGAAATTTACTTATCTTAGCGGTACTTTCAGGCACATCAACCTTGCAGTCTATTCGCCAATGACCTGCTTTACCACACCGGAAACAATTTCCGGGTTTCTTGTTGCCCTGGTAACGGTTGTCTGGTTGTGTCGCTGTAGCTGTTGTAGTAGATGCAGCCATGGGATTACCATATGGAGTATATCGTCGACCTCTGCTTCGTCTCTCCTGTTTCACCTTGCGGTCAGCTTTCAGTTGAGCACGATAAATTTTCTTTTCATCGTCGGAGTCCTCGGCCAGAGGATGAGCTTCATATTCTTGTACGACTTTCCATCCATGTTCAGAACTGTCAGCCAATTTGACCAATTTTTGGCGGTGAGAAAGAATATCAATACCTTCAGATATTTTTCTGTGAGCCATAAGAGACGCTTCACCAGTAGAATCTCTGCTAGTCTCTCGCAGATAACCGTCAGCTTCTTTCATTTTCTCAAGCACTTGGGAATTGACCTAATGCTGTTCCTCGTTGCCCTTTTTCCGAAAGGAATAATTGTCACTAGTTAACTGTGTCTGTATCACAGAAATCTGTGACTGAGAAAGCTCTCTCTGTGTCCGTTCCATACGTTGTTCAAAGGCGTTAAGTTTAGAGGAAATAAGCTCCTCCATTTTAGACAGCATGTCATTTTCTTTGTTACTGTCCATTTTTTACTAAGCCACGTGCTCATGTACAAATTTTAAAGCAAACACGATGTGAGCTATATGAAGTCGTCTGGTAGAATGAACAACTACTCAATACCTTTGCATGTATACTGACAACACAAATATCACGCTGTATAGTCAGAACCACAAAGACAAATATTTCACGCTATACTATCGAAACGCGTGAAATTGATAATCTTAGTAGACTTTGAGTCCATGACGCTATATACCAAGATTCAGCCTTTAAGCTTTCTTGGTTCTGAAGAAGAAGATTTTTAAGTGGTTTACCATATATGGGCATGGCGGCCATCTTGATTAAGACCATGACGATTTTTACAAATTTTCTATCCCCCTTTATCAGAAGGCTCCACATGAAAAAAAACTAGGAGAAAAGTCCAGGGAGTGCCACAATCACAAACCGCAGCCCTTCCCAGATCCCAAGAGGAAGAGGAAACCGACAAATCTAAACAAGCACAAACCGAACAAAGTTTGAAGAAAATTGGCCCAGGGGCTTCAGGTAAGAAGTCATTCAAAGGTGTGGGCAGACGGACGACGGACGAACGAACGTACGACGGACGGCAAGTAATCACGATAGCTCATCCTCAGCCTTCGGCTCAGGTGAGCTAAAAAAAAAGTTTAAAGTTTTATCCAGCGTTACCGTTAATCTCGTGGATTGTGCCTCGGTCTTTGTTTCCTTGCTAACAAATTCTAACAAAATTCTAAGACATGGCTAGTTTATGATACAAGGTTATTTTCAAATGCATTTTCATCCACCACTAGGTCATGAATTTTAAGAACATGTAAAAAGTACGAACCATTCTTTTTTTAGTGTATGGCTTAACCTGTGCAACAGTTTTCTCTTTGAGATTATGATACTTTTAGCCAAGTATGTGTATCAATAAAAGATTTGGCTGTTAAAATAATGTATGTAGATCCGGATAGGCTACGTTTCATGTTCGATCAACTTTTCCTTTTTTTTTTTTTTTTTGTCGGCACCTCCTCCCCTTTCCGACTCCATTTTTTTCACATACCGTGCTTTATGTAGCATTATAATTTTTTCATACAAAATAAGAAGGAAAACATAAAAACGTGATGAAGGAATTGCAAAACGTGCATGCATCCCCGTACGCGCACGCACACACGCATGCACGCACGCTCACACATAATTAATTAAGTATGTATGTATTTACAAATGCCTGTAATTTCGTTTATTTGTTTGTTTAATTATTTTCGCGCTTCGACACGGTATGTTTGAGCTATCTACTTTTTCTGGGGGTGTGGCTGCGGCAGCACAGACGTACTAAAAAAAGACATTAAATTGCAAAGGAATTCAATTTATCTTACTTTGCCGCCTAGTGCCAGCACAGCCCCACCCCCATGAATCAACTTTTCCTAATATTTTTAATAAACCGTCAAATACGGTTCTTCAAATGTTGGTGAATCCTACGAAAGAAAAACAAAACGTAATTCAGACTTATTAGACCAATAATCCGGCGTTATTACCGGTTATCCGGCTTAACGGTTGGACGCGGTAGATACCGAAGCATACATTGTTTTAATTTACCGATATATTCAGAGTTATAATTTATTCAAAAGGTCACGACAAACATAAAGACTTTGATTTTGACCTTGCCAATTTCACTTTCTCAGATGAAGCTATTTCTCGATCTCCCTCTCATAGAGCGTACATATGCCAACATTTTCATTTTGCAGGGTTATCTTCCCTTATTAATGAGATGACCAATCGGAATAAATGCTTTTTAAAAGAAATGACCCTCGAGAGCAATAAAAACACACACATGAAATGAAATAGTTGGTGCAGAAGTTTTCTGGACTGGGCATGCAAGTTTTGACCAATTTGGTGTCACTCACCCTCTTATATTTATATCTCTCCCCTTTAAATTTGGGAGACAGATTGTTTTTTGTTTTTTAACAAATTCTAACAAAATTCTAAGACATGGCTAGTTTATGATACAAGGTTATTTTCAAATGCATTTTCATCCACCACTAGGTCATGAATTTTAAGAACATGTAAAAAGTACGAACCATTCTTTTTTTAGTGTATGGCTTAACCTGTGCAACAGTTTTCTCTTTGAGATTATGATACTTTTAGCCAAGTATGTGTATCAATAAAAGATTTGGCTGTTAAAATAATGTATGTAGATCCGGATAGGCTACGTTTCATGTTCGATCAACTTTTCCTTTTTTTTTTTTTTTTTGTCGGCACCTCCTCCCCTTTCCGACTCCATTTTTTTCACATACCGTGCTTTATGTAGCATTATAATTTTTTCATACAAAATAAGAAGGAAAACATAAAAACGTGATGAAGGAATTGCAAAACGTGCATGCATCCCCGTACGCGCACGCACACACGCATGCACGCACGCTCACACATAATTAATTAAGTATGTATGTATTTACAAATGCCTGTAATTTCGTTTATTTGTTTGTTTAATTATTTTCGCGCTTCGACACGGTATGTTTGAGCTATCTACTTTTTCTGGGGGTGTGGCTGCGGCAGCACAGACGTACTAAAAAAAGACATTAAATTGCAAAGGAATTCAATTTATCTTACTTTGCCGCCTAGTGCCAGCACAGCCCCACCCCCATGAATCAACTTTTCCTAATATTTTTAATAAACCGTCAAATACGGTTCTTCAAATGTTGGTGAATCCTACGAAAGAAAAACAAAACGTAATTCAGACTTATTAGACCAATAATCCGGCGTTATTACCGGTTATCCGGCTTAACGGTTGGACGCGGTAGATACCGAAGCATACATTGTTTTAATTTACCGATATATTCAGAGTTATAATTTATTCAAAAGGTCACGACAAACATAAAGACTTTGATTTTGACCTTGCCAATTTCACTTTCTCAGATGAAGCTATTTCTCGATCTCCCTCTCATAGAGCGTACATATGCCAACATTTTCATTTTGCAGGGTTATCTTCCCTTATTAATGAGATGACCAATCGGAATAAATGCTTTTTAAAAGAAATGACCCTCGAGAGCAATAAAAACACACACATGAAATGAAATAGTTGGTGCAGAAGTTTTCTGGACTGGGCATGCAAGTTTTGACCAATTTGGTGTCACTCACCCTCTTATATTTATATCTCTCCCCTTTAAATTTGGGAGACAGATTGTTTTCCCCAGGGCGTCTGTCTGTCTGTCTTTCTGTATGTCTGTCACACTCGTATCTGCTCTATAACTTGAAAACCATTTAAGCTATCCTCGTGACACTTCATATAAATATCAGTCAGCTTTAGACGACGTGCAGAGTGCAAGAACCATAACTCTTGCATTTATACTTTTTTTTAGTTAATTCTCTTGGGCTCTGTCACAAAATCTTCCGCTCTGTAACTTGTTAACCGTTCATACTATCTTCACGAAATTTGATATAAATACCAATCAACATTAGACAACTTGCAGGGCGCAAGAACCATAACTTTTGCATTTATATTTTTTTTAGTTTTTCCAATGGACTCTATCAGAAAATCTGTCCGCTCTATAACTTACAACCCTTTCAGCTATCTTCATGAAGCTTCATATAAATATCAATCAACATTCGACGACATGCAGAGCTCAAGAGCCATGACTCTTGCATTTATACCTTTTGAGTAATTTTCCTCGGACTGTCACAAAATCGTGTCCGCTCTATAACTTGATACCCTTTCAAGCTATCTTCACGAAACTTCATATAAATATCAATCAACATTAGACGTGCAGAGCACAGAAGTCTTGCATTTACACTTTTTGAGTTATTATCCGTGGAATTTGCCACAAAATCGTGTCAGCTCTATAACTTGAAAATCATACAAACTAATTTTACAAAACTTCAAATAAATACCAATCAACAAAAGACGACATGCAGAGCATCTTAACTCTTGCATTTATACTTTTTGTGTTATTTCCTTTGGTACTTTGTCCATCACAGAATCGTGTCCGCTCTGTAACTTGAAACCTGTTCAAGAAACTTTATGTGAATATCAATCAACATTAGACGACGTGCAGAGGGCAAGAACCATAATCTTGCATTTATACTTTTTGAATTATTTTTCTTGGAACTTTACCAGTCATAAAAAAAAAGTTTCCAATCTATAACTTGAAAACCGTTCACGATATCTTCCAGAGACTTTATATGAATATTAATGAACATTTGGCAAAGTGCAAAGCGCAAGAACCATAACACTTGCATTTATACTTTTTGAGTTGTTTCCCTTGGAATCTCATTAGTAAATATAAATGTTCGCTGAATGTACAATAAAATATGAAACCGAAAAAAGTGTGGGGGTGGAAGACATCTATGTTTTTGTAGATAAAACAAACTCTTTATGTCTCCCCCTTTAGGTTTAGGAGACATATTGTTTTCGCCCAGTCGTCTGTCTGTCTGTCACATTCGTGTTCGCTCTATAACTTGAGAACCGTTAAAGCTTTCGTCATGAAACTGCATATAGATATTAATCAGCAAAATAACAATAACTCTTGCGTTTATACTTTTTGAATTATTTCCCTTGGACTGTCACAAAATTATGTCCGCTCTAGAACTTGAAAACTGTATCTTCACGAAACTTCCAAAATCCCGGACATAACTTTCTACCTACATTTCCTTCGTTCAGGCCTGTGGGCATGGTGTGTGAATCCTGCTTACCAAGAAATGCTTACTATCCGCGGACGCCTGATTACACCCTTTATTCTGGGGTCCATGCCTGTTGGTCTGATTTGTCATTCGTTTACGGATTTATGAGATTAATTAATGGCTTGGGTACCATGACCACAACTACTTAGAACTTTGTCTGTCATAAGAACGTGTCCTCTTTAAAACATCAAACCCGTTCAAGATATTTTCACGAACCTTTATATGAATATCAATCAACATTAGATAAGGTGCAAAGCGCAGGAACCATAACTCTTGCATTTATAGTTTTGGAGTTATTTTCCTTGGACTCTATCAGAAAATCTTGTCCGCTCTATAACGAAACCCTTCCAGCTATCTTCACAAAGCTACATATAAATATCAAACAGCGTTAGACGACGTGCAGAGTGCAAGAGCCATAACTCTTGCATTTATACTTTTTTGAATTATTTCCCTTGAACTCTGTCAAAAAATCAAGTCCACACTATAACTTGAAAACCGTTAAAGTTTTTTCACGAACATTAATATGAATACCAATCAACAAAAGACGACCTGCAGGTTGCAAGAATCATAACTCTTGTATTTATACTTTTTTAGCTATTTCCCTAGGACTCTTATCAGAAAATCTTGTCCCTCTATAACTTAAAACCCTTCCAGCTATCTTCATGAAGCTTCATATGAATATCAATCGATATTCGACGACATACAGAGCGCAAACACCATCTCTTGCATGTATACTTTTTGAGTTATTTCCCTCGGACTCTATCAGAAAATCGTGTCCACTCTTTAACTTAAAAACCTTTCAAGCTACCTTCACGAAACTTCATATATATATCAGTCAACATTAGACGACGTGCAGAGCGCAGAACTCTTGCATTTACACTTTTTGAGTTATTTCCCTTGGAATTTGTCACAAAATCGTGTCCGCTCTATAAAAATCATTCAAGCTATCTTCACAGAACTTCATATAAATACCAATCAGCATAAGACGACATGTACAGCACAAGCATCTTTACTCTTGAATTTATACTTTTTGAGTTATTTCCCTTGGAACTTCGTCCATCACAGAATTGTGTCCGCTCTGTAACTTGAAACCTGTTCAAAAAACTTCATGTAAATATCACACAACTTTAGACGACGTGCAGAGCGCAAGAACCATAATCTTACATTTATACTTTTTGAATCATTTCCCTTGGAACGTTGTCAGTCATAAACAAATGTCCAATCTATAACTTGAAAACCGTTCACGATATCTTCCAGAAATTTATTAATCAACATTTGGCGAGGTCCTAAGGGCAAGAACCATAATTCTTGCATTAATACTTCTTGAGTTGTTTCCCTTGGAATCTCATTAGTTAATATAAATGTTAGCTGAATGTATAATAAAATATGGAACCAAAAAGGGGGGGATACATCTATGTTTTTGTAGAAAAACAAATTCTTTATGTCTCCCCCTTTAGGGTTGGTCTGTCTGTCAGTCTGTAACACTCGTGTTTGCTCTATAACTTTAAACCGTTAAAGCTTTCTTCATGAAATTTCATATAAATATCAATCAGCATTAGACAACACAAAGTTCAAGAACAATAACTCTTGCATTTATACTTTTTGAGTTATTTCCCTTGGACTCTGTCACAAAATCGTGTCCACTCTATAACTTGAAAACTGTTCAAGGTGTCTGTATCTTCACAAAAGTTCATATATTAATTAACATAAAACAACTTTCAGAGCACAAGAACCATAACTCTTGCATTTGCAATTTTTTTAGTTATTTCCCTTGGACTGTCACAAAATCATATTTGCCCTGTAATTTGAAAATCCTTAAATCTATCTTCATGAAGCTTCATACAGATATCAATCAACATTCGACGACATGAAGGGCGCAAAAACCATAACTCTTGCATTTGTTCTTTTTTGAGTTATATCCATTAGACTCTGTCACAAAATCGTGTCTATACCTTGAAAACCGTTCAAGCTATCTTCACGAAACTTCATATAGATATCAACCAGCATTAGACGACGTGTCGAGCGCAAGAACCATAGCTCTTGCATTTATATTTTTTGAATTATTTCCCTTGGACTTTGCCCGTCATAAAAACGTGTCCACTTTAAAACTTCAAAACCGTTCAAGATATTTTCACGAACCTTAATATGAATATCAATCTACATTAGACAAGGTACAAAGCGAAAGAACCATAACTCTTGCACTTATACTTTTTTGAGTTATTTCCCTTAGAATCTCATTAGTTAATATAAATGTTTGCTGAATGTACAATACAATATGACACCAAATTGGGCAGACATCTATTTTTTTTAGAAAAACAAATTCTAGTTGTCATTGTTTGTTTTGTGGTTGTTGTTTTTTTTTTGGGGGGGGGGGGGTTTGTTGTTTTTTTTTTTTTTTTTTTTTTTTTTTTTTTTGCTCAGTGGTCACAAACGACCAGGACATGTAAACTACAAACTATTATGAAGTAAGGGGAGAAGTTTGACATTGATAACACTAGCTGTAGTAAAAATGAATACATAAAAAAGTACTAATTGCTAAACACCGTACACAAGCTATGTCACAAACTACGAAAAGCTATTTCAATTGTGGAACGGGATCTCGTACACGACGCCACAAGTATTTCCTTTCTACTTTATCTGTAGAATGTAATATAAGGATCTACCGTTGGTGTGAGGGTAGATAGAAAAATCCCTCCCGAGGATCACTGTCATGCATCACGAGGCTTGCCGAATGATGCCAGGCTCTGATTCCGAAGAACAGATGTTTCTATCTACTCATCACACCCATGACAGATTCTTTTTCTTGGACACCTTTTATTTCTGAACGTTGATTTTTTCAATGATCTACACCTTGACTGCTGACGTCCGCCACATTATGATGGCATTACTGTGGCGTTAAATGACGTCATTTTGTCAAGTGGCGTAAACCGTAACGCTGGCGCACGTGACGTCCATTACAACCAGTGCATATCATACATTTGAGAATTCTTCATTTTTTATCTTACCCTTAGGATTACCAGGGAAGGAAATGAATTTTTATCCTAGGGTAAAAATCCAGGATTTCCTTATCTGGTGTGCAAGAATAATTTAACGTCAAAAAGACTGCCTTTAGAAAAAAAAGAACAAACTATAGATTAGAAAATGGGCGTTTCAGTTTTATTGAGACTCTTCATGAGCAGTTATAAAGTTTGCACCACTACTTACGCCTTCTAGCGTGTACATGTACAGAACTGCATTTTCAAATATACCACAATAGGCCAATTGATCCCAAAGGAAATGAAATATAATCTTCACTGTGGTGAAGTACGGGGAGACGTTCTAAGACCGGCACACGGCACTAACACCAGCTGCAGTGTAGTAAATAAACGTCAACAAATATTGTCTTTGGAAACAAAGAACACACTACATATTAGAAAATAGGAATCTCGGTTTTATTGAGACTCTTCATAAGCAGTAATAAAGTTTGCAACACTACTTACGCCCTTTAGCGTATACATGAGCAGGAATCAATTTTCAATATACCTCATTGGGCCCAATTATCCTAATGGAATCGAAATATAATCTGTACTATGGTGAAGTACGGGGAGACGTTCTACGGCCGCCACACGACACTAAAACCATATGCAGTGTAGTAAAATAAACGTAAAAAAGATTGTCTTTGGAAACAAAGAAGACACGTCAGATTAGAAAATAGGAATCACGGTTTTACTGAGACTTTTCATAAGCAGTAATAAAGTTTGCAACACTGCTTACGCCCTGTAGCGTATACATGAGCATTTTCAAAAATACCACAATGGGCCCAATTATCCCAAAGAAAATGAAATATAATCTGCACTATGGTGAAGTACGGCTTTCTTGTATGAGATCCAGCGCCACAGTTGTGAATTGAAGTACATGTGCATAGGTGAAACGGAACGTTTAAAACGAGACTAAGTGAACATAGAAAGATACCAAAATGTACCACAGGTACACCCAGGTCAGAGCTGAAGTCTGACATCTTTTTAACAAAATTGCAGTAGTATGCTAATTATGTCATCGGTTGGGAGTTTGTGTCTGTAGGGGGGTGGGTGCAAAAGTAGTTGACTAATCAAAGATGTCAAAGAAACTGTCAGGAGCAATCAGTCTTCACACGCCATGAACAGGGACCTGGGCACATACAACCTGAGCAAAATCTACAGACCATTGTTTACCACTAGGTACCCGTCCGGTGGTTAGCAGTCCAAGTCCCATGACGTCATGAGGTGAAAGTCGCGGTCTGGTGATGGTTTTCGATTTGAACAGAAGCTACCAAAGTTTTTAAATATTTCTTTTTTGGATAAGACAACAAGAAAATTGCGGCAGAATGTTGGAAAATCTATTTTTTAAAAACAATCAAAACATTATAAAATTACCCAACTTAAAAGGATATGATATAAAGTGGGTGTTATGCGACAGGCGACATGCTAAGTTTTTACGCCAATCATGACTAATAGCTTTTCTTACCTCTTTGATTAGAAGACGGCTGTTGGGTTCAGACTCTTGTTGTCGAGTCCTCATCTTTGTGTTATCTCTGTTATGTTCTCGGAGATGTTGCACTAATGAGTTAGAAGACTTCACGCGGACTGAACTACTGTCTTGTGTATACCACGGTAGAACTAAGGGCGAAGGTTTTAGCTATTTAAAATTTAAGGTTTTAGCTATTTAAGCCTCCAGTCAGGTTTTTTTCTGACCGTTCCAAGGCGATGCTTCTGCTGTGGTTTAAAGGCAGTCCTCTTGACGTTAATTTTACTATTTCTATCATTGTATGTCTTTGCATGTACGTCTTGATGATTTTTTTTATTTTGGGGAGCAATTTGGCTAATTATTTGGAAAAGAAACTGTCCTTTTGGCGTTCTGCTTGTAGTGTTTTGATTGCCTTTTTTACTTTTATTTTACTCTACACTAGCTAGTGATGTGTCGTGTGGTGGCCGTAAAAAGTCTCTCCCCCATCCCGTACATCATCCTAGTGCAGGTTATATTTTATTTCCTTTGGGATCATTGTGCCCATCCTGGTTATTTTGAAAATCAAATACCGCATAAGCTGGTGCTGGGGTTTGGATGGGGTGCGTATGCACCCTCGCAAACTACAGTGTTGCATATAAAAAAGCTTATTCAAACCGACTCCGATTTTTGTGATATTGTGTGTTCTTTGTTTCCAAAGGCAATCCTTTTTGACTTTTGGTTTACTTTACTGTAGCTGGTTTAGTGTCGTGTGGCGGCCGTAAAAGTCTTCCCGTACATCATCATAATGTAGGTTATATTCTATTATTCTATTTCCTCTCGGATCATTGTCCAGTCTATATATATATATATATATATATATATATATATATATATATATATATATATATATATATATATATATATATATATATATATATATATATTGTTGACGCGAAAAAAAAACACATCGTGGAAACGAGGACTGACGTCAGCAAGGTATTATAATAACGTCGGACCGGCGCTAGATAGCGTCGCACGCTTGCGCCCAGTGTTTTTGTTGTTGTTGTTGTTGTTCTTGCAGAATAAATCACATTTTTTCTCTATTGTCTATATAGGCACGCTGTGTTAGAAAAGAATTTAAATTTAAAACATGATCAGGTCACTGCCCTTTCACTGGACAATATATTAGTTCAAGTAATTTTTTATCCATTTTGACTTGGTAAACCAAAATTATGTTTCAAGTTGAAACTCCTCAATTGTTATGACCGTAGAAGGAATTACTTATCTAAATGCGTACATTAGTGATATGGTAACGGTAAAATAATATGAATATTAACTAAATATACCAATAAAAAGAGTTATTTAGGATGAAAGTTTAATACTTCAAAATAATCTGCGTCTTTTTCAGGTTAGGAACAAAGACTACTGTCCTTTCGACATCACAAGAACAAAATGGCACAAAGTAACCATTTGTCTTTTCTGTTTCTGTGTTTTGTTTTCAAATATTTATCCTAAAATTTAATTTATGGCCAAAAATTGGTCTGACCTATATAATTTCTATAGTTAAGCGATTTTTTTTTTAAATTTTTGTCTAAGAAAATATTTCTTACTTTTCTTTGCTGAAGTAAAATTATTGATGTTTCACAACAATATTTTGAAAATTTCAGAAAAATTGAACAAGTGGAACTTGTTGAAAATCTGCCTTCAAGTTACCTACCCTACAGATTTCTGCATAATTTGCATTCATTTTTACTATGGGAAAAAGTGAAAATATTTGATTTTTTAAATCCAGTGACTAGAATAAAACTGTTTGTGCATAAGTAGTTACGACAAATGGTTTTGGATTAAATCATGACAAAAGTTAGCAAATTTACTTTTTTGTGTAAAGCGCCAAGTCAAAAACGACTTTCTGAAAGCTGTCGAAAGCACAGTAAGCTAATTCTTTTTCTATATGCCAGTGACGTAAATAATTGATGTAAAATTTGACTTCTTAAGCAGGGGTACCGATATCATAGATAATGTAAAACGTTTTTTTTTAGCGTTTTATCTGTCATTCTGAATAAATATCCAAATATAACGTAGGCTTGAAAATACTTCTGCGTGAAGTCTAATTCTAGATTTTTATAGCGACGGATTCCATAATGTCAGAATAAATATTGGCAAAACTGATTTTCGGAACAATTTAAATAGCTTACAAAAAGAATATTCTGCGGCAATTTGCATGGATGGATTTCAAAAAATTACTTTGATTAACCATGAAGAATGCACAAGTGTAGGCAATCGTAAAAAGAGGTACACTGATTAATTATTTGACAATCAAAATACACACGTGAACTATCCTCAGAGGATAAGGGTTCATCACAGTCACAAGTGGGTGGAGTAGCTGTATTTTTTTTTCAATTCTGTATTTTCTCAAAAGTAAGAAGTTATTTGAAATATCATCTACTTGAGAACTTACTTTCATAATCAGTGAGGGTATTCGTTATTTAAGGCTAAAATTTAACGACTTTTAAATAAAAAATATCTCACCTGAAGAACTGTCCAGCTATTTGCACCCAAACTGTTTATATAGAGCCTGTATCCTGAATAACATAAAATGAAAAGTTTGTCCTTTTATGTGACAATAACGTCCTTCAAGATATATGTTGAGAATCAAACTACAAAGAAGAAAAGAAACTTTTTGTAGCACAACCATTGGTAAAATTTGGAAAAAAAATCAGACATTTTTTATTTACAAAGTAGTGCCCAAAATAAGGTATGGAGGAAAAAAATGTCATACGAAAGAGAAGTTGGATATGTCTCCCTTCTGAAGCTAAGGTTTTTTTCGGATTTTCCATCCTGTTAAAAGTGGATGTGGCATATTGCTTTTACTTTATCTTCCTTACTGGTGTCTGTTTGTCTGTCTGTTTACATGTTGCCTAAAAAAGCATGGGAAGAGTGACCATGAAAACAAAATGAGAATGTGCTTTTCTTCTATCTTTTTAATCTTAAATGATCAAAAATAATTATGTTTGTTTACCATAAAATTGTCAAATTCAATCTTTTTGAAGGATGTCTGTAGAACCGTGTGCTGTGACATCTCTGATAGAATGGGGTAATAAGAAAATTAATCATTTTTGTATAGTTCTGTACATATATTAACATTTAAAAGCATTTTATCTAAAGTTTAAACTGTTCCCGTTTCGCGGCGTACAAACGAGTTCTTTCTTCCCTTTTCAGACACTGAACTTTTTCTTTCCTCTTTCTGATTTTACAGTTTTTACCTCTAGGCTGTCCAAAGCGTCTCCTGGACATGTTGTATTTTTTCCTTTCAGGTCACTGCCCTTTCACTGGACAATATATTAGTTCAAGTAATTTTTTATCCATTTTGACTTGGTAAACCAAAATTATGTTTCAAGTTGAAACTCCTCAATTGTTATGACCGTAGAAGGAATTACTTATCTATGTGCGTACATTAGTGATATGGTAAAGGTAAAATAATATGAATATTAACTAAATAAAACAATGAAAAGAGTTATTTAGGATGAAAGTTTAATACTTCAAAATAATCTGCGTCTTTTTCAGGTTAGGATCAAAGACTGCTGTCCTTTCGACATCATTTGGAAAGACGTTTTTTGCTTGGTGCTTTATTTTCAATGAAAATATTTTATTCTGATTGACCATATCTTATTAGAAAAGGTAAGAGAAAAGTCCAGGGAGTACCACAATCACAAACCGCAGCCCTTCCCAGACATCAAGAGGTAGAGGAAACCTACAAATCCAAACAAGCACAAATCGATCAAACATACGAAAAGCACTAAGATTAGCTCTCTCTTCCCCAAGCGAGGTAATCGCAATGCTAAAAGGACTGAAAAACACAAGAACAAAATGGCACAAAGTAACCATTTGTCTTTTCTGTTTCTGTCTTTTGTTTTCAAATATTAATCCTAAAATTAAATTTATGGCTAAAAATTGGTCTGACCTATATAATTTCTATAGTTAAGCGATTTTTTTTAATTTTTGTCTAAGAAAATACTTCTTACTTTTCTTTGCTGAAGTAAAATTATTGATGTTTCACAACAATATTTTGAAAATTTCAGAAATATTGTGGAACTTGTTGAAACTCTGCCTTCAAGTTACCTACCCTACAGATTTCTGCATAATTTGCATTCATTTTTACTATGGGAAAAAGTGAAAATATTTGATTTTTTAAATCCAGTGACTAGAATAAAACTGTTTGTGCATAAGCTGTTACGACAAATGGTTTTGGATTAAATCATGACAAAAGTTAACAAATTTACTTTTTTGTGTAAAGTGCCAAGTCAAAAACGACTTTCTGAAAGATGTCGAAAGCACAGTAAGCTCATTCTTTTTCTTTAAGCCAGTGACGTAAATAATTGATATAAAAATTCGACTTCTTAAGCAGGGGTACCGATATCATAGATAATGTAAAACGTTTTTTAGCGTTTTATCTGTCATTCTGAATAAATATCTAAATATAACGTAGGCTTGAAAATACTTCTGCGTGAAGTCTAATTCTAGATTTTTATAGCGACTGATTCCATAATGTCAGAATAAATATTGGCAAAACTGATTTTCGGAACAATTTAAATAGCTTACAAAAAGAATATTCTGCGGCAATTTGCATGGATGGATTTCAATAAATTACTTTGATTAACCATGAAGAATACACAAGTGTAGGCAATCGTAAAAAGAGGTACACTGATTAATTATTTGACAATCAAAATACACACGTGAACTATCCTCAGAGGATAAGGGTTCATCACAGTCACAAGTGGGTGGAGTAGCTGTATTTTTTTTCAATTCTGTATTTTCTCAAAAGTAAG
This sequence comes from Anodontia alba, assembly GCA_964016985.1. Classification (NCBI taxonomy): domain Eukaryota; kingdom Metazoa; phylum Mollusca; class Bivalvia; order Lucinida; family Lucinidae; genus Anodontia; species Anodontia alba. The sequence goes on from OZ024823.1 coordinate 142,100,893, forward strand.
AAGTTATTTGAAATATCATCTACTTGAGAACTTACTTTCATAATCAGTGAGGGTATTCGTTATTTAAGGCTAAAATTTAACGAATTTTAAATAAAAAATATCTCACCTGAAGAACTGTCCAGCTATTTGCACCCAAACTGTTTATATAGAGCCTGTATCCTGAATAACATAAAATGAAAAGTTTGTCCTTTTATGTGACAATAACGTCCTTCAAGATATATGTTGAGAATCACACTATAAAGAAGAAAAGAAACTTTTTGTAGCACAACCATTGGTAAAATTTGGAAAAAAAGTCAAACATTTTTTATTTACAAAGTAGTGCCCAAAATAAGGTATGGAGGAAAAAAATGTCATACGAAAGAGAAGTTGGATATGTCTCCCTTCTGAAGTTAAGGTTTTTTTCGGATTGTCCATCCTGTTAAAAGTGGATGTGGCATATTGCTTTTACTTTATCTTCCTTACTGGTGTCTGTCTGTCTGTCTGTTTACATGTTGTCTAAGAAAGCATGGGAAGAGTGACCATGAAAACAAAATGAGAATGTGCTTTTCTTCTATCTTTTTAATCTTAAATGATCAAAAATGATTATGTTTGTTTACCATAAAATTGTCAAATTCAATCTTTTTGAAGGATGTCTGTAGAACCGTGTGCTGTGACATCTCTGATAGAATGGGGTAATAAGAAAATTAATCATTTATGTACAGTTCTGTACATATATTAACATTTAAAAGCATTTCATCTAAAGATTAAACTGTTCCAGTTTCGCGGCGTACAAACGAGTTCTTTCTTCCCTTTTCAGACACTGAACTTTCTCTTTCCTCTTTCTGGTTTTACAGTTTTTACCTCTAGGCTGTCCAAAGCGTCTCCTGGACATGTTGTATTTTTTCCTTTTTGTAAACACCCATGTTGCTTTGTATTTGTTAAATTCTATTCCTCAGTTCTGAATTCACAAATTCAACACAATAAGTCTTGAAAAGAACAAAATCGATTTTCGCGAAAAAAGGTTCTGTAAGAAACTGTAGGCTTCAATCATCCACCATACTTGTTTACATCTGGTCACGTGATTGCATTTTACAACCATTGGCGTAAGTAACGGTGAATAGTAATGTATGTTAATACGTGTATATCTACCTCATCTTAACGAGCGAACGCACAAAACACAAACAATCTGCACAACTAAACTTCATAGAACCATTTAATATAAGGCTGGGACACTTACCTTGATCAATCCTATTTTGCCGAATTTTAATGGAAAATTGTTTATCAACACGTTCCCGTGCTGCGCGAAAATATACCGGAAATGCCTAAGGACATCTGCATGAGGCTGATGTGCAAATACCATATAATCCGCATTTTTATTTATTATTAAAATATTACACTATATTTTCTCCCATTATTTAATCTGTTTCATACTATTTTCAATATAATATAAATGTAAAATAGTAAATTCAAAAAATAAAACGTTTTTTGCAAACTCGCGTAGGGTACTGCTAACACTGAACAACTCCTCAGGCCACCCCCTGGAACCCCAAGGGACAGAAAGTTGTGTATTTCCTGTGGTATATCCTATTCAGACGATAGAGCTACAATGCAATGCCCATAAAAAGCACTTTTTGGTAGTAATTAAAGTGAATAAACATGAACATCAGTGTAGTTCACCATTTTTCTTCTTTCCACGAAGTGTCCCCACATTTATTTGACGTGGCATCAGTCTGCACATTACTATTTGATGCCGTTGGTACCATGGAGTGTTTAGTAGTACCCATTCGCGCATTAATAATCTGTGTGATTCGTCCGACAAGTTCCCCGTGAAGATCGTTTTGGTAAAAAGTTGTTGATCTTCTCATTTGAGGTGCAATTCGCAGCAATGATCATTGAAACAAGAGGACCATGATGGTCCTATATCGCTCACCTGAGCAAACAGCTTTGCAAACTTACTGTTGAAATTTCAGCCAAGTTCACTGCTCTAAGAATTTTGTATAAATTTTATAGCCCTACTCCCGAGCGGCCATGTTTTTTTCATGCATCATGATCGCTGGAACTGAATCTTGAAAGAAGGTTACCAAAGGAACAATTCTGCCAAGTTATATTGAAATTGGTCCAGTGGTTTCTGACAAAAAGATTTTTGAAGTGTTTTATATAGCTATATAGGGAAAAAAAAGCCCCACCCCCTAACGGCCATGTTTTATGACGAATCATGACAGCTTGAACAAACTTGGTAGAGGGCCACCAAAGGAACATTCCTGCCAAGTTATATTGCAATGTTGTATTGAAATCGGTCCAGCGGTTTCTGACAAGCAGATTTTTAAAATTTTCTATATAGATATATAGGGAAAATAAGCCCCGCCCCCTGGCGGCCATGTTTTTTTGGTGAATCCAAATGGCTTGAACAATCTTGGTAGAGGATCACCATAGGAACATTTTTGCCAGGTTATATAGAAATCGGTCCAGTGGTTTCTGACAAGAAGATTTTTAAAATTTTCTATATAGATATATAGGGAAAATAAGCCCCGCCCCCTAGCGGCCATGTTTTTTGACGAATCCAAATGGCTTGAACAATCTTGGTAGAGGATCACCAAAGGAACATTTCTGCAAAATTATATTGAAATCGGTCCAGTGGTTTCTGACAAGAAGATTTTTAAAGTTTTCTATATAGCTATATAGGGAAAATAAGCCCCACCCCCTAACGGCCATGTTTTTTTTGACGAATCATGACAGCTTGAACAAATTTGGTAGAGAGCCACCAAAGGAACATTCCTGCCAAGATATATAGAAATCGGTCCGGTGGTTTCTGACAAGAACATTTATAAAGTTTTCTATATAGATATATAGGGAAAACAAGCCCCGCCCCCTGGCAGCCATGTTTTTTTATGAATCCAAATGGCTTGAACAAACATGATAGACATGATGGCTTGAAAATAACATTTCTGCAAAATTATATTGAAATCGGTCCAGTGGTTTCTGATAAGAAGCTTTTTTAAAGTTTTCTATAGAGATATATAAGGAAAATAAGCCCCGCCCCTGGCGGCCATGTTTTTTGACGAATCCAAATGACTTGAATAATCTTGGTAGAGGATCACCATTGGAACATTTATGCAAAATTACATTGAAATCAGTCCAGTGGTTTTTGACAAGAAAATTTTTAAAGTTTTCTATATAGATATATAGGGAAAATAAGCCCCGCCCCCTGGCGGCCATGTTGTTTGACGAATCCAAATGACTTGAACAATCTTGGTAGAAGATCATCAAAGAAACATTTCTGCAAAATTATATTGAAATCGGTCCAGTGGTTTCTGACAAGAAGATTTTTAAATTTTTCTATACAGATTATATAGGGAAAATAAGTCCCGCCAGTGGCGGCCATGTTTTTTGACGAATCCAAATGGCTTGAACAATCTTGGTAGAGAATCACAAAAGGAACATTTCTGCAAAATTATATGGAAATCGGTCCAGTGTTTTCTGACAAGAAGATTTTTTAAATTTTCTATACAGATATATAGGGAAAATAAGCCCCGCCCTCTGTCGGCCATGTTTTTTTAACGAATCCAAATGGCTTGATGAATCTTGGTAGAGGATCACCAAAGAAACATTTCTGCAAAATTATATTGAAATCGGTCCAGCGGTTTCTGACAAGAAGATTTTTCAAGTTTTTAGTTAAAAAATCTATTTTTAGCTCCTGTGACCTAGATATGCACGGACGGGAACCATTTGAACAAGTTTGAAAGAGGACCAACCAAGGATCATTCCTGTGAAATTTGGTCAAAATCCAATCAGTGGTTTAGGAGGAGATGTTGTTTAAAGATTGTGGACGGACGGACGTCGACGACGACGACGACGGTGAGTGATCACAATACCTCAGCTTGAGCCTTTGGCTCAGGTGAGCTAAAAATATAGACCACCTTAAAGCTGAGTTTCAGTGCTTTTTCAAGGGATGTTTCATATTATTTTTAGCTCACCTGAGCCGAAGGCTCAAGGTGAGCTATTGTGATCACCCACCGTCCGTCGTCGTCGTCGTCGTCGTCCGCCTGTCCGTCCGTCCGTCCGTTCACAATCTTTAAACAACATCTCCTCCTAAACCACTGATTGGAATTTGACCAAACTTCACAGGAAAGATCCTTGGTTGGTCCTCTTCAAAGTTGTTCAAATGGTTCCGGTCCATTGCATATCTAGGTCACAGGAGCTAAAAATAGATTTTTAACTAAAAACTTTAAAAATATTCTTGTCCGAAACCACTGGACCGATTTCAATATAATTTTGCAAAAATGTTCCTTTGGTGATCCTCTACCAAGATTGTTCAAGCCATTTGGATTCGTCAAACAACATGGCCGCCAGGGGCGGGGCTTATTTTCCCTTTATATCTATATAGAAAACTTTAAAACTCTTCTTGTCAGAAACCACTGGACCGATTTCCATATAATTTTGCAGAAATGTTCTTTTGGTGATCCTCTACCAAGATTGTTCGAGCCATTTGGATTTGTCAAAAGACATGGCCGCCAGGGGGCGGGGCTTATTTTCCCTGTATATCTATATAGAAAATTTTAAAAATCTTCTTGTCAGAAAACACTAGATCGATTTCCATATAATTTTGCAGAAATGTTCCTTTGGTGATCCTCTACGAAGATTGTTCAAGCCATTTGGATTCGTCAAAAAACATGGCCGCCAGGGGACGTGGCTTATTTTCCCTATATATCTATATAGAAAAATATAAAAATCTTCTTGTCCGAAACCACTGGACCGATTTCCATATAATTTTTGCAAAAATGTTCCTTTGGTGATCCCCTACCAACATTGTTAAAGTCATTTGGATTCGTCAAAAAACATGGCCGCCAGGAGGCGGGGCTTATTTCCCTATATATCTATATAGAAAACTTTAAAAATCTTCTTGTCAGAAACCACTGGACCGATTTCCATATAATTTTGCATAAATGTTCTTTTGATGATCCTCTACCAAGATTGTTCGAGCCATTTGGATTCGTCAAAAAACATGGCCGCCAGGGGCCGGGGCTTATTTTCCCTATATATCTATATAGAAAAATGTAAAAATCTTCTTGTCAGAAACCACTGGACCGATTTCCATATAATTTTGCAGAAATGTTCCTTTGGTGATCCTCTGCCAAGATTGTTCAAGCCATTTGGATTCGTCAAAAAGCATGGTCGCCAGGGGGCAGGGCTTATTTTCCCTATATACGTATCTATATAGAAAACTTTAAAAATCTTCTTGTCAGAAACAATGGACCGATTTCAATATAACTTGGAAGGAATGTGTCTTTGGTCACCTTCTACCAAGGTTGTTCAAGCCATCAGGATTCGTCAAAAAATATGGCTGCAAGGGGTCGGGGCTTATTTTCCCTATATATCTATATAGAAAACTTGAAAAAACATCTTCTTGTCAGAAACCACTGGACCGATTTCAGTATAACTTGGCAGAAATGTTTCCTTGGTGACCCTTTACCAAGATTGTTCAGGCCGTCATGATTTGTCAAAAAACATGGCTGCTAGGGGGCGGGGCTTATTTTCCCTGTATATCTATATAGAAAACTTGAAAAAATCTTCTTGTCAGAAACCACTGGACTGATTTCAATATAACTTGGCAGATATGTTTCCTTGGTGACCCTTCCTTAGTGACCCTTTACCAAGATTGTTCAAGTAATTGTGATTTGTCAAAAAACATGGCCGCTAGCGGGTGGGGCTTATTTTCCCTATATATCTATATAAACTTTAATAATCTTCTTGTCAGAAACCACTGGACCGATTTCAATATATAACTTAGCAGAAATGTTTCTTTGGTGACCCTCTTCCAAGGTTGTTCAATCTGTCATGATTTGTCAAAAGACATGGCCGCTACGGGGGCGGGGCTTATTTTCCCTATATATCTATATAAAAAAACTTTAAAAATCTTCTCGTAAGAAACCGTTGCACCGAGTTCAATGTAACTTGACAGGAATGTTGCTTTGGTGACCTTCTACCAAGATTGTTTAAGCTTTCATGATACGTCAAAAAAACATGGCTCCCAGTGGGGGCGGGGCTTATTTTCCGTATATATCTGTAAAGAAAACTTTGAAATTCTTCTTGTCAAATACCCCCTGACCGATTTCAATGTGTTTTGGTGACCCTCTACCAAGAATGTTCAAGCAATCCTGATTTGTCAAAAAAATATGGCTGTTAGGGTTTGGCGCTTATTTTCCCTATATATCTAGATAGAAAACTTTGAAAATCTTCTGGTCAGAAACCACTGAACCGATTTCAATTTAACCTGGCAAGAATGTTCCTTTGGTGACCCGCTACCAAGTTTTTCAAGCTGTCATGATTCGTCAAAAAGAAAGATAAATGGCTGTTAGGGGGTAGGGCTTTATAGCTATATAAAACACTTTAAAAATCTTTTTGTCAGACACCACTGGACCAATATAACTTCGCAGAAAGTTCCTTTGATGACCCTCTTTCAAGATTTAGTTGTCATGATGCGTTTAAAAGGAAAGAAACATGGCTGCTGTGGGGGGTGGGGGTACAGGGCTATAAAATTTAGAGCAGTGCTCTTGGCTGAAACTTCAACAGTAATGTAAGTATGCAAATCTGTTTGCTAAGGTGAGCGATATAGGACCATCATGGTCCTCTTGTTTGTAAGTTTATTTGGTAGATAAACATACTCAAAATTTTGTTTCATTTTTTCATGAATGAAAAATGGCTACATTGAAAATCTAGAATACCATGTTATGAAAATGTATGCATTTTAGTGCAAGTTTGTAGTTTTCAAGATTAATACCGCAGGACATTGTAGCTGATATGTCATGGCATATTCTTCCCGCAACTGCCTTTGAAAAAATGTATCATTCTTGACTTTGACTGCAAATGCGAATGCCCATATATTCGCTATTTTTTATGTCTTTTGGTCTCTTAGAAAAAAATTCTCCATGTATAAAGAATACCCCCAGTACCTTCTTATTAGCAGATATATCATTTTTTTTTAACATCCATATGGTTATTGTGAAGTTCTATGCAGACCATTTCTAAGGTACCCCACCCACTTTTGACTGTGATGAACACTTAAGTTGATAGTAACGTCCACAGATCGTTTAAATTGTTAGACCAAGTCCAGTTTAATAATTAGGTAAACGCCACCCGAAAAACTACCTTCAATAAATAATGTAAGTAGCGGCAACCGTAAATCTGCAGAAGCTCAGTGATAGTTTTACTAGACTACAAAGCCGTACATTGTGAGTTCAAATCTGTGTTTGAGTGCGTGTGTGCGTGCGTGTGTATGTGTGATTATTATTATTATTATTATTATTATTATTATTATTATTATTATTAATATATACTTTTCAGTAATAAGATATAAATGAAAATTACGTTTATAAAGAGCACATGTTTTGTAAATTATCAATTATGAAACAAATTTTCGACATTTTATCTCGCATTTTAATTTTCTTTCTTATATATCTTTTAAAGTTAAAAAAACGGTCCGTCTAGTTAAACTTTTATTTTGAATGATTACCACATGCTGACAATCCGTGTAAATACATATGGAGACAAGAACGCAGGAAGCATGTCTTTCTCAGATTCTAACACGAATACTAACCGCTGTTAAAGAAGGTCTTCAGAAGTATTGTGACACTGCATATGCCAGAAGTGGTGTTAATCAGATGTGGATCCTGAAAAACTCCAGAGCTCTTAGAAAACCTAAAGGCACACTCTCTTCATTCCGTCAACAGTATAAAATCTTTCGATTTCTCTACTCTTTACACTACTATTCCTCATGATAAATTGAAATCTAAATTAAAGACAATTATCAACCAGTGTTTCTTCCACAAGAATGGTAACCGTCGATTTAAGTATGTTGTCACTGGCTACAAAGACACATACTTCGTTCGGGATCACTCTGATGCGCCACAAAAGTACTCAGATGCAGATGTCATAAAGATGCTGGAATATCTAATCGACAATATTTTTGTGGAGTTCGGCGGTCGGATATTTCAGCAAATAATCGGGATACCGATGGGTACTAACTGTCACCGTTACTTGCCGACTTGTTTTTATACTCGTATGAGGCGGAGTTTGTACAAAGTCTCCTCCAAGCAGGCAAGAAACACCTCGCACAACAATTCAATTTCACCTACAGATATATAGATGATGTATTGTCTCTGAAAAACACAAAATTTGCAGAGTATTTAGAATTCATCTATCCACGTGAACTTGAAATAAAGGACACAACGGAGGCTGCAGCCTCCTCCTCATACTTGGATTGTTATCTCTACATTGACAATGGAAAGCTTACTAATAGGCTTTACGACAAACGGGATGACTTCAATTTTCCCATTGTTAACTTTCCATTCTTGAGCAGTAATATCCCTTTTGCACCAGCATACGGCGTTTACGTTTCACAGTTAATCCGTTATGCCAGAACCTGTTCAAATTATCAGCATGGAGCGTGGGAAAGAGCCAAGGGTATCAAAAAACCAAACTGGTAGCAACACTTAAGACGTTCTATGGGAGACATCATGATCTAGTCAATCCCTACAATGTGGCAGTTTCCAGAATTGTTTCTGATGTTTTTGCCAGTGACGCGCCATAAGTAGATTTTTTCCCAAATCCCGGACATACGCTTCTACCGATATTTCCCTCGTTCAGGCCTATGGGCATGGTGGGCTAAGCTTGCTTACCAAGTAATGCTTACTTATCCGCGGACGCCTGATTACACCCTTTGTTCTGGGGTCCATGTCTGTTGGTCTGAACATTCTGATTCGTCATTCGTTTATGGATTTATGAGTTTGGATTACGGATGTGTACCATGACCGCAACTACTTATGTTACAATGTCAACAACGCGATAATAATGTCAAATACATGTAATATCTTATCTAAATTAACATAATATCTAACATACAAGGACCAAAAGCGAAGTGAAAGTAATTTAAACGTATACTAAATAATCATCTAATCGTTCGCCCAGAGCACTGCGCTCTACCAACTGCGCTATTGCAACCATATTTATAGTGATACGGTTGTATACTGCATAAATTTATGAGTGAATTAGCACTTTAGTGTTCATGGTCTGTATTGATCGATCAGGTTGGCCTGTCACGTGAGATATTCTTTGTTGATACTCATGGGGACACGTCCACTGTACAACTTAAGCACAGTAATCTGAAATCCTGCATCCAATTAAATGCAGATACTCGATCGCCTGTAAGGCTCGTTCCTGTTTATGTGGTGGGCTCAGGCCTGTGGGTCAAAGCGACGTGTCAGTTTGGTCGGCGTATACGATATTTATTTATTTATTTATTTAGGCATCTATTTATTCATATTGGTAATTTTTTTTTCTCAGCATTGTAGTTGCTGCGAATGGAAAGTATTTCTGGAAAAAAAACCATGTTTTTGCCATATCTAACCGAGACCGAGCAGAGCTTGCCGAGCGACATCCTCGGTCACATCCAAGCAGAGCCGAATCGGTGCCTCTAAAACGATTCCGGTTAACCCATTTGTGCCGAGTGGGCTCTTCTGCCTTGAGTCTTTGGTTAAGTCCATTCCCTAATTGGGGGTGTCTTGCTGGTTTTTGTTGTTGTCGTGTTTTGCTGGGATTTCTGAGCTTATGCAGAATTGTGGGCCATAATCGGCCCCGCGTTCTGCGGCGTCTGAGCTGGGTCTGCACTGTTTGCTCATGTCCCTCTTGTGGGACGCTGGGCTTGAGTTGGTTGACGGAGTTAACTCTGGACACTAGACCACATGTCTCTGAATGTTTCGCCGGACCCCGGCTCAATAGTTATGAGGTCATTACCAGGTTTACATACGTTGCCTTGGTACATGACAAGTTTATTTGCATCAGAATGAATAAGATGATTATTAAATTGAAATATAATACCAAACGGTTTAAGGGTTGTGGCCATTTTCACATTTTCCTTATTCTTTCCATGGCATAGCCTCTGTTAATGAAAATCAAATTTGGTATGCGCATTAGCTATGGCGCTTGGTCCATTGTGTACAGTTTTGTGTTCTCTGGCGTACGGATAGATACTCATTGGCTAGATCCTGTTGATATCTGTCAGTGGGCCGGGGGATTGTCGGGGGTTCGGTGGTTTGAGCGCCATAGACATTTTTGCAAACTGCACATAGATGAACAGACGGACTCATGATGTGATTATAGGATACTTTTGAACAGTCAATCTTACATTTGCCCGAATCGGCCGACTTTTCTGCGGATCGTGCAGTCTTAGCAAAGTAGAGTCCATTGATTCGCTTATTATATTATGTCTGTTAAATTAACTATTTATACATCTGATGTTGCTTGGTGATAGACTGTTATTTTGTTGTGTCGGTAGAATCTGAACCGTTAGATTTTTAGTGTTCTTTCTTTGTTATCGGGGAAAAGTCTGTGCTGTTTACAAATGCGTCGGTTATTCGCGAGTATTTAGCCATGGACCCCTGCCCCTGTTAGTGTTTGCCATTAGGCACAGGGAACCATGGCGGAACACGCGCTATCAACATATATTCTACACTTATATTCGTCTCATACATGGTTGATTGATATAGAAGCCTGAATATCATATACGTGAACAACAGATGTGCGGATCAGCCTGCGCATCTATGCAGTCAGGTCTGCACCTTTGTAATATCCAGACTACTACCCAATCAACAGACGTAAAGCTCACGCCGTTCTGAAACTTTTACGTCGCAAAATAGATCATGAAGCCCGGGTAAATATATTCCATTCTGCCTGACCTGAATGTCCCCGGCCGGACGTTCACGGTGTTGTTTATTAACCTCTGTGTGCGTTCGGATGGTGACTAGAGCGGTTGAGTGGAGTACGATTTGCCAGGACTCCACGAATGAATGTTTGATTTTAAAAATCTTACCTTGCTTTGTAAACCGAACAACTATAATTAATTTTATATCCACACACTACGAATTGTCAAGTTAATCCCACAGGTGCCTGGTTTCATGAACTTTTAGTTTTTCTATATGTATGGTGGCATATTTCTGCCACTTCTTCGTTTGGCTCAACCAAATACACACACAGAAACATTTATTTCTTTGAAACAATCAGAAAAATTACACACAAACATTATTTTCTTCAAATTAGAATGATGAGGTCTAATTCATCTTTATAATTAAGCAATGACAGGTCGCCTTACACAAAATAACTGCCCCGGGCTTTTTTTGCACCAATCAGCAGTCCTGCCACAATTGGTTCCCTGTGCCCCTTACCCTAAAAGTCGCTGGTGAATACCCTCGGTGAATTTTCAACAGTATAATCTAAGGTATTCCGATATCGGTTCTATTTATTGATAACAGAAAATAAATGACAGCTCTGGGCACTAACACAAAAAAATATCGCGATAATACTGTAAACTTTCGCGATAATATTTCGAGGCAACTTTAGACTATTACGATAATCTTTTCAGGAAACTTCGAAATATCAAGATAATTATTGAAAGAATCGTGATAGCTACCTAGCTATCTCGTGGCAGAAATATGCCACCATATATATGTTATACTTTCTGAAAGGTTGGAAAGATTGGCCATCTTGCCAAACGGAAGTGTAGGTAAAACTTGGCACTAGCTAGCTGCATAACTGCCGTGTGGATCCTTCCGATGTAAACAAAGAGCCATTCAAATTATACTAACGAGTAATTTCCTCTATTATAAAATTAGTTCTATTCAACATTCTACCGTAATCCTGAAAAGCTGAAGCTCTAATATCCTTTATTCAAACATGAAGAAGTGAAATGCTGTTGGGTTTACATAATTCATTTTTTTTTTTTTTTTTTTTTTTTTTTTTTTTCTTGTAGAAAATCACATAAAATAACGATTGCAACAGTGAAATGATCTCACCAGGGTTCAAACTCAGAAAGAGCTAGTACATAACCGCTAAGGTAAAACATCTATAGATATTAGTAAAAGGAATTGATATCATTCAGTTTTTCCAGTATAAGTGTAGCTTTAAGCTATCCCCAACTCCACAACCAACACCACCACATACCTTTGGGGAAAGCTAAGGGTTTTTGTAATTTTAAGTACAAGAGAACTCATGTATGATTTAAGTATTACTAGAAATATATGTCTTAATAAAGATACCACATTAAATAATGTATCCCCTGCAAACTCTACTTTTCTCTATATAAAGTGGGGTTTACTGGGGCGTTCATTGCACGAACTTGTTAAAGTAGTGAAATGTGATACGCTATGTGTTCAGAGAAACTGCCCAGCTAGCATTCTACGTAAATCTACATCGGGCCGTCATCGGCCCGTCAGCTACCCTGACGGGCCGATGACGGCCCGATATAGATTTACGTAGAATGCTGACTGGGTGTATATTTGGTTATGTCTGAAAAGCAAACACTCTGATCAGCCTTTGCATCCATTTAGCCTGATCATTTTATGTATCTGAATTTAATACACCTAATAAGTAATCAAACTCAACAGTAAGAGTAGTTTTCTACTTGGATACCATATGTCAGTTTTCGTTACTTTAAGGACTTTATCACATTATTACTGCATGCATCCGTACCTTCGGTTACCTCCCTACAAATAAGGTCATGGTGACCTACTTTAGCCTAAATGGATATACTGTAACATTTTCAAGCTGGGTTCAGCTCCTGTAACCTTCAGGCCTTTAAAAAAAAGTAAGAGAAAAGTCCAGGATGTGCCACAATCACAAACCGCAGCCCTTCCCAGACCCCAAGAGGAAGAGGAAACCGACAAATCTAAACAAGCACAAACCGAACAAACGTACGAAAAGCACTAAGATTAGCTCTCTCTTCAGGTATGCACCTTTCTGAAACCGTTCTGAAACTTTTACGTCGCAAAATAGATCATGAAGCCCGGGTAAATATATTCCATTCTGCCTGACCCGAATGTCCCCGGCCGGACGTTCACGTTGTTGTTTATTAGCCTCTATGTGCGTTCGGATGGTGACTGGATCTTTAAAACTTTATACATGCATGCATCAGACCACTCTGAATCACCTCCTTAAAACTAGGTCACACTGACCCTTTTTACTAAAAATCAGCAAAATGTTGAATTTCTGTAGCATATGGTCCTTGAATCTTCATCTGTGCATGCACCAAATCAGCAAGTGTAGCCTCCTGATGTTTTGTCTGCGTCATATCGTCTAAGTTTTAGACATCCCGGTGTTAGTCTTACTCTTTGTTGCTTTGTGGTTTATTCTACGAGGCGACTTGTTGTATGTCTTTCCATGTGTCATTTTGTTCTTGTGTTTTTTAGTACTTTTAGTATTGCGATTACCTCGCTTGGGGAAGAGAGAGCTAATCTTAGTGCTTTTCATACGTTTGTTCGATTTGTGCTTGGTTGGATTTGTCGGTTTCCTCTTCCTCTTGGGGTCTGGGAAGGGCTGCGGTTTGTGATTGTGGCACTCCCTAGACTTTTCTCTTACCTTTTTTTAGCTCACCAGAGCCGAAGGCTCTGGGTGAGCTTATAGGATAGGCATTGGTCCATCGTCCATCATCGTTGGCGTCTTTAAAAGGACATCCCCTCTGAAGCTGCTTGGCCAAAGGAGCTCTGATGAACATAGGGGCCCATGGGCCTCTTGTTTCTACTATTGACAGAACACTGATGGACTCAAATTATCCGACACAGCCCAATAGTTTACAAACACAACTTGATCTGTCTTACTACCTTAACATACAACAGTATCTGTACCACTGATAATGGCTAAGCATTTGGATGCGGATGAACAAACATGTCTAACAGCTGTGATGAACAGCCACAACCTTGTAATATTAGGGCAGGCCGGAACTGGAAAAACCTTTTCCGTAAAAGAATGTTTCAAAAGTTTAAAAGCGTTTGGTAAAAACGTTTCTCTAAATCTTGCATTATTGATAATGACAAATGGTTTTTTAAATACCATGTTAGGGAAAAGCTTGCTTTGTTAATGGTAAAAAAAAAACATTTTTCTAAATATTTAACTAAAAATCTTTTCTTTTTTTTAATTCAAAACATTATTCACATACATGTTTTGAGTAAGTTAAACAGCTAAAATCTCGAACCAATTTAACTGACTTGCTTCGAGAAAAATATAATGAGCAGTATAGGCTACATGTATATTATTCTAATCTCCATATTTTGGAATTAAAACTTGCTTGACAGTCCTTTTCTGTTATCAAACTGTTTGCGCAGATAAATAGATACATGCGATCCATTTTATGTGGCTGGCCGGAAATAGGGTGTGCCCGAAAACTGGTTGTTACGGAAAATGGCAACACACTAAAAACAACTAAATAACAATTACCACTCGTTGACATCCATCTGGCTTTGAGTAAGTTAAAATGTAAGCAAAGATAAGAGATTTAAGTCTCAAGAATTTTGTCCCTAGTGGTAGATATTGCAGTCTAAACCGACTTAGTTTGGTTGGTTACTTTAATAACATACAGGTATTGAAATATAATGGCGTCTCGTCGCAACGACACGGCTATTAGATATAAAAAGGAGGTCACAGTTTTTACCTGATATGTACTAATGCCGTGTCAATAGTACCCATAATTCAACCAACTACCATTGGAGTACAAGATGCCGCTTTCCTACCTTTCGGGCTATAAAATACTGGTACTAAACTTTATATGAAGCCGGGTACCTGTGGTTAATCCATCCACAACCATCCATCTGTGTTAAATGAATAATTCCCATTGACAAAACAACTGTGTTCAATGAACAATTGCCACAAGATATACACGCACAAAACGTGATTGGATTTGTGAATGAATCACCTTTACGCATCGTAAACATTACACACGATTTTGTTTTTGTCCCAAGAGACACATGTATTTTATGCTATACGGTATTTTATTTCAGTTAGTTACTTTACTCATATTCTTCTTCGTATTATTTCTTCTTCTCTTCTTCTTCTTCTTCTCTTGTTTTCCTATATCTTCAACAACTACCTTTCTACATTGTCTTTTTTACATATAAGAAAGTTCTTTTGTTTGTTATTTGATGGTCAACATATAGTGTGATATTACTCCTCCAAAATTATTACTACTACTACTACTATTACTACTACTACAACTACTACTATTGCAGTTACTACTGCTGCTCTGTATTTCCCATATGTCTTACCTTTCTTCTTCTTCCTTTTTCTTACCTTCATCTTCGTCTTCTTCTTCTTCTTGTTCTCATATTCTCCCGATTTCACAATTCTACCGATATTATTTACCTGTCCCTGTTACTGCTTCATAAGTTAGGCAGTTTAGCGTACTTGTACCATGTTTCCTTAACATTAAAAACTGTTTTGCATTTTCCTGCATTCTGTGCGTATATTAAGATACACGAAATAGCACCAATAGTATATTAACCAAAAGAAAAAAATCTGGTGTTATGTATGTGTAAAGTATCTGCCGCCTGTATTGTTAATATGTTACTACTCATATGTAATGTTTTTGGCTTGAGAGAAATAAAAGTGTTTGTCTGTCTGTCTGTCACTTTGCGCTTTGGAACGCAGTCCAGACCTATAGAGTATAGACTCGTCTCTGTAGTTCTTATTATCTTTGTTCAAAACTAAATTATTGATAAATATGCAGTATGTGTATGAGTTCTGAAAATAAAAATGAATTACATAAAAAATAAAGTTAACAGAGTGACTGTGTACTCACCGCTTGGTATGCTAGTAAGGTGTTCCGGTTTTCTCTCTTGCTTTTCCTCCGGGATGGGGGTCCTGACGTACCATGCAAATCGTCGCAAAAGATGGCGGTGGTCATGGTGTGTCGGGGAATATTCTTTGGAATCGGGAGATAGTACCGATCTGTCGTCGCTGAACTTACCCAGAAAGTGGTGGCGGTTAACTATCACCATTGAATTGGCTTTGAAGGTATCGCGTGAAACTGAGTATATGTAGCACTGTTGCAGTCATACTTTCATATGTGTTGTAGAGCTTCATATTCTCCCCCTTAAAGGTGCTAACCGCAATACTAGCGAGGATACTAAATTATAGATGTACTATGTTTATCATTGAAGTAGTACTTAGAACTAATTAGTAAGTATAACTGTCCCCTAAGCATTTAAGTTAATATGTTGTTCCTTATATGTCATGTAAATGACTTAAGAGAATAAATGGTTTGTCTGTCTCTCTGTCTGTCTGTTTGTCTGTTAGTAATCTTTTCTCGATAATTCATGCAAAACCTGCTTTACACATGTTATGCCAAATTATCCTCGGAACACAATAGGAAATTGTTAATGTGATGCACTGATAAACTATCTTGATTTACAATCATGAATGCACAAGTGTGGACACTCGTAAAAGTGATACGTTGATTAATTACTTTGATGAACAATAAAAATAAATGCAAGTAATCGTAAAACTGATAAAATGAGGCATTACTTTGAATATAGGGATCAAACATGGTTTTTCATGCATTAACATTCCCAGGTCCCGTGGGAGGTTTTGAAAATCGAGGCCGAAGGCCGCGGTTTTCAACACCTCCCAAGGGACCTGACAATGTTAATGCTTGAAAAACCATGTTCGATCGCTATTATTACATAAAAAAATGAAAACATTTGCTACCTTTCGCGTTATTTCTTGCACTATTTTGTTTCGCCTTTTCACCGATGTCGCGCGAACGCTATTTGCACCGCCTAGGCCCGTTTAAGAGCAGAGCAGTACACATCATGTGACGGCAGCAATTCTGCGGCCCCGGTACGAGCATATTGAAAGTTGCGTAGCCGTGCATTAACAGCGCGTGAATTGCCTTGTTAATACACGGCTTTTCGTCGGTTAATGCACGGCTGTTAATAACGTGCGGCACTGCTTTTTATGCAATAATAATAATAATAAATGCACACGTGTAGTCATTTTCCTTAAAGTAGGTCCCTTTCTGATTTCTGTGTGTGCGTAAAAATTCCCTATAATTACAGGCTCAACCTAACTACCTCTCTACCAGTGCTTTCAAAGTTGTCCACAACGACGAAAATTGTACCATCCAGTACATATTATCGACCCACCTCAAAATTCAGTACGAGTCCAACGTTTTCTACAGACTCGCATTCCGTTTTAATGTTGAATGTGACAGAAACCACTTCTACTGATTCAGAAACAGGTATTTATTTGATAAAATCTCTCGTTTATATTAATGTTTGCACAGTGTAATTCAATCTGTTAATTAAGAAATTTCGTGTGATCCAGTTACAGATCCGAGGTCTGCTGCATTTGGTCCGCAAAAGTAAAACAGCACCGGTGGCTCAAGCCAGTTTTGCTGGCCTGAAATCTCGCCCTTAATTCTGATGCAGTATTAAAGGCATATATTTGGTCCGCATAAGGGTTCTCTCCTCGTCAGTCAAACATTACAATGAAACACATCTAATCTCAAACACTGTGATGAAATAAAGCAAACGACGCAATGGCGATCTAAAGCTAGGTTTCAAGAAAACTTTAACTAGGACCATAATGGACCAGACCACGGACATTCATAGGTAGGCGCCAACCTTCTAAAAGAGATTGAGGAGGTAGCTAGCATTTAGTCTGAGACCCGACTCACCATCGTAAAACTAAAAATGGAAGCAAAATTATCAACTATAATTAGGATAGCATCCATTTTTCGGAACAGTTTAAAAACATTGTCTCTCGCTTCTGAATATAGGTTATATTATGGATATTCTACTGCATATAGCATGCATGATCCTTAACCAAACTATGATTGATAACTGTTTCCCTCTTTAATAGCATGACGGTAAGTAAATGACGGCTCTCTCTCCAGTCGGTTTGAGAACGTTGACATCAGATTTTCATTGTCTACAGTCGGGACCATCGTGATCCTATTTGTGGTTTTCTTATGTTCTGACTCTAGATTGCCATTGAGTCCTCTGGCTGTTTCATCACAGTGTTTATGCTCATATGTCCTTCACTTTCACGTTTCACTGATAAGATAGAGGACTCGTATGTGGACTGAGCGCATTTTTGTTTTAATTTGGAGGTGCTTCAGTATTAAAGGTGAGGTTTTCGCGAGTAAAACTGGTTTACCCTATCCCCGCGGTAGTTATTCTATTCGGTTCTGCTTTGTTCGCACGAATCAAACACTGACAAAACACACCAAACGCAACATATGTTGCGTTTGGTTTGTTTTGTCAGTGTTTGGTTATCATCTCTCTTTCTTTCGGTGCCTCTGGAAGACTCTGCTTCCTGAATGCGGCATTTCATGGGTGTATTCACTTAAAGTTTTATTATTAATAAATGACTAAGCAGTTTGAGTTTTGGGAAATTTGCAGATGTGTTTCATTGAACAAAATTGTTAGTAAATTGAAATCTGTAGCCCCAGTGTACATATAGCATATATCAAAAATAAGAAAGAAAATTGTTCAGTGAGAATGGCAATCACAGAACATAGTCTACCAATGGAATCAATAGGAATAGCAAACACACCAAGACAGACACTTTACAAACCACAAACCTAAGTAAAGAAAAAACAGACAAAGCGAACACAATGCTAGACAGGAGCCACTAAACAAACCAATAATACAAAAACGAAACATGACGAAAACACGAGAAACGCCCTGCAGCGTATAGATACAATGTACACGCAAGGAGCAAACAAAACCAGAACCACCGCCTTAGAATGGTCAGTAGTAGAACTGCCGAAGGGGTGGGTAAGTCGATTTTACCGGTACCAAATCTTCACCCTAGGTTCATATGCTATAAAAATACAAAATGATTGTTCGGTTCGCAAAGAGGCTCCTTACTAAAGTTAATGAGTCAAACGTCACAGAATTAAGTGTAAATCAAATTATATCACTGTGATGAAACAAAGAACGGGACCTGTGGCTATTACTTCATACACTGGCAGCCTTAGATGACAAAGAAACATAAGTTGAACCACGGAGGCCCCGAAAAAGGGCCTAACATCAAGTCCGTTTGTTTGAAATTTTGCAGAGAGACAATGCCTTTCGTTTAACATATGTCCTAATCTCATTCGGATAAGGGTGAAGATATAAGAGCATTTTACTTTCATGTTAAATTATGGAAACTATTGTGAATACTTTACCTAAATAAAACCTTATTAAATACATTTGAGCCGGTGTACATTCTTACAAAATTGCATGTGCGCCAAGCGGAGACTCAGATCAGCCTGATAATCTGCATTGTCCGATCAGTCTTTGCGAGGCATTCTATTGATAGGATCCAAAAGCAGACAGCGAAGTCTCTAATGCAGATGTGGTAAAGATGGTGGAATATCCAGTCGATTACATCTATGTGGAGTTCGGTGGACGTATATGTAAACAAAAAATAGGCACTCCTATGGAAAAGTAAAGGTAAGAGAAAAGTCCAGGGAGTGCCACAATAACAAGCCGCAGCCCTTCCAAGACACCAAGAGGAAGAGAAAAAAGACAAAACCAAACAAGCGCAAATTGAACAAACGTACGAAAAGCACTAAGATTAGTGCTCTCTTCCCCAAGAGGAAACCGACAAATCCAAACAAGCACCTTTACAGCTAGCCAACGTCACCCTGGGTCCCGATGCTACTCTTAATACAGAAATACATAAAAATTCGGTTCGCATAAAGGCTCCCAACTCAGTCAATGCATCATAGCGAAAACATAAAAATCAAATTAATCACGATAATAAACAAAGACGAGTACTCATGGCTAATTCTATGTATGCCAGAGTAAATGAAACCAATAGATGAACCACGGCGGGCCAGGCTAAAGACATATCGTCAAGCCATCGGAGGGTTTATAGCACTTTTACAGCTAACCAACTTCACCCTGGGTCCCGATGCTACTTTTAATACAGAAATACATAAAAATTCGGAAACTGATTGTGCTCCATTGCTTTTCAACTTGTTTTATACTCGTATGAGAAAGAATTTGTAGAAGGTCTCATGAAAGCAAACAAAACAACACCTTTCCCTACAATTCAGTTTCACCTACACTGTAACAGATACAAAAATGATGCATTATCACTGAATAATTCGGAGATTTCAGAATTCATCTACCTATATAAACTTGAAATTAAAGAAACATCTGAGACCATAACTTCCTTCTCATAGTTGGATTTATACCTCTATGCCGACAATGGAAAGCTCACTTCTAGGCTTTAAGACAAACAGGATGACACTGCTTATGCCCCCTCCAGCGTATACATGAGCAGCTCCAATTTCAAAGATACCACAATAAGCCTAATGGTCACAAAGTCTTAAACAGACTTTTTAAATCCCCGAACATTATATTCCGTATTGTCCTAAATCAAAATAGGCATGATGGGCTCAGCGTATTTAGAGCTTACGTCCATGTCAATCCAAACATTCTAATTTTGCATTTGTGTATATCGACGTTATGATTTTCCGGAATACGAGTTTTGTATGTTGATCTCAGACATATTTTATCATATGACGGTTTTTTTTGTTTTTTTTGTTTTTTTCAATTTTACATTGCCTTTGTAAATACGTAGCTTCCTTTCTTTTATTGCAACTGATTATAACATGCGTATGTGGTACCAGTTTCATGATATTCATGTGTGTTTGGGCGACACATATCTACTGTCGTTGCAACTTGTGTGCAGGGTGTTTGTTTACGTACAAAACAATTTTGACACTAAAGCATCTGGAGGTTTGGCGTAAACAGAGTGTTTGAATTATATATGTGAAAGATCATTAATTTGATACGAGTACACAAACCAAATTAGGAGTCACCTAAAAAATGCCACAATCACAGAACAGGGCTTTCCCAAAAAAAAGGTAAGAGAAAAGTCCAGGGAGTGCCACAATCACAAACCTCAGCCCTTCCCAGACCCCAAGAGGAAGAGGAAACCGACAAATCTAAACAGCACAAACCGAACAAACGTACGAAAAGCACTAAGATTAGCTCTCTCAAGGCACCGTATAAGAGTACCGACATTTGCCATTAAGATTGATATCACGAGCATGTCACAAGACATAACTTTTATTTATTCAAAATTCAATACGAAAACTGGATCATTTTTATCAACACCTTTCCTCCTGCAGTCAGTACGATCTGCAGCGATGTTCTAGTTTTATCGAAAGGCGGTCCAAACGCTTTGGCATATATGGTTTCTGTTCTGAATATGTATTGCAGGTAACACAGAGTTTCTCCGGGATGTCATTATAGCAGTGTCTTGTTTAGGTAGGTACTGACTAAATAACCAGTATTATACACTAATAGTTTACTGATATAATGTTTAGCTTGTATTTTCTATACTAATTTAATGGGTTCAGCTATCTACAAAAATGAGAATAAATTTATTTTCATATGGTGAAATTATCCAGGGACACCTACAGTCGCTTACAACTGTCTTCCCAAGGCACTGAAGATAAATGTAAGGAATGCCAATACATGGACAGCTATGTAGGAAGTAGAGACAGAGGTGTCGGAACAGGAGAAGTACTATGCACAAAACATAATCATGTAGCCATATGCTTTTTGTGAACATACGTCAGAAAAAAAAGTAAGAGAAAAGTCCAGGAAGTGCCACAATTAAAAGCCGCAGCTTCCCAGACACCAAGAGGAAGAGGAAACAGAAAAACCAAACAAGCGTAAACCGAAGAAACGTACAAAAAGCACCAAGATTAGCCCTCTCTTCCCCAAGCGAGGTAATTGCAATGCTCAAAGGACTGAAAAACACAAGAACAAAATAACACCAGGCAAGACTTAAAACAAATCGCCTCGTAGAATAAACCAAAAAACAACAAAGAAGCCGACACCAGTCTTTGGCTACAGGGAGAACAATTACTAAAGATATGATAGCAACCTATTTGGAACGAGTAAGAACAGTAATGTTTTGTTGTAGTTTTATTTATTTATTTTTTTTTTTATCTTTATTTATTTATTTATTTATTTATTTTTTGTTGTTGTTGTTTGTGGGTTTTGTGCATGTATTTTTTGTTGTTGTTGTTTTAATACAAGTGAAGGAACCCAGGAAATGCCATAATCATGAAACGCATCCTTCCTGTGGCACCATAAAAGGAGAAATGAGGAACAAACAATGGCAAAACTAACGCCACAAATGAAATAAAAAGGTAAGAGAAAAGTCAGTCCAGGGAGTGCCACAATCACAAACCGAAGCCCTTCCTAGACACCAAGAGGAAGAGGAAACCGTCAAATCCAAACAAGCACAAATCGAACAAACGTACGAAAAGCACTAAGATTAGCTCTCTCTTCCCCAAGCGAGTTGATCGTAATGCTAAAAGGACTGAAAAACACAAGATCAAAATGACACAAGGTAAAAAAGCAGTAAGAGAAAAGTCCAGGAAGTGCCACAATCACAAACCGCAGCCCTTCCCAGACATAAGTCAAGATTATGAAGAATAAATATAAGACCTACTACAATAACTACAATATTAACTCCAAAAACACAACTATGGGAAAGAACAGCAAGATACAAAACAAAACAGAAATACTGGAAAGAGAAACATGCTACAATAGAAGAAACACCTGGTGAGAGTTTACCAGAGCATCTGAGAATGTAGCCGTATCCATCGACAACTTTGTTAAACCAACAGGTACATTAACTTATAACTCTTTGATTACAGCATGTGTTGGTTTTGTGTGTTATCTTCTTAGGAGGCCGATTATATACATAATACATTTAAGAGGTAAGTAATCTTGTATATACAGTTTGCTGTACTGACAAATAACTTAAAAAGTTTATTGAAGTAAATAAACTGGTTTAAGCCGACACCACTCAGTAGTTGTTATACTGACCATTCCAAGGCGGTTTGTTCGTTGCAGTTCTTCTTTATTTATGCGTCTGTGGTTTACGGTAACTTAGTGTACAGATTTAGAAAAATTGTAGGTAAATCTAATTTTTCGGAGCAGTTCAGAAAACTTATTAACCGTTATAAAAGAATTTGCTGTAGCCTGGATATTATGCGGCAGACTGCATGCCTATTTGTCAACCCAATCATTGTTGATGGCTATGCTTCACTCTTTAATTGGACGACAGCGGTTCGGGCCTCAGACTCAGACGGCCTCTTCGTAAAACTTTAACCAGTTGGTCGGGGCTTCACGATATGTCTTTGGCTTGGCCTGCCGTGGTTCAACTATTGGTTTTCATTTACTCTGGCATACAGTAGAATTAGCCATGAGTACTCGTCTTTGTTTATTATAGTGATTAATTTGATTTTTATGTTTTCGCTTTGATGCATTGACTGAGTTGGGAGCCTTTATGCGAACCGAATTTTTATATATTTCTGTATTAAGAGTAGCATCGGGACCCAGGGTGAAGTTGGCTTGCGGTAAAAGTGCTTTAAACCCCCTTTTAGCATTGTGATTACCTCGCTTCGGGAAGAGAGAGCTAATCTTAGTGCTTTTCGTACGTTTGATCGATTTGTGCTTGTTTGGATTTGTCGGTTTCCTCTTGGTGTCTTGGAAGGGCTGCGGTTTGTGATTGTGGCACTCCCTGGACTTTTCTCTAACCTTTTTTTTTTCATATGTGGCGTTTATGCTGTCCTTATTTGTTCCTCCTCTCTCTTTCTTTTGTGCCTTGGGAGGGCTGCGCTTCGTGATTGTGGCGTTAACGGGGTATCTCCACATATTTTTATGCCCCTGCCACAAAGTAGAAGAGGGCATATATGGAAGAGGGCATACAGTTTTACCCTCCGTCATAAGTCTGTCCGCCTGTCTGTCTCCGCAACTTCTCCTACAATTTTCAAGATAATGATTTGAAACTTGCAGCAATGTAAGAATATAGACTGGGCATGTGCACAAAAGTCACATAACTGATCATTTTTTATTGTTAGAGTTACATACCTTTGATTTACTTACAAATATAGCCTTGTACACATGACAGAGTAGGGTTCATGTCTCCGCAACTTCTCTTGCAGTTTTCAAGATAATGATTTGAAACTTGCAGCAAAGTAAGAATATAGGTTGAGCATGTGCATATAGGTCACAGAACTCTGATAAATGTTTTATTGCTAGAGGTACATACCCTGGATTTATTTAGAAATTTGCCACTTACACATGGCATAGTCTCCGCGACATCTACAGTTCTCAAGATAATGATTTGAAATTTGCAGAAAAGTAAGAATATAGAAAGGGCATGTGCATAAAGATCACAGAACTCTGATCAAATTTTTATTGCTAGAGTTACATGTCCTTTACTTACATAGAAATGTCACTCTTCTTTTGCTTTTTATTCAGAATAATAAATCTAGAAGTGCCAAATGGTACTAACACCAGCTGCGGTGAAGTAAAAAAAAAAGAAAACCTAAAGTAGCGGGGGCATTCATCCTCTTTCAAAGGGATCTTCTAGTTAAAACTTTTTTTTTTATTTTTGCACCTTGACATTCGTCATTTACTTTGGCCTCCGAATAAATTGTGTGTGTGTGTGTGTGTGTGTGTGTGTGTGTGTGTGTGTGTGTGTGTGTGTGTGTGTGTGTGTGTGTGTGTGTGTGTGTGTGTGTGTGCGTGCGTGTTGATAATTTTTTATCCATGTCTGTTTGTCTGAACATTCCTAGCTTTGTTTTTTTATATACATCGGCTTAATGTTTTTCCAAAAATTCTATTTTGGTATGAAGTGCAGGTTGTATTTTATTTCCTTTGGGATCATTGAGCCCATCCTGGATATTTCGAAAATCGAATACCGCTTAAGCCGGCGCTAGGGGCGTATGCAGCCTCGCAAACTACAGTGTTGCAGTATGAGAGACACCCAGTCAAATCGAGTCTCCGATTGTCAGGATATTGTGTGTTCTTTGTTCCAAAGGCAATCCTTTTTTACTTTTATTTTAGTCTACTGTAGCTGGTGAATGCTTATGGCGGCCGTAAAAAGTCTCCTGTACATCATCTTAGTGCAGGTTATATTTTATTTTCTTTGATCTCATTAAGCTCAGTCTGGTTATTTTGATAATCGAATACCGCTTAAGCCGGTGCTAGGTGCAGCCTCGCAAACTGTAGTGTTGCATATGAAGAGACTCAATCAAACCGAGACTCCAATTTTCGTGATTTTGTGTGTTCTTTGTTTCTAAAGGCAATCCTTTTTTTACTTATTAACCTAAGACTCATTTTCTTTTGGTTCATTGTTCTCAGTGGTCATTCTTTTAGCATTTATAATCTATTTATCTTCGCTACAGGTGATGTTAGTACTGTGTGGGAGCCGTAAAACGTCTCCCGTACTTCATTATAGTGCAGTTCATATTTTCTCCTTCTTTGTGATCATTTAGCCCAATCCGAAGTTATTGAACATTTAATGAGAGTCAATTATGATGTCTGTTGGGCCGAAACTAGCTAGTCTGGTCCATAAATTTGGCACTTTAACTGCTTTCAGTTTTGTTACTGTGTTCATTGCTCTCAAGGATCATTCCGTTTAGAATCTATTATTGTTAACCGTCCCAAGGTGGTACTTATATTTTTTGGTCATTTATGCAAATTGCTTTCCAACTGACCGAGTTATTTCAAATTGAAATAGATGCAGTCATATACACTGACCAATTTACTTGTTACAATAAGAAACGACCAGGCAAAGGATGGTTAGGGGTCCACCTTTTATATGACAACGCCTCCTCTCATGTGAGGTTGTTAAGTCTTTTTTGGCTTCTGAAAAGGTTTTAAACCATCCACCTTATTCACCTGACCTGAGTCCCTGTGACTTCTTTTTATTTCCAAGGCTAAAGAAAATGCTTTCTGGAAATAAGTATACGTCTAGAAGTTCTCTTGGCAGCGCTATTTATCAGTGTCTCCAACAGATACCAAAAGAAGACTATTGATCTGCTTTTCGCGGCTGGGTAAAAATGTTACAAACATGTGTTTCAGTAAAGGGGGAATACTTTGAAGGTTTGTAAAAAAAAAATATGCTTGATAAAATGTAGCACTGAAGTAATCCGAACCAAGTGAATGACTTTTTGCAGGACCCTCGTATTCTGCCTTCGACATCTTTCAAAAGGTCATTAATTTGCCTGACGTTTTACACAATTTGCAAACTCTTGTCATAGATAAATGCAAAATCTTTTGTCGTAATTATCTATGCATAAAATGGTTTATTTTATTCATTGATAAATCGAATATTTTCATTTTTCTAATAGTAAACTTGACTGCAAAATGACAGGGTATATAAATTGGAGGCAGTTTTCAAACAAGTTCCTTATGTTCAACTTTTTCTGGAATGTCCACATTATTGTCGTAGAACTTCAATAGTTAGAAATCAGAAAAGAAAACTAAAACATATTTTCTTAAGTAACAATTCAAAACAATCCTTTTGCTGTAGACATTGCTTAGGTCAGACTGATTTTTAGCTGTAAATTAAATTTTAGGGTGCTGCCATACACATGCACCTCAGTAATTTATTAATGGCTGCTCCTAGGCCACATTTTGTTATTTCATTTACAAATGTTTTTTTTTTTTTAAACAATTATGTGAAATAGAAGGACAGGCAAAGATCAGGAATCGATACAATTATCCCACACCTCCCATCAGAGACATCAAATGGAAAGAAACACAAACACGAAATAACTAGACCCTAATGGAAACATCATTAGCGGAAAGCCAAAAGGACAGTTATTTTCCCACTGTCACGTAAACGGACGAGCGTTGGGCCGGTGACGATGGACTAGACGCGATCACAAGCAATCAGAGGATAAACATAACACTTTATAAATAAAAACAAGCATGTATTTAGAAAGTTAAGAAAAACTATAAAGCAATCTTCAAAATTTCATAAATTGAATGTCAGAGATATTTCAGGAAGATGCTGGCAGCTTCATAATTTTCACCATGTGGATAAAATTGAAAATAATGACATAACTTATCAGTCACTTGTGATGTAAACGGATGTATACTCCATGCCATCTACTGGGTACCACTTGTACTTGATTGGATACAACTTTGGATACAACTTCCCGGAAAAACTTGTAGATGTCAAATCATGGTTATAGAGTGACGATGATAACAGGATACAAACACAGTGACGAAAACAGATACGTATGTGGGACCTGAAAATAAGTATCATGTCCTAGAAATCTCGATATCAAACATTACAAGATATTGCCTTATTAATTTCCACTAGGTATACAGAGTGTGTACGCCAAATGTTGTAATTCAACAAGTCCGTTGCAATTGATTATTATATAGCAAAATCAGATCCGAAAACCACAGGGACGCTGTTAATGACATATAATATTGTACATATTATACTCAACACAGGCAGACAAACAGTCAGGACATATCTGACTAACACACCAAAGTCTACATTAATCAGAGGAATGGCATCTCGACGATTACACATTCTTACAGGAAGAACTCATGCGTCTTCCACTGTAAGAATCCCTTTAGAACGCTAAAGGCTACAATAAATTATAACTGCCATTACACCACAATGATTACACGATCACACATCGTCCCAACGTAATCATTGGGTACAATATCTACATGCCATCGTCATAGCCTCAAACATGACTCCTTGCTGCTTGAGCCATTTTACAGTATAAAATTCTAGTGAACAGACTTGCGTGTAATCAAATAAAAAAGAATCTCTGTATAGGTGTTTAAGATAATTATCATATGTGTGTCATTTGTGTAAATTGTGTTAACTTCTGAATCTGTGTACAGTTAACATAACGCCTAACTGTGTCGTACATTCAAGCGTATATGTCTGGAATCATAAAGGTTAAAATAATATACATATCAGATCAGAATATGTTATTTTAAAATATGCTGTGCTATCATTGCTCTGATCCATTTATCTCTCTACTCAAGTAAGAATATTAATGTTTGCATTCTGATCAGGGTCTATAGAACCGATCAGACTCACCTGACTAACCAGGATCTATAGAATCGACCAAATTTAAAATTCCATATCTGGTTAGGGTCTACACACCCCACACGGCTTATATATTCGTCTGATCAGGGTCTACACATATAACCAAGGTGTACACATCTGATCAGGGTCAGCATATATGGTTGCAGTCTGTACATTTGATCAGGGTCTACATACACGGCTTGCACACCTGATCACAGTCTACTGAATTGCACGTAATGCACAGTCTGATTAAGATCTACATATCATGCCGGGGCTATTAAGTATGAACGATATATGAATCGCAACGTATTAAAGCAATACATTTACCTACTCGAATCTTAGCTGCGGTAAAGACGAGCAAGAATATTGCAAGAATAAATTAAATAAATTATTGACTAACCATGGTCAGATCCCCGAGATACAGCACAGCATCATAACATAATAGAAAGGAAGGCAATGATAAGTCTTCAAATGAAAAATATTGTAGTGTGTGTAGTTCTATTTAATCAGGGAACTTTTATAGTAATGTGGCACGTTTTGAGCATGTGTCCACAAGAAACCCGTGATTTTCAAGATCTAAAAATAATATTCACAAGAATACCGTGATAGTCAAGATTTAAAATAACCTGTTCGATTTTCCGAACGGTGCAAAATCTTACACAGCGACTGCTCAAACTATGAAGTAAAAAACATTTTTTTCTCGGAACGCTACAAAACTGCAAGATTACGAAAGAAAATTGTCTCCCCATTCAAAAGATAGCCTTGAGACAAAAATCAATCCCAGAACAGTGAAGATATTGACCACCGAACCTAGGTTCATTCGGAATATACAATGTTCTTGTAACCGTTCAAGTATATAGACGTAAATAATCAAATACACCCTCAGCATACATATCTCGTGATTACCGTAATACCGTAACTTGAAAGCTGAAGTGTACCTTCTCGCTTAAAAAGTAAAACAGTCATCTTATTCAGCGCTCCAGTTACAAATGCAATACTCTAACCTGGTAATAAAAATCAAAACAAACTTCTTTTTATACTATGTGCATATAAAAATATATTCAAGATAAGACAGGGAAATGACATATCTCCCCTCTTACAGAAGTGCATAGCACTAGAGCATTACGTCACTTTATCGCCGAATATATTACGTCATACACGGCTTAAATAATCTGCGCCCACCCATTTTCTGCACCAAGTATTGCCACTATATGAAATCTGCACGGCTGTAATGCCAAAGCCCATCGCATCAGTCTAGAATTAGTAAGCTTTGCTTTATTTAAATAGCTTAATGGCTGATGATCGGTTTCTACCGTAAATGCTGTGCCATACAAATATCTATGGAACTTTTGCACTGCCCATACTAGCGCAAGACATTCTTTCTCTATCACTGCATAAGATTTTTCACTCGGCTTCAATTTTCTACTTGCATATGCAATAGGACTTTTCTTACCTCCTTCGTCTTGCAAAAGAACAGCTCCTAATCCTTCATTTGAGGCATCTACTTGTAAAGTAAATGGTTTTGACAGATCGGCCATTTTAAGAATAGGCTGATCTGTCAGCGCCTTCTTTAACGAATCAAATGCCTGCCTTCTGTTGTGGTTCATTCCAATGTACTTTATTGGACTTACCTTTCTTTGTTAGTTCCGTCAAAGGTGCGGCAATGTGAGAAAAAATAGGAATAAAAGATCTATAAAAAAGGTAAGAGAAAAGTCCAGGAAGTGCCACAATCACAAACCGTAGCCCTTCCCAGACCCCAAGAGGTAGAGGAAACCGACAAATCTAAACAAGCACAAACCGAATAAACGTACGAAAAGCACTAAGATTAGCTCTCTTTTCCCCAAGCGAGGTAATCGCAATACTAAAAGGACTGAAAAACACAAGAACAAAATGACACACGGAAAGACATACAACAAATCGCCTCGTAGAATAAACCACAAAGCAACAAAGAGTAAGACTAACACCGGGACCACTGCCTTAGAACGGTCGGTAGAGCAAACCACCGGGGGGGTTTAAAGCACTTTTACAGCTAGCTAACTTCACCCTGGGTCCCGATGCTACTCTTAATACAGAAATACATAAAAATTCGGTTCGCATAAAGGCTCCCAACTCAGTTAATGCATCAAAGCGAAAACATAAAAATCAAATTAATCACTATAATAAACAAAGACGAGTACTCATGGCTAATTCTACTGTATGCCAGAGTAAATGAAAACCAATAGTTGAACCACGGCGGGCCAAGCCAAAGACATATCGTCAAGCTCCAACCCACTGGTTAAAGTTTTACGAAGAGGCCGTCATTGAGTCTGAGGCCCGAACCGCCGTCGTTCAAGTCCCAAGAATGAACGTACTTGTTTCTTGGTAACAGGTCTTTCTGCTTTCTCAATTGCTAAAATCTTATCAGGGCAAAAAAGGGTAAGAGAAAAGTCCAGGGAGTTCCACAATCACAAACCGCAGCCCTTCCCAGACCCCAAGAGGAAGAGGAAACCGACAAATCCAAACAAGCACAAATCGAACAAACGTACGAAAAGCACTAAGATTAGCTCTCTCTTCCCCAAGCGAGGTAATCACAATACTAAAAGGACTGAAAAACACAAGAACAAAATGACACA
Organism: Anodontia alba; assembly: GCA_964016985.1. Classification (NCBI taxonomy): domain Eukaryota; kingdom Metazoa; phylum Mollusca; class Bivalvia; order Lucinida; family Lucinidae; genus Anodontia; species Anodontia alba. The sequence continues at coordinate 142,131,183 of OZ024823.1, forward strand.
CGGAAAGACATACAACAAATCGCCTCGTAGAACAAACCACAAAGCAACAAAGAGTAAGACTAACACCGGGACCACCGCCTTAGAACGGTCAGTAGAGTAAACCACCGGGGGTTTAAAGCACTTTTACAGCTAGCTAGGGGGTGGTCGGGTGGTGCGAAGGTGTCGTGTATCTTATGTCACCGTGGCGTCCAGCTGATATTGGCTTACAGTTGGGCAAGGCCTGCTATCCTTGTAGCAGGTAAGGGTAAGGAGGTGATGTTTTCATTTCTTCTGTTTCTTCACTTTCATTCCTGTTCCTCTTTCTTCCCTGTCCCTCTCTTTCATCTCTTCTGCTATCTCTTCTGTCTCTTTTCTCCCTTTCTCTGGGAGACGACACAAAATGACCCACAAGGGTTGACGTGTCGTTAAACCCCAACACAATCAATACAGCTAGCTAACTTCACCCTGGGTCCTAATAAGTGTACCACCTACCAAATGACCAAGACATTCTAGGTTTTGAAAACCAATGAAACACTTACTGGTTTCACAGTCAAACTGGCATCTCTTAGCCGCTTCAATAATTCTTCAAATACTTGCATATGATGTTCCCAAGTAGATGTGAATATGATGATATCATCAACAAAATTGTCTATATTTGACATACCTTTCAACAGTTTCCTCATCAGTTTGCTACAGGAAGCTTGAGCTGTTACTAAACCTAAAGGATGTTCTTGTGTTTTTCAGTCCTGTTAGTATTGCGATTACCTCGCTTGGGGAAGAGAGAGCTAATCTTAGTGCTTTTCATACGTTTGTTCGATTTGTGCTTGTTTGGATTTGTCGGCTTCCTCTTCCTCTTGGGGTCTGGGAAGGGCTGCGGTTTGTGATTGTGGCACTCCCTGGACTTTTTTCTTACCTTTTTTTTTTTAAATTGTAATAGTCTTTATAGTGTTTGAAAAGCTGTGTATTGCTTAGCATTCTTAGTTTAAGGTATCTGCCAATAACCCTTGGTAAGGTCAAGCTTTGATATGTACTTATGACCTGCTATATTCGTAAATATTTCCTCCATGTTTGGCATTGGTTCGGCATCAAAAACCGTAACCTTGTTAAGTGTACGAAAATCTATGCAAAATCTGTTCGTATTGTCTTTCTTTTTTACTATAAGAGCAGGGGAACAGTAAGGACTTTCTGATGGTTCTACTATGCCTAAATTGATCATGTCTCTTACCTCATCCTTTGCTGCTTCCATCATATTGAAAGGAAGAGGATATTCCTTAACTCTTACCAGCGTATCTGTTGTCAACTTTATGTCATGTTCCAACAAAGCCGGGTATTCCTGTAAATGTACTGGCAAAATTTGTTACAAGTTGCCTTACCTGACTGTTGCTCTTTTGTTAAATCTGGATTAATGTTTAACATTTCAATTGACTCACTGTCACAAATTGATGGTGATTCCACTAATCCTTCTATATTATCTTCGGTATCCTTCGAAGTACAGTCTAATACTGCAACAGAACATACCTGAACATCTGTAGTCTGTTGATCATCCTCTCTCTCAATGTATTGCCTAAGCATATTGATGTGGAAAGTTTTTTTCTTTCTTACCCATTTTAATTCTATAATCTAAGACACTTAATTTCTCCACTACTTCATACGGGCCTTTCCAACTCATCAACAACTTATTTGTCTTAGTCGGGAGAAGTACGAAAACTTTGCTACCTACCTTTAAGTGTCGGCGCCTCGACTTCCGGTTGTAGCATTTTTTATACTTCTTTGACATATTCTGCAAGTTTTGCTGTGCTAAACTTCCGTTGACTCTAATCTTTCCCTCAAATCTAAAACATACTGGTAAGTAGTACGTACCTGAGGATCCTCGATATCCTTCGTCCACAATTCTCTCAATACTTGCATAGGTCCACGCACAGGCCATCCATATATTAATTCAAACGGAGAAAACCCCAGACTTTCCTGTGGAACTTCTCTGTATGTAAATAATAATGGATCTATATACTTGTCCCAGTCTTTCGGATGTTCTGCGCACATTCTAGTCAACATTTTCTTTAATATACCGTTAAAACGCTCTACTAAGCCATTACAGATGGGATGATAAGGGGACGTAACTAGCTGTTTGAATGACAAAAGTCTACTTACCTCTTTCATCAATGCTGACGTGAATTGACTTCCCATGTCAGTTAATATTTCTTTCGGTGCTCCGACTCTACTGAATATACTTACTAAAGCTTCTGCAACTGCTTCGGTCTCAATTAAAGACAGAGCTACTGCTTCTGGATACCTAGTTGCATAATCAACTAACGTCAAGATATACTTATTCCTATTCTCAGTACGGGGTTCAAGTGGACCAACCAAGTCAAGTGCTACTCTCTGAAATGGGGTATTTATAACTGGCATACTGCCTAAAGGCGCTCTTGTATTCCTACCTTTGGCTATAGTGCGCTGGCATATGTCACAAGATTGACAAAACCTCTTTATATATCACTTGCTATCCCTGGCCAAAAGAATTCTGATAGTACCTTTTGAATAGTCCGCTTCACTGCCAGATGTCCAGACAAGATTGACTCATGAGCTAATTTCATTACCATCTTGCGATATTGCTGTGGAATTACAAGTTGTGTAAAAATCTTACCAAAACCAAATTCCACATTAGGTGAACTGAACTATCTATATATCGTCATTCTTGCGAAAAAACTTAGCATTTCCTTTAACTTCCGATTCTTCGCAAGCTTTTCGAATTCTTGCCAGAGTAGGATCATTAACTTGAGCTTCCTTAATTTGTTGAGGTGAAATATCCCTGTCGATAATATTGGGGGTTTTGAGTGATGTTTTGATTTGCTCAGGTTGTTTGGCTTGGGGCCGGGTTTGTACTGCTAAAGCTGGCACCCAATCAATATTCGGCTCATGAGCATCCCTCGCCCCTGGAATATTACCTATGTAAATACCTAATTTTTCCCCCGACCGGGGATCGAACCCGGTCCGCTGGACTCAAAGTCCTACACTCTACCACGTCGCTATAAAAGCCGGCTTGTACCGCAAGGCAGTACAAGTGTATCATATACCTATACCCGGTGACACCTATAATAACATCAACCAAAGGGTTCTCCATACAAAGGGCAAGTGTGTCTCCCTTAAAATAAAATAAGGAGTGTCTAATGATACCTTAGCTTCAGGAAGCTGTAAAGTAGTCCTATCTACCATCATGCATGAATGCATCTTGCCAGTCAAAGCCTCTGAGGAAACTAATGATTGTTTAACAATCACCCCAGTACACCCAGTGTCGCACAGTACACTAACCATTCCGTTCTCCATTACACCCTGTACGGTCTTCATATCATTACAAATGGCTGAATGTTGAGCTGTAGTACTCACCTTCAACGCATCTTCCGTCCCCGGACTGACCTTAGTGTTGTCATTGCTAGCTTGAACATAGCTAACTGTATCAGTATGAATAAAACATGCTCCACATACCTGGTTTTCATCTGATTTCCTGTCATCGCTCAGTTCCTGGCCTTGTCTCTGATCCTGAAAACGTCCATGTTTTGAGAGAGATTGACTTCTACCTCTACCACCTATTCGTGCTGCAGCTACCTTCATATTATTACCTTTTGCCCTATCAGGACAGAATCTGGCTATATGTTTTTTACCTCTACAAATAAAACATGAGCCTCTAAAAGGTTGTGGGCCTTGATGATTATACCTTCGAACAGAAGGTGAAGGTGATCTTGACCTTGATCTCGATCTTGACCTTTCATTCTTAAATGTCAAATTGAGAATATCAGTATACCTGGCTTCTTTGTACTGATCTCCTAATTTACTAGCCTGTTCAAGTGACTTGGGTTCCCTTTCTCTAAGGAAAAGTTCAAGGTCTCTATTACAAATAAATGCAAGCTGATCTCTAAATATTAAATCTGCTAATCCATCATAAGTCTTATTCATACCGGACATATCTATCCACCTTGTAAAATAACTTTTCATACGGCTGGTGAATTGCTGAAAAGTTTCACCCAAATCTGGTCTACACTTCTTATACCTTCTCTTAAATCCTTCTTCAGTTAACTCATACATTTTGAGTAAAGCCGCCTTCAACATATCATAATTCAATGCCTCTTTTACCAGCATTAATGCATATATATCAAGTGCCTTACGTTTGAGAAGTGCGTTCAAACTAGTAGCCCAATCCTCTTTCTTCCATTTCTGAGTTGTAGCATACCTTTCCAAAAAAGGTAAGAGAAAAGTCCAGTGAGTGCCACAATCACAAAACGCAGCCCTTCCCAGACCCCAAGTGGAAGAGGAAACCGACAAATCCAAACGAGCACAAATCGAACAAACGTACGAAAAGCACTAAGATTAGCTCTCTCTTCCCCAAGCGAGGTAATCGCAATACTAAAAGGACTGAAAAACACAAGAACAAAATGACACACGGAAAGACATACAAAAATCGCCTCGTAGAATAAACCACAAAGCTAGAAAGAGTAAGACTAACATCGGGACCACCGCCTTAGAACGGTCAGTAGAGTAAACCACCGGGGGGTGGGGGGTTAAAGCACTTTTACAGCTAGCTAACTTCAAACCTAAGCAAAAAAGAATCCATTTCATCTTTACCTTCATCAAATGCTGGTATTTTTTGGTGTCTTAGCAGTGACATAAGATTTATCTTCCTTATGCTGCACTGCAGGCTTTACATTTTGCTCTGCAGCTAACCTTTCCATTTCAAATATGTGTTTCTTTTGTTCAATGTCTTGCTGTATTTGCATTTTTTGCATCTCGCGTTCATGTGCTGCCTCAGCCTCGGCCTTAGCCTCCGCGAGTTCGCGTTCTTTTAATTCACGCGCTGCCGCGAGTTCGCATTCTTTTAATTCACGCGCTGCCGCGTGTTCACGTTCTCTTAATTCAAGCACTGCCGCTGCTTCTAATAATTCACGCTCGCGTGCTTGCGCCTCACGCTCGCGTGCTTGCGCCTCACGTTGCACTTTTCTCTCGTCGCGTAATCTATCTTGCTGATCCTTAATGAACGTAAGTGCATCGCCTTCATACCCTAAAGCCTCCCCTTGAGCTTTTTAATTTTCTATGGTCTCCATTTCTCAAAGTCCCAGTGAAACAATTAATAGCAAGAAGTTTGTTTCAATTAAGCACAAGTTTCATATGACAAGTCTCAGAAATTCACTTAATTAAATGCCCAAGAACTAAAATCAACTCTTAGTTTACACTGAAGTCTAACACGAAATAAAGCATTCCACTAATATGGATATCCACTAACTCTAGAAGAGGACAATAACAATACTCAAAATGATCATTGGCCAACGGCATCCACAATACCAAATAAACCCATATATCACTCCTCGTTGCCTATATCCTAATATAACACACAAAATGACTCTATGTTAATATCACAACTCTCCGAGTTATCAATGGAAATATGCACAACCCTACGTGTTAGCTTATCCGCAATAAACAACTGGAAAATAAACAATAAGCTTTTCTGACCTTATCCTTTCTTTATACTTGTTGTGCTGTATCCGTTGGTCTTACCATGGGACACACTACACACAATTGGCTACACAAAGCTGACCATGGTCCCGCTTGTCATTACCTTCTGAAATATACATGATTGACAGTGACTAATTTCACATAACTACATATAAAACATAAACAATGAAATACATTTATCTAAAAAGCACAATACATCTGATCCTCTGTTTGCAAATATAACGTGTCCAAAGTCACCGTAATCTCACTTCTGACACCATTGTCACATAAACAGACGAGCGTTGGGCCGCTGACGATGGACTAGACGCGATCACAAGCAATCAATGGATAAACGTAACACTTTATAAAAAAAAAGCATGTATTTAGAAAGTTAAGAAAAACTATAAAGCAATCTTCAAAATTTCATAAATTGAATGTCCGAGATATTTCTGGAAGATGCTGGCAGCTTCAGAAAAATAAAGCGTCAGTCTGAAAACACTTCTGCAACAAGGTATATCGGAACCCGAATTTTACGGTGACGTAGTGTACAGATTTAGAAAAATTGTAGGTAAATCTAACTTTTCGGAGCAATTCAGAAAACTTGTAAACCGTTATAAAAGAATTGGCTATAGCCTGGATATTATGCGGCAGACTGCATGCCTAGTTGTCAACCCAATCATTGTTGATGGCTATGCTTCACTCTTTAATTGCACGACGGCGGTTCGGGCCTCAGACTCAATGACGGCCTCTTCGTAAAACTTTAAACAGTGGGTTGGGGCTTGACGTTATGTCTTTGGCTTGGCCCGCCGTGGTTCAGCTATTAGTTTTCATTTACTCTGGCATACAGTAGAATTAGCCATGAGTACTCGTCTTTGTTTATTATAGTGATTAATTTGATTTTTTATGTTTTCGCTTTGATGCATTGACTGAGTTGGGAGCCTTTATGCGAACCGAATTTTTATGTATTTCTGTATTAAGAGTAGCATCGGGACACAGGGTGAAGTTAGCTAGCTGTAAAAGTGCTTTAAACCCCCCGGTGGTTTGCTCTACAGACCGTTCTAAGGCGGTGGTCCCGGTGTTAGTCTTACTCTTTGTTGCTTTGTGGTTTATTCTACGAGGCGATTTGTTGTATGTCTTTCCGTGTGTCATTTTGTTCTTGTGTTTTTCAGTCCTTTTAGTATTGCGATTACCTCGTTTGGGGAAGAGAGAGCTAATCTTAGTGCTTTTCGTACGTTTGTTCGGTTTGTGCTTGTTTAGATTTGTCGGTTTCCTCTTCCTCTTGGGGTCTAATCTTAGTGCTTTTCGTACGTTTGTTCGGTTTGTGCTTGTTTAGATTTCTCGGCTTCCTCTTCCTCTTGGGGTCTGGGAAGGGCTGCGGTTTGTGATTGTGGCACTCCCTGGACTTTTCTCTTACCTTTTTTTTCATAATTTTCACCATGTGGATAAAATTGAAAATAATGACATAACTTATCAGTCACTTGTGATGTAAACGGAAGTATACTCCATGCCATCTACTGGGTACCACTTGTACTTGATTGGATACAACTGGATACAACTTCCCGGAAAAACTTGTAGATGTCAAATCATGGTTATAGAGTGACGATGATAACAGGATACAAACACAGTGACGAAAACAGATACGTATGTGGGACCTGAAAATAAGTATCATGTCCTAGAAATCTCGATATCAAACATTACAAGATATTGCCTTATTAATTTCCACTAGGTATACAGAGTGTGTACGCCAAATGTTGTAATTCAACAAGTCCGTTGCAATTGATTATTATATAGCAAAATCAGATCCGAAAACCACAGGGACGCTGTTAATGACATATAATATTGTACATAATTATACTCAACACAGGCAGACACACAGACAGGACATATCTGACTAACACACCAAATTCTACATTAATCGGAGGAATGGAATCTCGACGATTACACATTCTTACAGGAAGAACCCATGCGTCTTCCACTGTAAGAATCCCTTTAGAACGCTAAAGGCTTCAATAAATTATAACTGCCATTACACCACAATGATTACTTGATCACACATCGTCCCCACGTAATCATTGGGTACAATATCTACATGCCATCGTCATAGCCTCAAACATGACTCCTTGCTGCTTGAGACATTTTACAGTATAAAATTCTAGTGAACAGACTTGTGTATAATCAAATAAAAAAGAACCTCTGTATAGGTGTTTAAGATAATTATCATATGTGTCACTTGCGTAAATTGTGTTAACTTCTGAATCTGTGTGCAGTTAACATAACGCCTAACTGTGTCGTACATTCAAGCGTATATGTCTGGTAATCATAAAGGTCAAAATAATATACATGTCAGATCAGAATATGTTATTTTAAAATATACTAGTGCTATCATTGCTCTGATCCATTTATCTCTCTACTCAAGTAAGAATATTAATGTTTGCATTCTGATCAGGGTCTACAGAACCGATCAGACTCACCTGACTGACCAGGATCTATAGAATCGACCAAATTGGTTAGGTTCTATACACCCGACACGGCTTATTCGTCTGATCAGGGTCTACATGTATAACCAAAGTGTACACGTCTGATCAGGATCAGCATATATGGTTGCAGTCTGTACATTTGATCAGGATCTACATACACGGCTTGCACACCTGATCACAGCCTACTGAATTGCACATAATGTCTGATTAAGATCTACATATCATGCCGGGGCTATTAAGTACGAACGATATATGAATCGCAACGAAGTAAAGCAATAAATTTACCTACTCGAATCTTAGCTGCGGTAAAGACGAGCAAGAATATTGCAAGAATAAAATTATATAAATTATTGACTTACCATGGTCAGATCCCCCGAGATACAGCACAACATCATAATATAATAGAAAGGAAAGCAGTGATCAGTCTTCAAATGAAAAATATTGTAGTGTGTGTAGTTCTATTTAACCAGAGAACTTTTATAGTAATGTGGCACGTTTTGAGCACGTGTCCACAAGAAACCCGTGATTTTCAAGATCTAAAAATAATATTCACAAGAATACCGTGATAGTCAAGATTTAAAATAACCTGTTCGATTTTCCGAACGATGCAAAATCTTACACAGCGACTGCTCAAACTATGAAGTAAGAAACATTTTTCTCTCGGAACGCAACAAAACTGCAAGATTACGAAATAAAATTGTCTCCCCATTCAAAAGATAGCCTTGAGACAAAAATCAATCCCAGAACAGTGAAGATACTGACCACCGAAGCTAGGTTCACTCGGAATATACAATGTTCTGGTAACCGTTCAAGTATATAGATGTAAATAATCAAATACACCCTCAGCATACATATCTCGTGATTGCCGTAATACCGTTACTTGAAAGCTGAAGTGTACCTACTCGCTTAAAAAGTAAAACAGTCATCTTTATCAGCGCTCTAGTTACGAATGCAATGATCTAACCTGGCACTAACAATCAAAACAAACTTCTTTTTATACTATTTACATATAAAAATATATTCAAGATAAAACAGGGACGTGACAGCAACAAAGTGGCCAAATGGCTATCCAAAAAAAAAGAGATGTAAGCGACATACACATTCAAAGACGAACTATAACAAAAATAAACCATGACAGAAGAACCGCCTTGGAACGGTCAGTGAAAAAGTATTTCAATAGGGGGAGGGGCCTTAAATAGATTTTACGTGGCCACAATCCTCGCCCTTTCTTCTGCCGCGGTTTAGATACATAATTTGTTCCGCATGAAGGCTTCCTAACTCATCATCAATAAGTTAAAGATATATTCAGTTAAGTTTGGGTAACTGGGTTGGCACCTTTTGGAGAGAAAGGGCTGCCAGTTCTGCTTGACGTCTGATTTTGTGGCAGTTTAATTATATTTTTCTGTCTTTCTCTTTGATGTTGAGAACTTGTTGTGGATATGATTGCATAAGTTACTGAGTTCACTTATTTGTTTTGTCGTCCTTTGTGAGCGTTGAGCCTATTCCGGGGTTTTAAAATTTTATATGAGGGTCACTTATGAGGCCTGATTGGCCGGAACTAGTTGGCATTTTGGCTGTTTTCGGTGTTAGTCTTACCTTTTGTTGCTTTGTAGGTTATTCTACAAGGCGATTTGTTTAAGGTTTGCCTGATGTTGTTTTGTTCTTGTGTTTTTCGGTCCTTTGAGCATTGCGATTACCTTCGTTCGTTCCGTTTTCGACAAGGTGCTGATTTGCGTACTTATTTCATATAATTAAAGAAAAGTCAAAAACGATTGCCTTTGGAAACAAAGAACACAAAATGTCACGAAAATTGGAGACTTGGTTTGATTGATTCTCTTCATATGCAACACTGTAGTTTGCGAGGCTGCTTTCGCACCCTAGCGCTGGCTTAAGCGGTATTCGATTTTCAAAATAACCGGGATGGGCTCAATGATCGCAAAGGAAACAAACTATAGCCTGCACTATGATGACAGTACGGGGAGACTTTCTACGGCCGCCACACAGCACAACACAGCTACAGTAGAATAAAATAAAAGTCCAAAAGGATCTTTTGCGGTGCCTTGGGAGGGTTATTCTTTATGAGTGTGTCCTTTTCTGGGCATTCTATATTTTATATTCAGAGATACTTGGCGGCATTGCTGACCAGCTGCCGGCGGCTGCGATTTTAATGCATTAGCGGCATATGTGACATGTGACATATGTCACGTGTTATGTAACGTGACACATCTGCTATTCCTCACCCAATTGTTTGCTGAGGATGCATAGCAGCTAGGCCTTGTGGGTTTAATTGATGTTTTTGGTTTCTAATTGATTATATTTCCCATTGTTATTATTTTGGAACTGGTATGTTTGTTTTTTTTTTGTTTTGTTTTTTTTTGTTTTTTGTTTTTTTGTTTGTTTGTTTTTTTGTTGTTTTTTTTTCAATAAGACGTTTCTTGATATTGTTATACTCGGAAACAAAAAAAAAATCGGAATATAAAATATGTCCATTTAATAACAAGAGCCATTGTACATATTTATATTTATGTTTGTTTTGCATGATTATGTCAGTCTTTGCATTATGGATTTTTTGGAATAAATCATTCTGAGAGAAACTCTGTTGTTTCGCAAGTTAGACTGTGACATTCTGCATTATGTGACTGAACAGGGTCGCATAAACAAACCAGTGAAAAGCGGTACTGTCAAAAAGAGTTACAAACATAATTAGTCAAATGGGAAGTAAATGTATCTGTTACAGAGGGTCCAGTGTGTCTTTAAGAAGCTGTGTTTCGACCTGATTATTATCGTAAAAATATATTTTCGCTATTTTCAAATTAAAATTGCGAAATATAATATTAGTACATTTCAATTCCAGCTACACGTGTTCACAATGGTCCAGAGACCCAAAACAGTCATGAGACAAATAGAAAAGTCAAGACATACTACAATATTAAGTCAAAAAACATAATTATGGGAAAGAACGGCAAGATATTTGATCACAAAACAAAACAGAAAGATTCAAAAGAGAAACATGATACAACAGAAGACACACCGGATGAGAGTTTACCAGAGCATCTCAGAATGAAGCCGTATCCATCGACACCTTTGTTAAAAGAAACGGTAAGAGAAAACTATAGGTACTGTTATAAAGGTTGTTCCTGGTTATGCAAGTTTAATTAAATAAATGTTTCAACAATGAAAGTATTCCACCTGTAAATGGAAATTTATCTTTGCACGCTTCAATAACTGACAACTTGTTTTCATCTGACAAAGTCGCGCAACCACAACAAAAAGCACAACAGAAATCCATAAAGTATTCACTGTAGCTTTGGCTGTAAAGTAAAGCCCCTTTAAAATATTTAATAATTTATTGAGCCCATTCCGGATTTTGGAAACCTTGTATAAGGGTCATTGGTGAGGCATAATTGCCGAAACTAGCTAGTCTGTTCCAGTATAATTAACATTTAGCTTGTTTCCGTTTATTCATTTCTTCTTTGTTTGTGCTACTGTGGTTTCATATGTGGCGTCTGTGTTGTCGTTATTTGCTCCTCGTCTCTCCTTCTTTTGGTGCATCGGGACGACTGTGCTTCGTGATTGTGGCATTACCTGGGTATTTTTTATCGTATTTTTGTGAGGACTCTAAAGGATCATTTCTTTTAGAGCCTGTTTATCTTCACTACAACTAGATTAAGTATAAAACGTCTCCCTGTACTTCCCGTATATATATATATATATATTTCTGGTCTATTGTGATCATTGAGCTAATTCTGGAGATTCTAGAAATTTTATGAGAATTACTGGTGAAGCATAATTGGCCGAAACTGGTAGTCTTCTGTCCCAGGAACCTTTTCAGCTGTTTTTCAGTTTGACAATGTGTTCATTGCTTTTAAGGTTCATTCCATTTAAAATGTATTTCTCTATAATTGGTGTAAGTGCCATTGGGCGACCGTAATACGCTTCTACATACCTCACAATAGTGTAGTTTATATTTTCTGGTCCTTTGTAATCTTTTAGCCTATTCTGAACCTTTCTTTTTAATTATACGAGAGTCACTGATAAAGGATAATTGGCCGAAAAACTTATAGCCTAGTCAAGAACACTTGATACTTCAGTTGTTTTCTGTTTTATGTGTGCGTTCATTCATTACTGTAGTAATGTGGTTGCAACGTTATCAAAGATATGATATATTACATATTCATTTTAATTATTCTATTCATTGTTATAGTATAAAAAAAGAGAAGAGAAAAGTCCAGGGAGTGCCACAATCACAAAACCGCAGCCCTTCCCAGACCCCAAGAGGAAGAGGAAACCGACAAATCTAAACAAGCACAAACCGAACAAACGTACGAAAAGCACTAAGATTAGCTCTCTCTTCCCCAAGCGAGGTAATCGCAATACTAAAAGGACTGAAAAACACAAGAACAAAATGACACACGGAAAGACATACAACAAATCGCCTCGTAGAATAAACCACAAAGCAACAAAGAGTAAGACTAACACCGGGACCACCACCTTAGAACGGTCGGTAGAGCAAACCACCGGGGGGTTTAAAGCACTTTTACAGCTAGCTAACTTCACCCTGGGTCCCGATGCTACTCTTAATACAGAAATACATAAAAATTCGGTTCGCATAAAGGCTCCCAACTCATTCAATGCATCAAAGCGAAAACATAAAAATCAAATTAATCACTATAATAAACAAAGACGAGTACTTATGGCTAATTCTACTGTATGCCAGAGTAAATGAAAACCAATAGTTGAACCACGGCGGGCCAAGCCAAAGACATATCGTCAAGCCCCAACCCACTGGTTAAAGTTTTACGAAGAGGCCGTCATTGAGTCTGAGGCCCGAACCGCCGTCGTGCAATTAAAGAGTGAAGCATAGCCATCAACATTGATTGGATTGACAACTAGGCATGCAGTCTGCCGCATAATATCCAGGCTATATCCAATTCTTTTATAACGGTTAATAAGTTTTCTGAATTGCTCCGAAAAGTTAGATTTACCCACAATTTTTCTAAATCTGTACACTAAGTCACCGTAAAATTCTGGTTCCGTTATACCTTGTTGAACCATTATAAAAATTTCAGGATATAACCAAATTTGCATCAGAAAAAACATTTCTTTAGCCAATTTTTATCCTGAAAAGGAATGTATACGTATCTTAACACTACAGTCTAAGTTACATTCTTAACTTATAATAAGAAAGATTATTCTTATTTTTGCTCTTCTTCCGTCAAAAGTTAATACAAGTTTGAAGAATAAAATCTTGTTTTTAAAATCTATTTCTTCCCTCAAAATTGATGTACATGTGTTCAAAAAGCCTGTAAAAATATACACTAAAAATTTCATGTAGATCGGATGATAAATAACAATTTTATTGGTCTCAAATGTGTGCAGCACTAGAACCTTAACAACGACTATGACGATGGATAACGTTTGGTTGTAAAATTGGCAAGACCTTTAATACAACGATGTAGTTTGACTTTCCTAAGAACATTGTTTCAATTTCAAAAAAAATTAAGCATGTTGTTTTTCATGAGGTGGGGGCTTAAATAAGCGCGAAACTTCACCCTTAATTCTGATGTAGCTCCAAATTACAAATGTAAGTTTGGCCCGCATAGGGTCCTGAATCTCAGCTATGAAACATTAAAGTGAAACATATATTTATGAAACAAAGCAAATGGCTCAATGGCGACCTGAAAGACTTTGGAAATGCCCTCAGAAATTGAGAAATACTTGGTTGTTACATTTAGATAGGAATTTATCCTTGTTCCATCAGTGATTTAATTTGATTTACATGCTTTCCTAGGGTGTTTCACTGATTAAGTTAGGAAGCCAAACAATTAGTATGTAATTTTTCAACGTTTTAGCCAAGGGTGAAGAATTGGTGCTAGTGAAACAGATTTTAACATCAGGGAAGTTTTACTACTAATCGATCTAATGCAGTTGTTCCTATGTAATTTTTTGATAGCCATTTGGCCACTTTTGCGGGAAAGTAACTGTCCGTTTGGCTCTGCTAATGATGTTTCCATTAGGGTCTAGTTATTTAGTGTTTGAGTTTCTTTTCCTTTGATGTCTCTGATGGGAGGTGTGGAATAATTGTATCGATTCCTGATCATTGTCATCCCTTCCATTTTGCATACATGTAGTTGAGAGCCCACTTATGGTTGATAACTTTGCTTCCCTGTTTAATTGCACGACGGTAGATCGGTCTTAATACTTAATGATGGCTCCCTCCCCAATCTGTTTCAGATGGTTGGCGCCTGACTATCAATGTCTGTGGTCGCGTCCATCGTGGTCCTATTTGTGTTTTTCTTGTGTTCTTGGCATTGCTTTGTTTCGTCTCGGGGTTTGTTTTTTTTTTTTTTTTTTTATAATATGTGTTTACTGTCAATCTTCACTGATGAGGTGGAGGACTCCTATGCGGACCGAACATATATTTGTAATCTATTGCTTCATCATAATTAAGTGTAAGGTTTCGCGCGAGTAATTGACGTATCCCACCCCAATCTGTTTCAGATGGTTGGTGCCTGACTGTCAATGTCTGTGGCCGGGTCCCTTGTGGTCCTTTTTGTGTTTTTTCTTATGTTTTGGTTTCAGATCGCTATTACGCCCATTTCATTTGCGTATTATTATTATTATATGTGTTTCTCTGTGATGTTACACAGATGAGGTAGAGGACTCTTATGTGGACAGAATATATATTTGGAATCTATAGCTGCATCAGACTTAAGTGTGAGGTTTCATGCGAGTAAAACTGGTTTAAGCCCCTCGCTCTGACCTTCCCCACCCACCAACAATAGTTTTCCTACTGTCGTTCCAAGGCCTTACCTCTATTGCTATTCTTTTTGCGTCGGTGGATTCATAGGTGAAGTTAGTTTTGTCATTATTTGTTCATCATCTCTCCTTCTTTTGGTGCCTCAAGAGTGCTGTGCCTCGTGATTGTGGCTATTCCTGGGTATTACAAATAAACTATATCAGCAATTCGCATTTTCTGGGTGTCTTCACTTACATTTGTCTTATTTTGTCCCTGCACACCAAGTCCCTTCTGCATAGGAGTCTACTCTCAAACGAGAGTATTTGCTCCAACGGGGAGCAATTACTTTGCTATTAGAGTAGACCACTTTCGAGAAGGAGGCAAACCGACTTTGACAGTTGTCTCCCCTAAAAGTGTAAACATTTTATGTAACTATTCACACCAGTCGGTGTCACCATTAGTGGTTAACCCGTTTAAGCATAGCGTACGATAAAAGAGACATTGGCAAACAGTGTCTGCCATACATGAAAAACAAACAACGCACAAACAGAAAGGAACTGAGAGCAACGTGGGCAGAGACTGAAGGTGACAGTAATGCTAGCATCAGGAGAAGAAAATAAGCCATAATTACAAAAATGAAAAGCAGTAAACAACGCACAAACAGAAAGGAACTGAAAGCAACGTGGGCAGAGACTGAAGGTGACAGTAATGTTAGCATCAGGAGAAGAAAATAAGTCATAATAACAAAAATGAAAAGCAGTACAGCGGTTAATCACAATGCTAGAAATCAAACAGGACTTCAACATAGTGAGGATTATATTTCCTTTGGGATCATTGAGCCCATTGTGGTTACTTTGAAAATCGAATACCGCTTTTGCAGCCTTGTACATTACATTGATCATATGAATAGACTTAATAACACCGATCCTCCGATTTTCATTCTTATTTTTTCAAAGGAAACCTTTTAGATTTTTTATATTAATATCAGAGAAGGGTCACAAAGCTTTAAACGAACAAATAACATAGGAACAACTGCATTAGATCGATTAGTAGTAAAACTTCCCTGATGTTAAAATCTGTTTCACTAGCACAAATTCTTCACCCTTGGCTAAAACGTTGAAAAATTACATACTAATTGTTTGGCTTCCTAACTTAATCAGTGAAACACCCTAGGAAAGCATGTAAATCAAATTAAATCACTGATGGAACAAGGATAAATTCCTATCTAAATGTAACAACCAAGTATTTCTCAATTTCTGAGGGCATTTCCAAAGTCTTTCAGGTCGCCATTGAGTCATTTGCTTTGTTTCATAAATATATGTTTCACTTTGATGTTTCATAGCTGAGATTCAGGACCCTATGCGGGCCGAACTTACATTTGTAATTTGGAGCTACATCAGAATTAAGGGTGAAGTTTCGCGCTTATTTAAGCCCCCACCTCATGAAAAACAACATGCTTAATTTTTTTTGAAATTGAAACAATGTTCTTAGGAAAGTCAAACTACATCGTTGTATTAAAGGTCTTGCCAATTTTACAACCAAACGTTATCCATCGTCATAGTCGTTGTTAAGGTTCTAGTGCTGCACACATTTGAGACCAATAAAATTGTTATTTATCATCCGATCTACATGAAATTTTTAGTGTATATTTTTACAGGCTTTTTGAACACATGTACATCAATTTTGAGGGAAGAAATAGATTTTAAAAACAAGATTTTATTCTTCAAACTTGTATTAACTTTTGACGGAAGAAGAGCAAAAATAAGAATAATCTTTCTTATTATAAGTTAAGAATGTAACTTAGACTGTAGTGTAAAGATACGTATACATTCCTTTTCAGGATAAAAATTGGCTAAAGAAATGTTTTACTGATGCAAATTTGGTTATATCCTGAAATTTTTATAATGGTTCAACAAGGTATATCGGAACCAGAATTTTACGGTGACTTAGTGTACAGATTTAGAAAAATTGTGGGTAAATCTAACTTTTCGGAGCAATTCAGAAAACTTATTAACCGTTATAAAAGAATTGGATATAGCCTGGATATTATGCGGCAGACTGCATGCCTAGTTGTCAATCCAATCATTGTTGATGGCTATGCTTCACTCTTTAATTACACGACGGCGGTTCGGGCCTCAGACTCAATGACGGCCTCTTCATAAAACTTTAACCAGTGGTTGGGGCTTGACGATATGTCTTTGGCTTGGCCCGCCGTGGTTTAACTATTGGTTTTCATTTACTCTGGCATATAGTAGAATTAGCCATGAGTACTCGTCTTTGTTTATTATAGTGATTAATTTGATTTTTATTTTTTCGCTTTGATGCATTGAATGAGTTGGGAGCCTTTATGCGAACCGAATTTTTATGTATTTCTGTATTAAGAGTAGCATCGAGACCCAGGGTGAAGTTAGCTAGCTGTAAAAGTGCTTTAAACCCCCGGTGGTTTATTCTACGAGGCGATTTGTTGTATAGAAAAAGGTAAGAGAAAAGTCCAGGGAGTGTCACAATCACAAACCGCAGGCCTTCCCAGACCCCAAGAGGAAGAGGAAACCGACAAATCTAAACAAGCACAAACCGAACAAATGTACGAAAAGCACTAAGATTAGCTCTCTTACCGTGTATGTCTTACCGTGTGTCATTTTTTTCTTGTGTTTTTCAGTCCTTCTTGTATTGCGATTACCTCGCTTGGGGAAGAGAGAGCTAATCTTAGTGCTTTTCGTACATTTGTTCGATTTGTGTTTGTTTGGATTTGTCGGTATCCTCTTCCTCTTGGTGTCTGGGAAGGGCTGCGGTTTGTGATTGTGGCACTCCCTGGACTTTTCTCTTACATTTTTTTTTATTTTCTTTGTAAAGTTTTATACTTCCCATTGAGTATTTCTTGTCATACAAAATCGCCATGGTCAATAACACGTTTTCTCTTTTTGCACTCATCATCCAGTGGTTTATACAAATACTGCCCAGAAGTAATTCTAATACATTGCTAAACTGTGGAAACTAATCAGTTATCAATGTCATGTTTTCTATGTATGTTAGCAAAATACCCTGTCACAACAGGAAAAAGATAATAGGTAGGTGGCCTTTTTATATTTGTATATATAAAATGAAACTTACTAAATTATTGGGTCTAAATGCGATTTATTCCGAAACTGTTGGGTCCTCAGGTCGATTATTGGGTCCTTCAATGTCGATTGTTGGGTCTTTTAATGTTTTTTTTTTAATGGAAATTTACAATGGAGGACCCAACATTTATGTATGTTTATATATATATATATACACATAAACATGCCTCAAGTATTGGTTATTGGTGTATCGGTCAGTCATGTATTAAGTGGACAGGTGCCTAAAAATTGAAGAATAAAAGGGTCATATTGGTGCTACAGATTTTAAGGGATAAACTGGGTGGGAAAGAAAGGTGCTAGATCATTAGGTAGGTATAGAACAAGCAAGACTAGTAAAAATTCAGGATGTTTGAACCACATACGAAATCATTACTATGTGAACTCATTACTACGTTAACTTTGCGCTTGTTTGGTTTTGTCTGTTTCCTCTTCCTCTTCGTGTCTGGGATGGGCTGCGGCTTGTGATTGAGGCACTCCCTGGATTTTCTTTTACCTTTTTTTTTTACTTTTCCAAGTAAACTATTTTTTTTAGCTCGCCGGGAGAGCTTACGCTGTCACCCAGTCGTTGGCGTCGGTCCGCGTCGGCGTCCGCGTTAGCACAATGTTTAAGTTTTCAAAAGTGAGCGAAGTATTTTTTTAATTATCTCAGGTGCTGCTTTCATATTTGGCCTACACCTACCTTAGGATAAGACCCTTCAATAGTATACACCCCCATTCCCAAGTTAGACCCTCTCTATATATCAACGTCATTTACACCCATGTTTAAGTTCTGCGTTTAAGTTTTGAAAAGTGTACGTAACTGCTGAAGTTTTCAATTTATCTCTTTAATATTTGGCCCACACCTATCTTAGGGTAAGACTTTTCAATAGCATACATTCGTTTCTCAGTTTGATCGTATGTCTAGGTCACAGTCAGCTCATACTTTGTCATTTAATCCTTGTTCAAGTAATGCGTTTAAGTTTTGAAAATTATACGTAACTGCTGAAGTATTCAAGATAGCGCTTTAATATTTGGCCCACGCCTACCTTAGGGTAAGGCTTTTTAATAGCACACATCCCTTCCTCGGTTTGACCTTCTGCCTAGGTCAAGGTCAGGTCATATTTTGTTCATTTACAGCTGTGTTTAAGTTTTGAAAAGTGTACATGACAGCCGAAGTACGTAAGATATAGCTTTCATATTTCGTCCACACCAACCTAAGGGATTCAGCTTCGTGTCCATCTACTGGCAGAAAATATTGTTTTGGTAAGAATTAAAATATAGGTCAAGGTCAAGCTTGTTGTGGAGGATGATACGCACAATGCAAGCATTCCGATTGCAGTGTCCATGTAATAGGCACATGTAATAGTTAATTGCCTCATTAGGTGTTGTAATACTTTGTCTTATATATCTCCATGTGTCTTCTCAGATTTTGTCTTTCCTTTTCTCAATCTATTTCTTTTCCCCTTGGGTCCTGATTTTCCTAATCAACCAATCAATCAGTCAGTCACAGTCTTCTTAACAGTGATCACTTACAAAGATTTTTTTTATATCGGATCCCCTTTCCGGCCAGCTGCGTTCTCTTCTGACAATTCTTGTTCTTTCCGTCATAATTTGAGTAGTTTTACCCCAAAACTCCCACTTATGTTGAAATATATACTTTCAAAATTAATGAGACTAGTGAAGAATCACTATATATCAGCAGCTGGAGTAAGAGTCTCAAAACTATTTGGTCTGCTAATAAAGCTATGGACAGGAGAACACATTTCTTACATATGGCCCAAAACTATCGCCTAAATGACGTCAGCAACATTGCATTGTTATATTGACGCAAACAACGTTCGATCTGAAGAAATGAATATTTCACTGTCGAGCGATTACCAGTTTTTCTTTCACCGGAATAATTTGATATTTCATCCTTAGAAATGTAATCAATATGCTAGTTGTGTCTTTCTCTGTTTCAGCTCGACGGAAATCTCGAAGATGAATACAATACAGAGTCGAAAGAAGTAGCATAATATATGGATTGATGTGCCACTTGGTTTTTAGCTCTACCATAGGTTACTGCGAACAAAACACCTACTAAATGAGTATAATCAAAATAGGAAAGAATTTGCTCCCTTGGGGATGCACTTTAAAGTCTAACTTTTTTATCCTCACAAGGGGTGCAAAATTTGCACTTTCCCTACGACAGCAAAGGGGGGGAAACTCGTCGTGGGAAGGATTTGTCTCCAGCTTCCTGATCTCATTCACCTGACAAACTTACCAAGTTAGGGACTGTTTTAATCTCAAGAATAAAAGTCCTTTCCGGAGAGGTGCTTGTTGGTCGAACAAAATTAGACAAAAATGTAGATATTATATGGCTTTAATGCAAGTTCGTTGTTGTCTTATATTGTGATCTTTATTATGTACTTTATTTTTATTGTAGTTAATTTGTAGGTTGGTCTTTCTTTTTGTACTGATAATTTCCTGTTGTATATATTTGCAAATAGTTTTGCTTAGTGTGTTTATTTTTAATTTTATTTATTTGAAATTTCATGGTTACATACATACATACATACAAAAAAGTACATATATATGTTGCTTGAAGTAATGTTTCATTTTTTTCTAAATACAATGCTTACTATTTGGTGTTCAGTGGGCGCCAAATTCTAGCTTTGATTGTTTGATTTGGATTCTTCGAGGTCATTGTTACGACACGCAATAGGACACGGTGTAGGATGACCCCATTTTGTATTTGTAAGGAACCTTTTATTCCCTCCCCCCCCCCCTCTCCCCACCCCCCACCCCCACTCTATTTTCTACCCATACGTGTAAAAGTTGCGTAATTTATATCTTACGATATTTTAAATAGGTTAAACCGCTTTCACAGCCTTAAAGTTAGAATCACGAAATAAAGCGTCTTGCACGGGTATAGTTTTACTACATATAAACCCCCGAAAATGTTCCAGTGAGAGGGTAATCAGAGAACGTAAAGAGTATCATCGGAACTCTCGTTGAAATTATTTCGGTGAGTGGTATTTTTATATTATTTTAATTAAATTGTTTTGTGGGTTTTTTTTATTACGTCCGAGACTGAAATGGAAACCTATAAATTATTAATTGAATATTATGCGCAGTTTGATCCGATTCTGCATATGTTACCTGGGTTATTTCGGGAGTACCGAACAAGCTTCGCTAGGTTGTGCAGTCCGATCGGAGTTTCCCCAGTTTGCGCGAGCTGTAGCTGCGGACGAGAGTGCTGAGCAGGCTGCGCAGGCCATGTGCAGTCTCATCAGGGTCTCTTTCTAGCAGGCGCAAAGTGTAGTTAGAATGAATGAGACCAGTGCAGGATTGGACTTGCCAATGCATTCAAAGTACAGCACCATAGGAAATTGCGCCGGTCAATAAATAATAGAAACCGCAGGCATGCACGCACCCACAGACACGTGCATTTATGTATTAGCGGATACGCAATTTTGTAGTATAAAAAATTGAAGTAAAAATAATAGTAGACGCAGACGAAATGGCGTCTGCCGAAATTCTTATAAAATTAGTGTGTAAGTTTTCTGTTTAATGTGCCGTCTGCTGAAATTCATCTGGGCACAGTTGGATGGATCCAGTACTACTCTTCCTTTAAATCATATTTCAGCATTCGGATTTATTGATAACTTCTGGTACAACCAGAAACAAAAAAAGGAAGTGTCTTGTTTATAATTAGGGTCTCGACATTTGGAATTCCATAGCCCTGATTGTTATCCGGGCATTCCTATTTAATAGGAAAATGTGTTAATTAAATGAAGTTTGCATATGACGTTGGCGGGCGACGTTGCCGACAGTTAGCGGACACTCACTGTCGGCGACGCTGACATCGACAATAGGGAAGTAGGTCAAGGATGAGTCCGTCGACGTCAGTAATAGATCAGTATGACGTCGGGAATTCAGCCGCGACGGCAATGACGCCACTCATTCTACCTCATGACGTACGTCGTCATTGTAGAAGAAAAGTATAGAATCATGACAGCAAGCTTCATCTTGTATTACTGCAGAATTGTATACACGGGTGGTACACCTAGGAACTACCATGAAATTGTGTTAACGTAATTTCGTTCCCACGCCACATCCGGGGATAGCGGGGTAGTGCCAACGTCATAAAACAGACAAACAAAGGTTGGTGTCATTTTTATTTTTATTTTATTTTACGACGACGAACGAATTATGAGGAAACCGGACAATGTGGTTCCATGTAAATATGTCTCAGCTTCCTCTATGGACCCACATTTTATTGGAAAAGTCATTTGCTTTCTGCAAATCTTTCTACCCGCACTGAGCATCGGACAACTTGTCCCCCGAGTATTTTGTCAGTGCGAAGAATTTAGCCTGTCTCCGTCAAATTGAGCTGACATTTGAAAACATTCGCCGATGAAAATGATAAAAAGGCCCTTCCTAAGCGTTCCTACATCGAAAACAAATCAAGTGTAAAAGAGTCAGGTCCCGTTTTTCAGGCGTGGTAGTTCCAAGATCACCGTGGTAATTACCATGCTATCGGGGTAGTTCCAACGATTTAGCAGTAGTTCCCACGACGTAATATTCTTTTTCAGATACGCCAATACTCTGGTACAGACATTTCTTCAATTTTAATTGATATGCGTTTAATACGGGGAAGTATTCCAAGTATGGCTTCAATTTGAAAATAGGATATAATTGTTGTCTGATACAACACGCATTTACATCAAAATACTCGGGGGACAAGTGGTCCGATGCTCAGTGCGGGTAGAAAGATTTGAAGAAAGCAAATGACTTTTCCAATAAAATTTGGGTCCATAGAGGAAGCTGAGACATATTTACATGGAACCACATTGTCCGATTTCCCCATAATTCGTTCGTCGTCGTAAAATAAAATAAAAATAAAAATGACACCAACCTTTGTTTGTCTGTTTTATGACGTTGGCACTACCCCGCTATCCCCGGATGTGGCGTGGGAACGAGATTACGTTAACACAATTTCGTGGTAGTTCCTAGGTTTACCACCCGTGGTATAGTTATTAGGTTTATTGTTTTGTTATAGATAGCCCTTCCAAGGTGATCCCATGGTTTACTACTGACAACGTCCTCTGACCAGTAGAAGGTGTCAGAGAACTACAATTTGTCCATGGGAACTAACTGTAAGGCTAACAGAGAAGGTTTCATTATAGTTAGCCATAGTGCTAGCAGAGAAGATTTCATAATTGCGAGCCATAGGGCGAGCAGAGAAAGTTCAATCATAGTTACTCATAGGGCTAACAGAAAGAATATTTATAATAATATTCTTAAAAACAATAATTATCATAATAATATTTTCGGAATTCCAAGTGTCCAAACGGGGCCAAATAATTAAATGTGATTAAAAGGTCTTGAGGGGGGAGGGCTTTCTCTTCGCATCGGCACGGTAGAGTTTTCCGCACTCGGTTGGAAGTAAACTGGTCATTCAAACAATTGATTAACCAAGCCAGGTAAATCACCTGTAGCGCCACTTGTTTATTTATAGTAACTTAAATTCGGCTAAATTGGTTGCTAAACGCATAAAGCGTAAAAAGCGCATAAAGCGTGAAAGTGATGCTTTTCAAAGTTATAGCCTTACTATATATATATTCACCGACACTGTCCAATGAAGGACAATCAGGCAACGGAACAGTGCCATCAGTGAACAGTTCAGTGAATGGTATTTTCATATTAATATTATTTAATTGTTTGTAGGTTTTTCTGTTCGAATTCCGAGAAGCAGAAAAGTGTCTGAAAAGAGTCTGAACAGGAAACCCGCAAACTATATATTGCAGCGCATGCTAGTCCGATTCTGTATATGTTACCTGAGTTATTTAGGAATACCGAGCGGGCTGCGCTGTCGTGCAGTCTGGTCGGAGTTTCTCAGGTTGCGTGAATTGTAGTTGCTGTCGTGAACACTGAGCAGGCTGTGCTGGCATGTGCAGACTGATCAGTCCTTTCGTGGCAGCAGGCGCAATGTGTAGTTTAGTCTATACGAATAAAAACAGTACAGGGTCCGAATAGCCAGTTTGTTATGTGCGGTACCATATGAATCACGTACGCACAAAGATAAGGTTTTACATGCGCATACGCAACACGTGAACATACGCACGAACATACAGGCATGCACACACCCACATACATATGCAAGGTTTTTGTTTTTGTGAAACATTAATTTAAATCAGTTGTATTAAAAATGTAATGGTTGTTAGGTTTGTAAGACAATTTTTGTACCGTAGTATTTGTTCCGTCTGCGGAGATTTCTTAAAGCTTTTCCGATTTCGTCTGATCAGGGCAGGGAGTTACTAAAAGTTGGAGTTGATCCTATACTACTCTCCCTCTGATCATAATTCGGAAGTCGAGTGTGTTTGACAATTGTAATGTCAGTGACATTTCGGATTGCGACATTTGGAATGTCATATCCCTGATTGTCATTCAGACATTATAATCAGTATAAAGCCGTATATATGGAAATGGAGTTTGCATATGACGTTAAGTGGGCGACGTTGCGGACGGTAAGCGACGCTCACCGTCGATCACGCCGACGTCATTAAAAGGGAAGTCTAACACTCCTCGCCTACACAGCCACGGCGGAAGCGTGCGACGCTATCTAGCGCCGTTCCGACGTCATTTTGACACTTTTCTGACGTCAGTCTTCGTTTCCATGACGTTAAACGGTGTAACGTCGTTTCCTCGCGTCACTAATATAAGAAATTCGTGTAAACGTCAGCGTTACAGTCAAAACTGTTGGCGGTATTTCTTTATTCAGTGGCTGAGTTGGAAGAATCTGAAGGATACAATTACTTTTTCGTCGTTTTCTGTGTTAGAATCGAAATAGATCAGCTCTCTTGCGTGATTTGTTGAGTAATAAATCACAGTTTGTCGGTCAGTTGTAAGAAGATAAATCACTGTCGCTCCGCGCTCGTGATTTGATTTACGAGTACTTTACAACTGACCTCCAAACAGTGATTTATTACTCAACAAATCACTGCTAGAACTGATCTATTTCTTTAATAAGTCAGGGATGAGTCACGTCGACGTCAGTAATGCGTCTGTAATGGGTATTCAGCCGCGACGTCATTGACGTGACTCATTCTATACGGTGACGTGCGTCGTTGGAGAATAATGGGTAGAATCATAACAGCAGACTTCATCTTGTATTATTGTAGGATATGTCCTTAGTCTTTGTTTGTGTTTCAAGAATATTCTTCCAAGAATACAGTCGAACCTCAATGGCTCGAACATCTTCGGGACCATGGAAATTCGTTCGAGACATGGGTAGTTCGAGCCACTGAAGGTAATCATGGCGCCAGTTCAGGAAGCAAATAGCGGTAATTTAGGGAAATATTTTCGATTTTCTACACATTGATTGTATGTTGTGTGTGAGGCGATTCTAATGAGTACACACAACATACAATCCCATGATAAAATAAGAAAAAATCATTAAATATTTGTTTTCTTGAGCTATTGGAAGAATTTTGTAGGGACTGAAAAAAGAGTTCGAATCATCCACGGTAAACGAGCCATCCGTGTTCGAGCCATTGAGATTATGCTGTATTTTGATTTTGATGTTCAATACCTAAATAGAGAACAAGAGGTCGAGCAGAGGCCGACAAAGGAATCCGCTGAAGAATGTTTCTCGGATGTTTAGGTGCATCAAGAAATGTTTTAGGTCTCGATGACCAGTAGATTATATACAGCACGTAGGCTGTGATAAAAAAAGATCATATTCTAAAGTGAAAATAAAATTATCGTGGGAAAATGCGTCTAATAGACCAGGTTAATCAAGCAATATACCCAGTTTAAGTCCCAAACCGTGCCAACGTGAAGGGACTTACTTGGAATTGTCTACTGTGTTGTCTGTATTATGTTATATACGTTGTAAATAGTATATGTAACAAAAAAAATGTAAAAGATTCTAACTTTGTTAGTCTTCTGTGTAATGGTACAGTTAGGCATCACCCAACCCGGAGCTTAATCAAATTGGAAGTCACCCTCGGTGGATCTTGGCCGCCTATCGCGTAACACAGTCATTCTTTTAAAGTTGATTGTGTTTTGTATCTTCTTGTAAACTAGTCGCTGTAATGTAGCTTTTTCATGTATACTTTCATATATACTTTCATGTTGTTGTTACTGCTTGTATCTCTGCTTATGTGACACTTTTACATTTTCATGCAAAAGAAATTCTTCTGTTTTTTGCTTTTTTTTTTTTTTTTTTTTTTTTTTTTTTGTTTCTTTTGTGAAGTCCTTATAATATGGTATTTGAACAGTTTCATCGTATTTACCTTAAGTGTTCGAACTCTTAACTCCTTGCCATTCTTGCCCCAAATTTTGAACAAGTCAAATTTATCACCTGTTAAATTATCTGAAAACTGCTGGATGTGTGCCAACCAATGTAGACCCATATCAGACGCCACAAAAAAACACGGTGTCTGTTCTGGGTCCACACAGTTTGTACTGGCCTTTTTTGTCCGAAAACATAAAGCAAAAACGATAACTTATGTCACTGAAACAAACGATCATTGATCGAATTTATACAGGGTTTTATTATACTGTTTTAATTTAGGAGAGTACAGAAATAAAAATTCAAAATGGTTGCCTTTGGAAACAAAGACCACTCAAAAGAATGACAATCGGAGAATTGGTTGTATTAAGTATTTTCATATGCATCAATGTAGTTCGCGAGGCACCTTGCGATTGTGGTTGATAATTTTGCTTCCTTCTTTAAATACATGTTCGAAATTCCTTAAATATATCTTTTTCAGTGACATTAAGAATCTGTTAAGCGAAGCAAGAGTATCTAGAGTATTCAGAGCGCGTGTTTTCCTCAACATACACTGTCGGTGCTATTTGAACGCATCAGCGAAGCGAATCTAATCAGTGCTCACAACGTGTGTTTTCCTTTCTTTAAAATAGAACACATTGTGTTGTTTAGATTCGCATCGGATACATTTTATTACGAAAACACGCCTATTCAAATCATTTAAAAAAAAACATGCCTATTCAAAAATACTGAAAATTTTACCACCAAAAAATGAAAATTTTCAGATAAAAGAATTCTGATATTCTTCATATTTCTGCTCAAAATGTAGATTGTAGGTACTCGTTTGAACCGCCTCGACGAGGCGGTTCTAACGAGTACCCACAATCTATGTGTTTGAGCAGAAATAAGAAAAATAATGTATACCCCTGTAAACCCCAGTTTTCTTATATAAAAGTGGGGTTTATGGGGGTCAAAATTATATAGGCATGTTTTCGTGATGACATTGAAAATTTCTTCACCAAAAACTGAAAGTTTTAAAATAAAAATTCTGATATTTTTCATATTTCTGCTCAAAACATAGATTGTGGACACTCATTAGAACCGCCTCGCCGATGCGGCTCTAACGAATATCCACAATCTATGCTTTTTAGCAGAAATAAGAAAGATAATGTATACCCTGTAAACCCCAGTTTTACCATATATTATTTATATATACATATATAATGGGGACTGGACACAGTTGGTACAGTTTACGCTATTTTGTAAAAGAGAGACAAATTTTATAACTTCTTGTTTGCTTTACTGTACACCAAACACCTTCATAACGGGTACTAAGAGGAAATAATTTGCTCGCCTTGGGAGTAAAAGTTTTTTTAGTGTAGACCCCTCTTCAGAAGGGAGGCAAAATAATATTGACAGAGTTGTCTCCCCTGAATGTATATCAATACCCCTTAAATGTTAATAAGTATGAATCACATATAACGACGAAACCCGAGAAAGAAGACGATATGTTTCTTTTAGTGGAGAAATGTCATTTGTCGGCGCTTCTAGAATCGCTTAAGTGAAGTGAATCTAACGGGTACTTAAGGAGGGGTTGACGACTTAGTAGATTATCCTTCACTTCCGCCATGGGAGATAGCTTTAGTAACTTCATGTTTGTTTTCTTTGACACAAAGTCCTTTTTGTAAAGGTGCCTACTCTAAATGGAAAGTATTTGCATCCAATTAGAGATTCTATTTTGAGGCTAATTCTACTTGTAGAGTAAACCCCTTTTACCCCTTTTATAGAAATGAGATAAACCAGTTTTGGCATGATTATCTCTTTAGAATAATAAAAAAAAGAGGCTACCTTTGGAAACCAGAAACAAACAAATGAGGTCGCACTCATTCCCCTTAAATGATATGTTTCATTTCAAGGAGAAAAAGAATAGTTTGTCTGTCCTTGTTAGAATCGCCTAAAATGCAAATCTGACGATTACTGTCGTGCTGTTTTTTGTGATGAAAAACACGTTTTTGGTGCTATTCAACATCGCTTTGAAACGCGAATCTAACGAGTGTTCCGAATCATCTCAGGAGGAAATGAATCTTCCGATACTTAGGAGGAATCGATACCCTTTCAAGGGAATTCAACTTTGTCAAATAAAAAATAATATAGATTGTTTTGCCTCACTTCTGAAAAGGGGTCTATTCTAAAAGTAAATCATTTGCTCCCTTTGGAAGCGAATGCTTTCCTTTTAGAGAAAACCCCTTTTCAGATAAGAACTGGTGTGTACGAACGCAAACAGGAACTCACAAAAAAAGTCTCCCTTGTAAGAAATGGCGGACATATATCAGGGCTCGGTTGTTCAAAGCATCGATAGCTTTACGAGCTCGTTAGTGGTCAAAATGCTAACTGTCTTCGTAAGAGGAATATCTAATTCACAGGTATTTTTGCTGAAAACATGAGAGTATCTTTTGCAAAGCTACTCATATTTTTCCAGCTAAAATATTAGCGTATTTCTCTTATTTAATTATCAAAGTTTTAACGATACGTTAACTAACGACATCATTAGTTTTGAACAACTGGACCCAGGTGTAACCAGTCCGCTTAAAATATTTGTTCCTTTACATGGAGAAAAAGAAAATGTTCTTGATTTTGTGTGTCCTTTGTTTCCAAAGGTAATCCTTTCTGACTTTTCTTTTACCATTGCCGTTCAGAGTAGCCTCACAGAAGCAAATATAAAGCGTACTCACAACATGTACATGCATTTCTTTTTCTTGGAAAAAAGCATAGTTTGTCTACTGTAACATACACTGTATCATTAAACACAAAAAAACATCAGTCTGCCCATTTAAGTCGCATGGCTTAGGCGATGTTACAGCGGACAAACTACGGGGAAGGATTCTAATATGTTATCACAGTATATAGTTCTTTTTAATTAAAGTAAAACATGTTGTCGGTAAGTTTTTAGAATCATCTTAGCTAATCAGCTCTAATGAGTACTTAACATGTGTTTTCTGAGAATAAGCAAACATGTATATTGGTCAACTTTTATGAGTCAGTGCTTATTAAACCGCCTTAGCGAAACGATTCTAATGCGATTTAACAACATTCGGTTAATTTAAAAAAGAATAACATTTATTTGTGATTCTTTTTGATTCGCTTCAAGGAAGTGATATTAGCGAGTACACCACGACCTCTTTATAACACGGTTCGTTATAACACGGTTTTGCATACAGCACGGTTCAAAGATGGATCCCAAAAATGTAAGGATTATATTGAAAAATGACCATAAATGGTCATTTTTCAATATAATCTATACATTTTTGTTTGGCTAAAACACGGTTGTTTAATTAACACTGTTTATGCTATGGACCCCAACAATAGTGTTATAAAGAGGTTGTAGTGTACTCATAACACTGTTTTCTTTTCATGGATGAAAAACGTGTTTTGTTAGTGTTCTTTAGAAGCGATTCAACGAAGAAAATCTAGGGTACTCATTGTGCGAGGCAGGGCAGTTGAAGTGGCTTGTTGACGGCTGCTTGTTTTCTCACTTCTTATGCAAGCTTCTCCTGCCTATTGTCGAAAACAACCTATGTCTGCGGCATTTCTTGGATCATGACATTTGACGTATGTTCGTTGTGGAATGTACAGTATTTGCCAAGAGCTGTGCTTCCCCATTTTAGTTTCTACGTTTGAGAGTAAGTGACAAACTATGAATGGGGTGCGTCAAGCGAAAGAGTGCCTTCGAACATGTGCAAAATGTGCCGATTCAGATCATCTTGCGCATGCGCAAAGTATCATTGGGCATTTTCTCTATGTTTATACGAATGATTCTGTTAGCGAAGAGTGAAGGTGCTGATCAGATTGCGCGGATGCGGAGATACGCAGGCTTATCTGCCCTCACTGTCCACATATTTCCGATGCATCGTTTTCGTATGGCGCGGCCCAAAATTTGGTATGATTACGTTTATTTTAAAGACATTGTTAAACTGATGTTCATACAACAAACATAAACAATTATATTTTTTTTCAAGCTTTAATGCACTTTTTTTTCCGATTTTCAGTTCTTGGTAGAATATGGGTAGATTTATGTCTGTGATACCTAAACTGAATGTGATATTTTTTTTTTATCTGAATATCCGTTTACAGTATTTAATTTTATTTTATGTGTGTTTGGTTTGTTTTTCAAAAACCAAATTTTATGTGTGCGGTGGTGTGGCGGGGACCGGAGTAATAATAATGTGTGCCACAAAGTATAATAATTAGCAGCACTATCCGGAAAGCTTTTTAAGGGTGACAATTGTGCAACGTGTTTTTTTTTCTGATGAAATGAATTACCACCAAATTATATATATATATATATATATATATAGAGAGAGAGAGAGAGAGAGAGAGAGAGAGAGAGAGAGATGAACTTATGTGGTTCGAACCTCTTTGGGACCATGGAAATTTGTTCTAAACTTGGGCAGTTTGAGCCCCTGAGTGTTAATGATAGCGCCAATTTAGGAGGCAAATTGGTATAATTTAGGGATGTATTACCGATCTTTTATAAAATAATGGTATGTTGTATGTGCTCAGCGATTCTAATGAGTACACACAAGATACATTTTCATGATGAAAAAAATCCCTGAAATATCCCTTACGATTTGCTTTCTTGCGCTATGGGAAGAATTTCCTAGGGACTCAAAACCGAGTTCGTATCAGCCACGGTAATCGAGCAATCTGCGTTCGAGTCATTGAAGTTTTACTGTACGGGTATTTGTTTTTGATATATCTTCTGATATTGCCCTGAAGAAAACTGACAAGTGTTTTTCAACGACGATTTTAAAATACAGTCGAACGTCAATGGCTCGAACATCTTTGGGACCACTGAAATTCGTTCGAGACATGGGTAGTTCGAGCCACTGAGGGTTAATCATGGCACCAGTTCAGGAAGCAAATAACGATACTTTAGGGAAATCTTTTCGATTTTCTACACAATGATCGTATGTTGAGTGTACTCATTAGAACTCTTTATTATTTCAAAATGCCAATGCTAACTATGTATTCTGTTTTGCTTTTAGCTTAAATACAAGAGACGATCAAACAGTTCTCGGCCCCTGTACTTTGGGAATGACTAAGAGCAGAAATTGTGCCATTATTTCAGAATATAATCTCTCTTTGCTTCGATATACTTTCTCCAACGCTGCTCCAGTTTGCTTTTCCCTTCAAATTCTTGGCCCCCAAAGTACTCATCAATAGCATCTATGACGCCTTCATTGCTACCGAAATTCCTACCACGAAGTTTGTTTTTAGATTTGGAAACAGATAGAAGGGGAATAAAGAAAGACCTCGAAGCTGCATTTAGTCACAGCAACCATAGCAACTTGAGAGGTGAGGCTGGTGCATTATCTTGCAAGAGCAGAACACCTCGAGTCAACTTTCCTCTTCTTTTTGTCACAATCTCCTGACACAGCTGCCTTAGGTCTTCTGTATAGTATGCACCAGTTATCCTGCGACCTTCCTCAAGATAATCCGCCATGATAACGCCATGACTATCCCAAAAGATAGAGTGCTGAAGAAATTTATATTTCTTATGAGTGAGTGAGCCAGGATACCTCCATTGCATAATCTGCTTTTGGGCTTCAGGATCACAGCGATAAACCCACTTTCATTGAGAGACAGGAGATACTTAAAAATATCAATCTTGCTCTGCTTTTGATTTTTGGTAAACATTTAAGGGACCTATCTAGCTGAGATCTTGGACATTCCTAAGATACCGGTTAAAATAGACTGAACTGTCACAATTTAATGTCTATTTGCCTAACTATATCACGCAGATAGACTGAACTGCCCCAAAACTTATGTCTATTTGCCAAGCTATACCACACAGGCGTCTCCTGCCACACATGATCAGACTGTGCACAAGCTCAATGTTTTCGTCTGTAGGAGCCTCTTTAGAGTGCCGAGACCGTTCATAATCCTCCAAGCTCTCCCTCCCTCTCCTAAATTCAGCAGCCCATTTCTTCACCTTGCTGCAGGAAGGAGACTCATTCCCAAAGGGTATGACTGCTCGAAATTCAACTCTATCCATTTTCTCAGTTTCTAACACCCCTGCTCGTATTTTCCTTATCTGTCTTTACATTTTTAGCCGTGCTTTATCTAGGGTATTTGATCATAGGAATTTCGTCGCGTGCTATTAACGGGAAACCAGTCATATCACTGCTGCGAAATTTGCGCCCCTGGTAATTATGGACGGAAGCTTGCAATATTGATCGAAACATTCATATACATAATAAATTATTTTAGTAAGACAGAAAATGGTCTATGAACATTGCTCATGCTCAAATGGGTACAACCCAAACTCAACTGTGCTTTATCTTGGGCATTTGAGCACGGTTCGGAATTTATTTCTTAATTAACACACCCTTCCCCTGTTTGCAGCGAATTACTCCTTAATTCAATAGCTTTGAATTTTTATTCCTTCTACCGAAGATGTTGAATAAGATAAATTTATCAACTGGGGTTTCGTTTCAATTTATTCATTCTAAGCATATCGGGCCGAGAACGTCTTGATCGTACCTCGTACATCTAAATTATAAGTGAAGATAGCCAGGAAATATCGCAAGCACGTCGGACAGGCTTCCCTAAGCCACAGACCGAAATGGAGAGTTGAGGAATAAGTAATGACTAAACACAAACAATGTATAAGACTGAACAACTGCTAACGAACTTTCATTTTATTAAGTGAGATATCATGTTCATGTGTCTAAATGCTTATATTAACCTTTACCACTTTCTTGGGTAATTCAACAGACGACAAATTGGTGATATTTTTCTTATTTTTGTACAAAAGAACAGGATTTGACAATCCATGCAAAGTGTTTCCAATGGAGACAATTTGCATGATTTGTCAAAACCTGTTTTCTTGGAAAAAATAAAAAATATATTGCTATAAGTCATCTGTTGAAAATTTTACACAGAGTGCAAAGAGATAAATAAGCCTAGTGTTTCCGATGTAAAGTTTCTAAAAATGATCAAATGCTTCAAATAACAGACTAGTTTCTAAAGGAAGTGGTTATACTGACTGAAATTTGTCCGCTGTTGGTGTTTTGGCTTCACCCGCGGATGTTAGCTGCGGTGAATACCTGCTACCTGATGTCTTCCTCTGACATGCTATGCGAAGCGGGAAAATTGGTGGCTTGTCGAGGGCCACCTAATGTCTCACTTCATGCATAAGCATCTGCCTGTTATCGACATCAATTGAGCCGCGCTATGCGAAAACTGTCTTTGAGTATATGCTGATAGCGAAGTCCCAGATTTGCTAGCTGATGTGCATCTTTACTGTTTACGTATACTTTTCCTAACGTGCGCCTCAGTCAGATGCATTGAACTCGAAAATATTTATCTCTACCGTGTTTTATCAGGATTATCGCATGATTTTTGAGGGGTGATTGTGAAATATTTAGTTAAACTAGAAAATAATGTGAACAGGATGAAAATTTTTCATGGTGTTCTTGCGTAAAATGATGTATGCAATCAGTATATACAAATATCTCACGAGACACGAAAAGCAAAATATGTTTGTTCGTACATAAGCGCACAGCAAAGACTCGGATCACTTTGCACATTCATGCAATCTGATCAGCGTCTTCGCTGTGCGCTATATGGATGTCCGTTGACTCAAAACTTCTTAATGCAGCTTATCGCGGCTCATATATACCTTTGCACAGTTCAAATAAATAAATAAATAAATAATCTCGTAAAGTTTTTTCTATGAAACACGCTGTTTGATTTGGGAGTTTAAATCGGTTAATACTGATAAGAGTAACTGCCCTTTTCGATTAAATTAAAGGTTTCAAATGCGGATTCCAAGCAAAAATAAGCAAGATTTTATTTTTATTCTCACACAATACTCTGTGTGACTATTAGTTTTCACCGTCATATTTAAAATGTATTGTATATGTATGTTATACTCTCCTATATGGAGAAAATAAAGAAAAATCACTATCATGCTGATTTCAGGAAAGCTATGGCGACAGCAATCATCGTGGTACTGGCTTCCAGCTGCCACGCACTGCTGGTTCCCTCTAGACAAGAAGTAGATGGAACCTCAGGGAATGATAACAATGTTGTCTCCATCAGTAGATCCGTCGAAGCCTCTCCACACTTGGGTGTGATAACATTTTCAACGCAAGCCTTCGAAGCTTTATACAATCTGCAAAGGAATAAATGCTAAGCAAAAACATAAGAGAAGATATCGAGGCAATTCCACAATCACGAAGTACAGCCTTCCCGAGCCACCAAAAGAAGGAAGGAATAAATGCTAAGCCAAAAATATAAGAGAAGATATCTAGGCAATGCCACAATCACGAATCACGTCTTTCCCGAGCCACCAAAAGAAGGAAGGAATAAACGCTAAGAAAAAATATAAGAAAAGATACCCAGGCAATGCTACAATCACGAAGTACAGTCTTCCCGAGCCACCAAAGAAGGAAGGAATAAATGCTGAGCAAAACTATTATGAAAGTACCCAGGCAATGCCACAATCACGAAGTACAGCCTTCCCGAGCCACCAAAAGAAGGAAGGATAAATGCTAAGAAAAACTATAAGTGAAAATACCCAGGCAATGCCAAAATCACGAAGTACAGCCTTCCCGAGCCACCAAAGAAGGAAGCATAAATGTTAAGCAAAACTATAATTGAAAATGCCCAGGCAATGCCACAATCACGAAGTACAGCCTTCCCGAGCCACCAAAAGAAGGAAGGAATAAATGCTAAGCCAAAATATAAATGACGATATCCAAGCAATGCCACAATCACGAAGTACAGTCTTCCCGAGCCACTAAAAGAAGGAAGGAATAAATGCTAAGCCAAAATATAAAAGATATCTAGGCAATGCCACAATCACGAAGAACAGCCTTCCCGAGCCACCAAAAGAAGGAAGGAATAAATGCTAAGCCAAAATATAAGAGAAGATATCTAGGCAATGCCACAATCACGAAGCACGTCTTTCCCGGGCCACTAAAAGAAGGGAGGAATAAATGCTAAGCAAAAATATAAGAGAGGATACCCAGGCAATGCCACAATCACGAAGCACGTCTTTCCCGAGCCACCAAAAGAAGGAAGGAATAAATGCTAAACCAAAATATTAGTAAAGGTATCCAAGCAATCCACAATCACGAAGCACGTCTTTCCCGAGCCACCAAAAGAAGGAAGGAATAAATGCTAAGCCAAAATATTAGTGAAGGTATCCAAGCAATCCACAATCACGAAGCACGTCTTTCCTGAGCCACCAAAAGAAGCAGAGATGAGGAACAATGTCAAAACAAACGTCACAAATGAAACCACTGGCGCACAGACAAAGACGAACTGCAACAGGATAACCACTTCGAATGGTCAATAAAAAAAACTACGCGCGGGGCCGGGGCAGGCGTTTAAATTAGATTTACTCGTGCGAAACCTCACCCTTATACCTGATGCAGCTCCAAAAGATGGGGAGACACGGGACAAACAATGACAAAAAAACATCAGAAATGCTAGCACCGACGCACAGACAAAGAATAACTACAGCAGAGGAACGGTCTTGAAACGGTCAGTAGGAAAACTACTTGCGTGGGGCCTAAATAAGTTTTACCTGCTCAAAACATCCTTAATTCTGATACAGCCCAAAATTACAAATATATAGGGTTCCTCTACCGCACCTGTGAAACATTACAGTGTAATTACATATACCAAAACTTCTATGAAGAAACGAAGCAAGTGGGTCAATGGCGATCAAAGAGAACTATGATGGACCCGACCACATACTCTAATGAGTATACAGAACATATATTTTCGTAATAAAATAAGAAAATTTCCCTAACATATCCCTAAATATTTGTTTTCTTGAGCCATCGGAGGAATTTTCTGGGAACTCTAAAACGAGTTCGCACCAGCCACGGTAAACGAGCCATCGATGTTCGCATCATTGAAGTTCTTCCGTATATCGACTTTGTATAACATAAACTCACCATGGCGGCCTAGTGTTCATTCACGTAATATATCAAGGGGGAGAACCTGAGTCATAGAAAACAGTGAATTTGTGAAAATGGCCTTTTCAAATGAATTAGTCGTTTTTATTAATGTTTTCGTTGTTTTGATGATAAACAGAATAAGCTCAGAGTATGTATCAAGGATAAAGGTACTACTTATAATTGCAGATTTTATGTATCAATCCATTGTCATCGTTGGGAACACTTAACCTTATAAGAAAACTGTACGAGAATGTTTTCAACAATGACAATAGGGTTATGCATCAAGTTTGCCAAAATAAATACTTTGTTTTGCTACATTCTCTAAGTCTATCCTGTTTTTTTGTTGTTTTTTTTTTTTTTGTTTTTTTTTTTTGTTTTTTTTGTTTTTTTTTGTTTTGTTTTGTTTTGTTTTCAGAATAACGAAATGAAATCGACAGCAACTTACAGATTTGAAAGGGTGTTTTTCATTATAACTTATAGTCATTTTCATTCTCTTCTGTGACGTAGGTTCTCCCCCTTGATTATATTACATTTGGGCTCGTACGTTCGACAAAAGTTTAGCGTAAGCAACAAGTCCGTCTCTGACTGAGTATGTACAATAATAAAATTGAGTATTTGGTTCTTATGACATCCCTGGACACAACCAATGGCCACTAAATCTTACGAAGGTGTTTCCGCAATATAATAATGCAGTATTTTATATTATTACAAACAGCGTTAGATCTTCGAAACACACATCTAAATTTGTCGGACTTACACGAGTGGATTAAACGCTACATACAGTGGTCACAAATTCACAAACACACATACACTCATACAGCCACTTGTTCATTCAAGCATGTTGTATACATACGCAATATATATCATTGTTACAAAACCAAAACGTATAAATGGCAAAATACAATAAATACACAAAACCGTACCTAGCTGATCAATGCTATAATTTGAATGGACTAGTCTGCATATACTCATTCATCCCAGCGGACACATGACGGTTATACAACGTCGCCTCAACGTCGATGCACGTCATGACGTTGCATCGACGTTGAGGCGACGTTGTATAAACATAATGTGCCCGCTGGGATGCGCCTGAACGTGTAGTACCATGCTTATATGAACAGATCGACCAAAGCTACCTGCTAGTTCGACCCTTTCAATAAATATTCACGAAGATACGTTTAGCGTACAGTTTTAGCATGATAGTCAGAAAGTCCTGCATTCCACGTGAACCAGCTTATCGCGCGCTTGTTGTGATAATACTTGTTTACCTGTAAATTCCAAAGCCAAAGGTCAAGGCGCCGAGGCAATTTGATGGGCTTATAACGGACATTGTCGAGGCATTTCCAAAGGCGTGCTATAGCACATCTGAAGTCGAATATAGATCAAAATACAGCCCTGCCCTGTGACCTAAGGCCACTGGTATTAAAACGTCACTAAATCGGAGTACAGGGGTACGTTATACAGAGTCACCCAGCAGGCATATAACGTTGAAACAACATCGATTCAACGTTAAGACGTTGAATCGACGTTGTTTTAACGTTGTGTGTCTGCTGGGGAGAGTCCTGTGTGTGCCTCTTGACTTTATTGCGGAATTTCCTCCCAGCGTGCATGCAACGTTGAGACAACGTCAAATCAACGTCGATGCAACGTCATGACGTTGTATTGACGTTGATGCGACGTTGTATAAACGCAATATGTCCGCTGGACTGGGTATCTTCATTTATATTTATATTAAAAAAGTAGATTACTTACGGACAGGACAAAGTGTCTGCAGGTGCAGGATAGTTTGTCGAAGCTTCATTATAGCACATCTGGAACCGTGGTGACTTTAGTTGATTTATAACACAGTCGACGTCAAAGTCTGGAATAAATGCATTAATTTTATAATGTGATGCCCTAACTAACATTATCTTCCCATCTTTAGCTAAATCTTTTGTTTGCCAGATTTTTCCAACTTCGATTATACTTTTGGTGCAAATTCCAATAACAGAACAGATATAATTGTAACTGAATTAAACACTGTTTATGCATAATACATGGGATTAAACTATATTATCCGTCGTAGTGTATTCTTTACTAGTACATTGTATTATAAATAAGCAATGTAAACTGGAAGTAATGAAAGCATGTTACAATGTATGTGACTGGTAATTTTTAAATTGACATGCCAGATACTTGTTATAATTTTATATATAGTTGGTAACGTAATATTACAGTTTGTTTCATTCATATGTTGTTACAGGTACATGGGATATAAAAGCTATTTGAATACTGACAGCATTTTCACAGCAAGGTTTCTGTGTGAAACAAAACTACGTATGCCATATATATGAAATTCCTTGCAATAAGTTATTTGTTGCCTGAACCAGAGAATACAAAATGTCATGTACCGACACTTAGTGACTACGTATTTTAATGCCATAATATTTGCCTTAATATCTAAAATCATTACGAATGAAAGAAAAATGTAATTCATTCATCATCCGTTTGGTTTATATTACAGATTTATCTTTCAAACAAACATGGTGAAATGTTGTTTAGCAGCACGTATCGCCACACTAACTGTTCTAATAAAACTATCCTGATTCTTATTTTGGATGCAAAATACACCTCTTATTTTACTCATACGGTATTTTAACCCGATTTACTGAATAATGGATTGGCATGGAACACTCAGAGTTGTGCCTTTAAAATATATACGGAGACTGAAAAGCTTACAATATGGAGTGGTTAACCAGTAAACCAAAAACATTAAATCACATTGAAACTCTGAGCAATGAAATAACTGCGATGAAACAAAGATTGCCTAAAAGTATATTTGCAATATCCAGTTATTCGAAATATGTTAACTACTAGCCCCTTTTTGATGCTTTTGATACGGCTTTTGTATATCTTTTGAAGTGTACATATAAAGAAATGGCTCTTAAATTCCCACTGAGATACAGATTAACCCTTAAGCTGCCAATCACAACAGTTGTCGTCTGCTTTGTCATCTGCTTGTGATTTTAAAAGTCATTTTTGCAAACAGTGTGGACCCAGATCAGACTTCTCCTCTAGGAGCAGTCTGATCAGGGTCCTCACTGTTTGTCTGTATGCAAAAATATATTTGAAAAGTTTGCAAGAATGTCCAGCAGGCGACATAAACAGACGACATTTTGAGATGCAGGTTTTCTTGGCGCTTTAAGGGTTAACATAGCCGTAAGACTTTCTTCTGAAGTCCATCTGTATACTGACTTGATTTTGTACGACTATATGGTTTGTTTATGTGTTGTGTCAGTTTCATATTGAGATAAAATCTTTAAGGCAAAGAATGGGCTTAATTGTCATGCGGGCTAGTATAAACTATATACTAATCCATTAAACACTGAATAAACTCTCTCACACGATATTTTTGAAGAGTCCATTTTCGATTTTAGGCATGTCAGGCTATGTGATTGATATTCCTAAAGAAACATGGTTGTCTATTAGCAAACAGTGGAGACCCTGATCAGACACCGCATTCTACGGCGTCTGATCTGGGTCTGCACCGTTTGCCAGTTACCCTTTTAGGGATCTCCAGTTTTCAATGGGCTAAAGTGATGTATAGGGAGGCGGTGCGTTCACGGTTACCATACAACACTAACATCAGCTGTAGCGAAAGTATATAAATGTTTAATGAAATGACCCTGGCAAAAAAAAACGAACACACACACATACACATACACACGCACACAAACACACACACACACACACACACACACACACACACACACACTATGTCAGTTGGATATTCCTAGAGAAAACAGCTTAACTATTTGCAGCACAGTGGAGACCCTGATCAGACGCCATAGAATCTAACCCGGGTCTGCACTGTTGGCCAATTACTCTTTTGGGTTTCCAGACTAAAACTGGTTAGGAGAAGCTGTCACGACTGTGCTGCATTATGTCCAACTTCCCAATGTGGCACAGAAATGCAAATCACATCCCTTCGGCGAGAGAAGGGATAATGATTGTTTTGCTTGAACACTTGTTGGTCTAGAAATTCGATACTCAGATGTGGGGTCAGTTACAAAGTACTGTAAATTACTTCAATCACAGGTATATTCAGAACATTAAATCTAATTGGACTAAATTAACATCTAAATATGGAGATACCATAACATTAAAATCGCTTTAATTATTTGATGTAAATGATTCCAATTATTAGTACATTAGAAAAGTTGTTTAATATCAAGATAAGTTATCATTTCAACGTCAGAAAACGTATCTTCGGACATGTGCTCCTAGCGAAGATTCAGATCAGCCTGCGTGATCAGAGTTTACAAAAAAATAGTAAAAATAAAAACCAAGATATTCGTGAGTTGAAAAATGTCTTTATGGCAGACGCTGGCAGCATTTGGGATAAAATACGATGTCGAGTTTAATTTATATTTTCTGACCATTTAGCCCCTCTGGAAATTATAAAAAATTACTATCCAGCCTTATTTGCCAAAACTAGCTCCTCTGATTACGAAATCTTCGACTCTTTGGCGATTTTCATTTGTGTGTGTGTGTGTGTGTGTGTGTGTGTGTGTGTGTGTGTGTGTGTGTGTGTGTGTGTGTGTGTGAGCCTGACATACCTAAAATTGAAATTCGACTCTCCCAAAATATAGTGTGGGTGGGGGTCATTTAGTCTAAAATGGGTTAACGGCCAGTTTTATACTGAGTTTCGGACTGCCAGCCCAAAATACCGTAAAATTCCGCAATTGCGCCCACATTAAATTAAGACCACTCCGCTGTTAAGACCACTTGACATTATGACCACTCCACTATTAAGACCAACGTTTGTCAGTACCCTGTGATTTCCAAAGTTTCTGACAAAATGGCATATGCAAACACTACAGACCCAGATCACACTGTTTGCCAATAAATTAAGTATTTTAATAAACAGCAGTTTGAAAACAAAAGTTTGACCAAAAAAGTATGAAATAAAATGTTCTAAATTTTAGAACATTTACTGTATTCTATATTCAATGTTAGGACTATCCCACTAATAAGACTATTTAAGGTAGTCCCAAAAGTGATCTTACCTGAGGCTCTCCTGCAAACAGTATAGACCCAGATCAGACTGCTCCTTCAGGGTCTAAACTGTTTACCAATCCACTAAGTATTTTAAGAAACATCCGCATGAAAGCAAAAAAGTTTGGCCAAAAACGTATAAAATAAATAAAATGTTCGAAATTTTAGGGCATTTACTTATTTTATATTCAATATTAGGCCTATCCCACTAATTAGACCATTTTAGATATTCCCAAAAGTGATCTTACCTGAGGCTCTCCTACAATTCTCATCCACGAACATTTTCGTTTTCTGGGTCCTTACAGCATCAAAGTTGTCTGTGAAGTTATCAAAAGCCGCTTCCTGAAATAACTGCACAAGTTTTGGACAAGTATCTTCGTTGTTTCTAATACACTCAGGTCTGAAAAAAAAATTAAAAATCGTTTGTGATGGATATCTATAGTTGGACAAAAAGCGTTAGATTTGCTGCTGGCAGACCTCTGTAAGTAGCCAATCTGCTAAGACGTAGCTTTAAAAAATCAATAAATATCCCAGGACAACTACATTTACGGAAGTCACAATATATTCTAAAGGAATGACCCTTGGGAGCGATGAACATACACAAAACTGAAAACAGCTGAGATGCCAAATTTTCTGGGCCAGACTACGAGGGGCGTTCATTTAATTGTGTCACTAATGGCCCACCATTAATGGCGTGGCTGTAAGGAGCACGTGGAAACTGCGGTGATTTCACGGGGGAGTGGTTTTCTATAATAGGAAGAAATTTACCAGTGTCTTCAGGGTATACCTAAAAAGGCCTATTTCTCTGCCTGTACACAATGGATTTCCAGACTTGAGAAGTGTGTTTCAGTCATGGTAGAATACCTCGAAGGGTTGAAGTAAACGAAATGTGACTGGGATTAATACTGCGCCCTGACAACATTAAATGAATGCCCCTCGTAGCTAGTTTCGGCCAGTTAGGCTTCATCAGCTACCCTCATTTAGATTTTCAAATATCGAGAAATGGATCAATATGCATCTGTTACCCACACATTTTAACGATTTTCGCTACTTCATCACGAAAACACGCCTATATAAATTTGACCTCTTTAAACACCACTTTTATTTAGTAAAACTGGGGTTTATTGGGATATTATTGCTGTGCTGTTTACGGTTCAAAGGCGGTATTTCTGTTGGAGTTTGACGTCGATGCTATCTATGCCTTTGTTCGGGCCCTCCGTTCTTCAACAAGTGTCAGTGTCTGAGGTGATTGCCACCAGCCCTCAGTTTTGTTTCATCAAAGTGGTTTAATTTGATTTACACGTTTTCTGCCTGTTATGTTTCAGTTATAGAGTTAGAGAGCCTCTATACCAGCCGAACAATCATTTTGTATGGTTTTTTAACATCTGTCAGATCTGAACCTCGGCTGAAGATTTGGTACCAGTAAAAACGATTTAGTGACCGTTCTAAGGCGGTGGTCTGGTGTTGCTTTTTTTTTCACTGTGTGGACTTGTGACTGTTTTCTGTTTGTTTGTTGTTATTGTTGTTGTTGTTTTGTTTTGTTTTTGTTTTATGTTTTGTCCTGTTTTATTATGTTCCCTGTTCCCCTAAATTCCCTTTTCCCCCTGTTTCCTTCAGTTTTAGATTTTTGTTCCCTTGTTCCTCTGAAATAAATGACCTTATTCCCCTGTTCCCCAAACCCCTGGGAGAGTCCCTATGTTCGTTCTATTTTTTTTTTTTTTTTTGTAATGTCGTTTTATATCATTCAGACCTTCTTTGGTGACTTGGCATCACGAAAATAGAAAATATGCCTACTCGTATATAACTTAGACCCCCTTAAACCTCATCTTTATACAGTAAAACTGGGGTTTACATGGGGTATACATTATTTTTCTTATTTCTGCTCAAAATATAGATTGTGGGTTCTCGTTAAAACCGCCTCGCCGAGGCGATTCTAACGAATACCCACAATTTATGTTTTGAGCTGAAATATGAAAATATCAGATTCTTTTATCTGAAAACTTTCAGTTTTTGGTATTGAAATTTTCTAGATATTTGAATAGGCTTGTTTTCGTAATGGTATCTCCTATTTCTGTAACACTTACCCACACAATCCTACGATACCCTGCACACCTCCTATCAGTGGTATTTCTGCATCAGTTATGTCACTGTTCACATCACATTTTAGGATTTCATCACAACCCTCTGCAGAGGAGATGAAGGTTAACAATTAAAGTGCCAAGAAAGTTGTAGCAGACGACATACTATATATCTATTTTATTCATCTTTTTTTCTTTTTAGAGAGAAAATAAGCCTTGATAGTTTGCTAGGCAAACGATTCAAAGGATATACCGAGGCATATTTTCACATTTTTTATTTCTAAACTATCGTCTCCTGTACATGAGATTGGCACTTTACAGGTTAAGATACTGACTTGGTCTCCCATTTTCTCCCAGAACGACAAAACCGTTTTGATGTCCGACGGCATGACGTCGCGACTAAATCGAAACGATGTTATATTTACTGGGATGAACCATAGCATTTTCGAGACATATACGGACCGCGAGCGTCTAGATCAGACCCCGAGGTTATAAAACTTTTTTCATGCTTAACTTAGCTGAGCATGAAATTTGGCCTGCAAATAAATCTCAGATTACTAACAACTGCATATTCTTATTATTCTAAATATAGCTGAGCATGAAAATTTTCTCTACTAATAAATATGAAAATGCCAGTTGGCATTTTCATATTTATTAGCAGAGAAATTTTCATGCTCAGCTGAGTTGAGCATGAAAAAATGTTTTATAACCTCGGATCCATTTTGCGCGGTCGCTGTTGAATACAATAAATTTTCCTTTATTTTATTCTTTTTTTTTCTTCAAAGTATGTAAAATTCGTATTAAAAGTAAAATTTACCTAATAATACGAAATATTCGGACACCGTAACTGTTTACAATATTAGTCCACTTGACGGTATGGTGATGTGTTTTAAATAAAAGTCAAAAAGATTGCCTTTGGACACAAAGAACACATTACAGACAGAAAATGAGGGCCTCGGTTTTATTGAGACTCTTCATCTCTTCATAAGCAGCAATGAAGTTTGCAAAACTGCTTACGCCTTCTAGTGAACATGAGCAAAACTTCATTTTCAAAGATACCACAATGGGCCCAGTGAACCCAAAGGTAAGGAAATATAATCTACACTATGGTTACATACGGGGAGACGTTCTACCGCCGCCACACGGCACTAACAGCAGCTGCAGTGTAGTAAAACCAAAAAAAGATTGCCATTAGAAACACAGAACATATTACAGATAGAAAATGGGAGTCTCGGTTTTATTGAGACTCTTCATAAGCAGCAATGAAGTTTGCAACACTGTTTACGCCCTCTAGCGTATACATGAGCAGAACTCCATTTTCAAAGATACCACAATGGGCCCAGTGAACCCAAAGGAAAGGAAATATAAAAATATGGTGACGTACGGGGAGACGTTCTACCGCCGCCACACGGCACTAACAGCAGCTGCAGTGTAGTAAAACTCAAAAAGATTGCCATTAGAAACAAAGAACATATTACAGATAGAAAATGGGAGTCTCGGTTTTATTGAGACTCTTCATAAGCAGTAATGAAGTTTGCAACACTGTTTACGCCCTCTAGCGTATACATGAGCAGAACTCCATTTTCAAAGATACCACAACGGGCCTAGTGATACCAAAGAAAATCAAAATATAATCTGAACTATGGTGATGTATGGGACGTTTTACGGCTGCCGCACGGCACTATCACCAGCTGCAGTATAGTAAAATAAAAGTGAAAAAGATTG
The DNA here is from genome assembly GCA_964016985.1 of Anodontia alba. Lineage (NCBI taxonomy): Eukaryota > Metazoa > Mollusca > Bivalvia > Lucinida > Lucinidae > Anodontia > Anodontia alba. The sequence goes on from OZ024823.1 coordinate 142,176,031, forward strand.
CCTTGCTTCCCAAACTGAAACCACCTCAGATTCCTATCAAAAAGCTTCTAAGTTTAACCTAGGTCTGTACTTTTTGATTGGGTTTGTCTGTCAGATTATTTGTAGTGAACACGACATTGCCATTGATGATTTTATTGCTTCCTGGAGGGTTAATCATGACGATAATTTAGGGATTGTTTTCGATCTTCTAAACAATAATGGTATGTTTATTGTACTCATTAGAATCGCCTCGATGATGCCATTCTAATGAGTATATCCAATATACAGTTTCATGATAAATAAAACTTTCCTTAAATATTCGTTTTCTTGAGCTATCGGAAGAATTTTATAGGGACTTAAAAACATAGGGACTTAAAGAACTTAAAGTTCGAATTACCAGTGGTAAACGAGGCATCCGGGTTCAAGCTATTGAAGTTCGACTGTAGCTAATTTTAGAAATTTGCGCAAAGAAAATAGTTCCGAGATTCCTGCTCAGTGAATTTATCTAAGTATAAATGTCATTTTCAAATTGCTTTCGACCAAACAAATTTGAACTAAATAAAAGTAAGTCTATTGAATTGGAATTATTCCCGGATTGAATTCTGTTTAAATTATATCGGATCATTATCGGCCTGACAGAATTCCTGTTGGGCCGATAACGGTCCGCAAAAGCTTATCAAACAGAGCTACCAAGTTTCTCAATAGGCTTTGTATTTCTGGTATTTCGGGGAACTTTGAAAGAGAGAGAGGTTTTCTGTTAAACAGCATTTTTTCCAGAATCATAAAATCACACTATTCCACCATGCTGCTTGGTAGTCGGTAAAACTAGGCTAGAATGGGTTCGACTGGGCTGGATTCGACCGATAACAGAGTTATTTCAAGTCAAAGAAGGTCAGTGACCGAATCTGCAGCCTCATTGCCTGATGTTATAAAACTAGATGCTTGCCGTTTTTAGGACTGCTGATGCACATCAGTGTTGCACTTATAAAGATCATAGTCTTGACCCAGGAAAAGACTATTGCAGCATTTCAGAAGAGAGTTAAGAGAAAAAGAAAATTTATTGTATTCAATATTATATGTTACACATTATAAAGCATGTCCCCTTTTAGTCATCATTAACTTTTGACACCACCTCACTTGGGATATCTGCATTAAAGTACGAGTATAAACAGCATCACTGATCTAAACATTCCAAGTGCAATGACCTAGCTTTACTAGGTAAATGATGGCTGGGTATTCACCCTAATTTGTCTTCCCCCTTACATGCTTCTATTTCAATTTAAGCCTAGCCCAAAATCGAGCCCAGCCTAATGAGCCTAGCCCAGGTTTTACAGACCACCATTCCTGACTAACCGCTCTGCTTTGATATAATTAGATTAGGTTATAAAGGCACCTGGTGAAACTCACCAATCAGCTAGATTTTCCCAGACAGACCAGAAATGATAACTCTGTCTGATATGCTACTTGCGGTCCGATATAGATGTATGAAGAACACTAAATGGGGCCTTTTGGCCATATAAAAGGCTTACCACTGTATAGAGCACATGTTACATCAACAAGTTCGGCGTCTGACAGTGAAGTTATGTCAATAAAGGCCATCTGTTCAGCTGGTATTCCAATGAGACTGAGAATGTCAAAGCATTCATTCATTTTACCAAACAAACATCTCATTGCCTCTACTTCGCCGCTTTGACTGAAAAAAAAAATACAAATACTATACAGTCATGAAAGGAGATATTTACCATTAGTGCCTGGCGTCCCAAAAAAGGGGATCTAGATAAAACAGTGCAGACAGAGATCCAACGCCACTGAGCAAATTATTTATAAGACCGCTTTCCAGAGAGGGGCCAAAACCCTTTCAGAAAGGGGTAAAAACGTTTTGACAAAGTTGCCTGGAAGTTCACCCATTCCAATTAATTTCGCCATTATGTGTTTGGTCTCACGTGTATTTTAATCCATTTATGCCAAATGGACTCTTCTACCTTAACTCTTTGGACAGGTCCATTTCCAATATAAGGGTATCTGTTTAATTTTACTATTACGGGAAATATTTGTATTCAATGCAAGCATTGTAGACTCTGATCAGACGCTGCATTATGTGGCGTATGATCTAGGTCTAAAATGTTTGCCAATGTCCCTTTTATGGGAAGCAAGGCACAAAGGGGTTGACTCCGCCTTTATGTGTTTGGTCCTACTTGCATTTTAAGCTTTGGCACATTGTGGACTAAATCATCAGATGAAAATTGGTGAGATGTTTTGGGGTTTTTTATTTTTATCACAAAATGAGACTTGACATTTCATTCAAGTTGTCTCCTTTTTGAAAAGTGATAAAAATATTTTTAAATGATCTCTGCCTTTATTTGAAGTCAATAAGTTAACGTTTAAGCTCTCTCTCTCTCATGAGTTTGCGCAAATTTAGGCTCCGCCCCTTTTCATTGATCAGTTTAGTAAGCAAAATTAAAAATAATTTAAATAATTGATAAATGCTAATAAAATTGTTTCGTGGAGTTTTGTACACAACAATCAAAAGAAATTCTTCGGGACACCTTTTGAATCTGTGCTTTACATAATCTTACCAAAACTACCTGTAAATATTCCAGATATAGGAATGCTTAATACGATCCCTTATTTAAGAAACCTAATTCTAACCATCAGTAACCTAACTCTGACGTAACTGTAACCTTTTGCACATTGCAAAAGCTACTCACATTTTCATGCAAAAATATCAGTGAATTTGAAGATACCTTATCTACAACAGTTAACGAGTTTGTCATTAACGAGCTTGTTAAGCTAACGATGCTCTGAACAACTGGGCGCAGAAATCATTAAGTACTGGTGGACAGATTCTAAAGTCTGGCCAATTATTCTTTTGTTCAGAATACATGCAAGCCATTACGAAAACATGCCTATATAATGTTGACCCTCTTAAACCCCACTTTTTTATATAGTAAAACTCCCTTTACAAGGGTATACATTATTTTTTTTCTTATTTCTGCTCAAAAGCATTGATTGTGTGTACGCGTTAGAACCGCCTCGCCGAGGCGGCTCTAAAGAGTATTCATAATTTATGTTTTGAGCAGAGATATGAAAAATGTCCGAATTTTTATCTGAAAGTTTTCAATTTTTTGGTTGTAAGATTTTCAGTATATTTGAATTGGCGTGTTTTCGTAATGCCAACAAATCATAAAATTATATTGCAGATGTGCACGGTATCTGGGTCTTTGCTGGGCGCACAAACTATCTTGTAGGAAATGCTGTGTCCCGGCTTACTTACCACAATGTGGTGATGTTAAAGTCCGCCATAACCTCCTGTATGACAGGTTCTACACAGAGCATCCAGTTAGGATCCTGAAAGGCTGCGTTGAAACATACCTCACCATCTGACGGTTCATAACCTGCTAGTGTGAAGCCCAGATCTGAAAGAGAGAATTTACTTTACTGTAATCGTCGTCTCTACCCAGCAGGCACACAACGTTGAAACCACGTCGATTCAACGTTGATTCAACGTCAAGACGTTGAATCCAACTTTGAATCGACGTTGTTTCAATGTGGTATGTCTGCTGCCCACAACGTTGAAACAACGTCGATTCAACGTAGATTCACCGTCAAGACGTTGAATCGACGTTGTTTCAACGTTGTGTGTCTTCTTGGTAGATATATAATACAGACTCTTCCATCTTTGCACAAGGATCCATAAAGTAAACAAGCGGCAATGGACTAGAAGCGTATGAAGTCCCGACGGACCAAAATGTTCAAAGTGTCTAAATCTTGCAAGAAGATTATGGTCACTGTGTATTAGGATAGCAAATGTCCCAGATAGCATTCTTTTTAAATCTACAGCGGGCCGTTATCGGCCCATCAGCTACCCTGACGGGCCGATAATGGCCCACTATAGATTTATGTAGAATGCTTACTGGGGTTTAACCTATATGCAACATCAATAGATGGTGCATACCCAGTTAACCTTTTGTTTTTTGTATGAATCTATAGCGGGCCGTTATCGGCCCGTCAGGGTAGCTGACGGGCCGAGAACGGCCCGCAATAGATTTATAAAGAATGCTAACTGGGTACTTACGAGTATGCCAGTTTGTTGAAAAAGTTGCATTAATGATTCAAAGATAAACTCCGTGGCAGGATTAGGCATTGTTTTCTTGTGCAACAGGACAATGCTCCAGGACAATGTGTGTTCGAAGTGTTGCCACATCCGCCTTATTCCATCCTCGGTAACCCAGGTGTGACCCATTACGTTACGCTCCATTGATCATACCCAGGTGTGACCCATTACGTTACACTCCATTCATCATGTGATGAATGGAGTGTAATGTAATGGGTCACGCCTGGGTTACCGAGGATGGCCTTATTCACCTGACCTTGCACCTAGTGATTATCATCTACCCCAACAACTGAAAAAGCATCTGCGTGGGAAAATCTACAGCCGCTGCTGCGATAATATTGAACTTATGGATGCTGTTCGGCTTGGAGTGAAAGGCTAAAATTTAGACATCTATATAAGTGGCATTAGTGACTTAATCAAGAGGTGGACAAAATGTGTCGACTTACAAAGGGACTATATAGACAAATAATACTTAATAAAATCCATGTGTCCTTGATGGGTATGTTAGGCTCAAAACTTTTTTTATATCCAGTCGTAAGGAATATTTATTTCGTCCACTGTGCTTCGTAGGAAACAAAAACTTACATGAGAGTGCAACAACAGCGATGAAAACGTGTCTGTAAGTCATATCTGCTAGCGCTCAACTATTGAGATATCTGAAATTTGTAAGAAAGAATTCAGTGGATATTTTACGAAACATGGCGGTCAAACTTCAAAATTCGTACATCTCATTCAGACTCGCAGTTCAAACGTCACATCCTAGTTTCTATATTTTACATATATATGATTTAATATAGAAAGACAGACGTTAGATGAGTGAAGAAAGAAGTGAGTAATGTCCGAAGGTAAATAAGATATCTGAAGCGAGAAGACACTATCGGATATTATTTTCATTATTTTCCACTCCATACTTCTTACTTTAAACTTCGCCCTTCATACGTTCTAGTTTCTATTTAAAGGGGAAAGCAACCTTAAAGCATACTGTTTCTATTTAAATGAGAAAGCAACCTTAAAGCATATTGTACTGCAAAGTAAAGAACTTCAAAAACCATGAATGTTGCTACTAATTCGATCAAAATCGGTCAAGAATTAAGGAAGTTATGGACTATTTGAATATTTTAACACTAGTGGTATGGGCGTCGCCATCTTTAATTCTTAATTTTTAAAGTTGTTCTTCTTACAAATTTGGATTACTTTGGGAAAAATGACTGCTCGTCACTATAATTTAGTATATGTTATACACTGTAGCAAAATATTCTTAATGACCCATTATAATTAGATTTTTGTATCTTTTATTTGGGCTGTATGATGTCACAAAACCTAAAATATAGCGGCATTCATAAAGGCCATTTTGAATATATTCAAACCACTGTAACTTCCCTATTTCTTGACCGATTTTGATAAAACTTGCATCAAAGTAAATGGTTTGCTTAGCACTTTACTCAAGGAAACACTAACAACGTATGTTGCGTTCTTATTTAACCCTTCTCTTGCTGAACACGACATGCCCTGTTTTAGCAAACAGCGTAGATCCAGATCAGTTGGCTTCTGAAGAAGCCAACTGATCTGGACCTGCACTGTTTGTCATCAAATATGTGAATTTCTATCAAAAACCCGGATCAAGTAATCTGATTGGCTGGAAATTAGAAGTAGGCGTGGCATCTTAATTTATTCAGCATGAGAAGGGTTAACACATAATATAATGTTATGAATGTAAATAGTAGAAAGACAGCGGTCAACAGTGTCAAGAATGGAGTGAACAATATGAAGCGAAAAATATATAATGTGAAGTAGAAGTCAAAAGTGTAAAGCAAGGCGTGTAAAATCAGAAGCAGGAAGTCGGGAAAGAAGTGAGAACTTGGATTGTGAAGTCAGAAATGAGAAGTTGAAGTTTGAGATGATAAAACACTACCGCTTTTTTTTAAATGCCAATAAATAAAGACGGTGTTTATTACAAGGGAGACAACCATTGTGACTTCCTGTTTACCTTTCTGTACTTAAGTCCTCTTTTGAAAAGGCATCGGAAAAAAATCGCTTCCCTGGGGAGCAAATTCTTTCCTTTTAGAGTAGACCCCTTTTCAGAAGCAGGCAAATTAGTTTTTACAAAGTTGCCTCCCTGAACATATACCCAGTCCCCTTACAATGTGAACTATATTTAAGCCACATCATGACAAAACCAACAAAATGGATGTGCGCCCAGCGAACTCAGATCAGCCTGGGCATCCGCCCAGTCTGATCAGAGTCTCCGCTGTGCGCTTAGTGAGTAGCTAAGGATCCAAGCTTTCTTCATGCTGACCGCGAAGACTGATCAGACTGGGCGGATGCCCAGGCTGATCTGAGTCTTCGCTTGGCGCACATGTCATTTTGTTGGTTTTGTCATAAAGTGGCTCATTTGTAATTCTTGCAGGCTAGCAAGGAGCTGTCCACAGTTTATCAGACTTCCAATGCCCTGTGGCTAAGATATAACTCCGTGTTTCATAAACATTTTTATCAATCTCGCTATCACCTTCAATTTCTATATAACCTGAGGAATCATAAAAATATAACGGTCGGTGTCAACAAGAAAAAAAATACAAACAAAAAAACAATATATTGTACCGATTGTCATCATTCTAAAAATATCTGCAGGCGTAGATATGTTACCCTACTTTGATATCAGAACTATTCGGACAGATAAGCTAAGGCAAACAGGGTAGACCTACATCAAACTTCTCCTGAAGAAGCAGTTTTATCAGTTTGTACTATTTTCCACATCGTCACGGCGTTTTAGATACCTAACCAAGAAGCCAAATAGAGTTGTATTTTTTTTCGGCAGATATTGTTAGAGGTCAATATGTCCCAATATTTAGAATAATATAGCAAAACCTCAATGACTCGAACACCGATGACTCGTTTACCGTGGTTAATTCTTGTGGAGCGCTGTGGTGCAGTGGTAAAGCGTCGGACTCGAGATCGAGAGGTATCGGGTTCGATCCCCACTAACAGCAAGTGTTGTTTCCTTGAGCAAGAGACTTTATCCACATTGCTTAGTACTGGTTTCTACCCAGGAAAAAAGAGGGTCACATGGAAGATTAGTACTAGATTACTAAATATGTTACCCTCTATAAATAAAGTCGATTATTATTATTATTATTATTATTATTATTATTATTAAACCGTTTTCGAGTCCCTAAGAAATTCTTCCGGCAGCTTAAGAAAACATACATTTAGGGATAGTTTAGGAATGTTTCCTATTTTAACGTGAAAACGTATGTTGTGTTTACTCATTAGAATCGCCTCATCGATGCGATTCTAACGATTCTAATGAGTACAGTCAACATACCATTGTTTTATAGAAGAGCGAAAAGATATCCATATATAACCATTTGTCTTCTGACCTGGCGCTATGATTAACCCTCCCCAGCTAGCATTCTTTATAACTCTACAGCGGGCCGTTATCGGTCCGTCAGCTACCCTGAAGGACCGATAACGGCCCGCTATAGATTTATGTAGAATGCTTACTGGGTCAGTGGCTCGAACTACCCATACTAGAACAAATTTCCATGGTACCATGGATGTTCGATTGAGGTTCGACTGTATTTCCATGTCCCCACAATATATATTTGAAAAGTCCAATTTCAATTTTAGGTAGGTGAGGTTATGGGATTTAGATATTCCTAGAGAAAAATGGCTGAAGTATTTACAAACAGTGAAGATCCTGATCAGACGCCGCATTGCGGCGTCTGATCTGGGTCTGCACTGTTTGCCAATTACCCTTTTAGGGGTCTCCCGACTACAATGGGTTAACAACCGATAACCCTTAAAGTGTCATTCAAAATTATAGCAGGTGACATTCTAATATTTTTCTTTTGTTTTCCAGAGAAAATTAGGCTTGCTGTTTCGTGTAAGTTGTCTGCCTACCAGACGATTCACATGAAATGGCATGCCTTATTTTCTCAGAAAAATAATAAACACATTTTATCGGAAAAATAACAATTCGCACAGCAGGCACACAACGTTAACGTCGATTCAACGTTGTTTCATCGTCAAGATGTTGAATCAATTGATTCGACGTTGTTCCAACGTTGTGTGTCCGCTTGGTGTATTGTTCAAACTTTGCCATCATACGAGTACATAGCATGATCATAGGCGGAAAATGGTGATCCCAAAAGACATTCATTTCCAAAATTCATGTCACAACAGAAATCACACTGATAATAAGGCTGCAGCACAGACGCACAGAATTCTGTTTTTGGACACTACGCCCATACTTTCTACGTTCTGCTTTGCATAAAGTATAATGTTATGGGTGTTAGCAGTAAATATAAGCCAGAACTGGACACGACATTGGCGAATTGACATGTTTTTGTAATCTTTTATTACCATGTATTATAATCATTTTAATAATAAGCGATCGACGTTAGCCTCTGGGAGGAGCCAATCATTCACAAATTTGTTTGTATGGTTAAGAATATGGATTGTGTACAAAAACACTAAGCATTGTTTGTCAATACAACGACCCTTCTTCTCCCAGAAAATAGAATTCGTAGCCTCTAAGAATGTGTTTGATTTGTACATCAATATACGAGATACTGAAGCTAATGAAAGGAAAATTTTAGCTTATACACCATAGGTATAATTTAACCGCAACGTGAGAAAGTGTGCCTTCTGACACCCAGAAAAGACTGATGGTCGGAGTCTTCGTTGTCCGAATGAAGAAATTTTCCATCCTTGGCTTTGAAAAATGCTGAATTGACAGTCCAAATTTTCAGCAGATCGTAATGTCAAGTACCTGTTTAAAATTTGCATACTTCTAAAATGAAAAAGAGACAGTAGTCTTATTTCAAAATACAGATTCATACAAAATAACGAGTTTCTGTGTCTACATTGCTCTACTGTAGCTCGACCTGGTGATTCTGAAAAAAAAAAAAAAAGATTTGAACCTTCCTGGCCTGGGTCGTTCACTTTCTCACTCTTGTAAACAAATTTGTGAATGATCGGTTCCTGCCGAGATGCTAATAATATGTCAACCGTTAAATTCATTATAATATGGGCCGTCTCAAGCAAAAAAATACCTTCGAACATATGCAAAATGCGTAGATTCAGATCATCCTGCGCCAAGTATCATCCGGGGCTTTGCTCTCCATTCATGCATTTTGTAGTATCCATTCATTCTGTTTGCGGACAGCGAAGGCCCTGATCAGACTGCGCTTCAGCGCAGTCTGATCAGGGCCTTCGCTGTCCGCACATGACCCGAAGACACATTTTCGCTTGTGGGGCTCATACATGTTAAAAGAAATGCCACAAAGCGTCCGGTTCCTCCAAATATGAGCTGTAGCCTATGTGTCCAAAAAGCAGTAACCTGTGCATCCGGGCTCTAGCTTTGTGTCCTGTATTACCAGTGTAAAATTTATAAATATCATACATCATAACATGTATGCCAGTTTGAAAGGCATAGGAAATCTCATGCTGCTACATGTATTGTCAGGCCTTTTCTTAGACGTTTCCAAGATATATGTGAGCCATAGCGGAAATGACGCACAAGAATATGTTGTTTTGAGATTTTATTGCACAAACTGGACTGTCATTTGTAAACTTTACAAAATGACATTTCAGAATGAGCAATAAAATGACTATCTGTGTGACATTTTTAGGTTATCATCAGGCACAGAAGAATAAATGAATAATAGAAGAAATAGTAGATTTATTATTGTAAATCACAGAGAACCTAAATACAGACTCTACCACTTTCTCCCAAAGTGCTAAATTACTGCCTGTTTGCATTACATATAGAACTCTTGGCATATTCAGCAGACGACAAACTGGTGATATTTTTGTCTTATTTTTGAAACAAGACTTTGACATTTAGTCTCTTAAGGAGACAATTTGCAAAAAAAAATTCAAATATCAAAATATCGTCTGCTGATTTTTTTACTCAGCATGCTAAGCGTTAACTAAGAGAAATACTTGTAAGTTTTCCGGCGGAAATAAAGCGAAATGCCAAAACCTATTTTCTGTGAAAAAAAAATAATACCCGCTGTCTTACCTTTTGAGTCTCTGTCTTATCAGGACGTTGTTCCCAAACTATTTCAGTGAAGGCACTTTTGTAAGGCAGGGGCGCACTGATGCTTCAAAAACTGGTTATTACAGTTGCCCCAGGAAAGTGTTGGTTACATTTAGAGAAAACAATGTTTGTACACAGGATTTGTTATCTTTTTGTGCAAGACTGGGCAAATTAAGACATATCAAGCGGAAACTGGACCACTATTCAACAGTTTATATTTTTTGTACGTTTGTAACGCACTTCCAGAGCATATTCTTATGTCATCAAAAGAGTGTCAAAATACAATTTAGTACGCTGTGTAATAATTCCCGCAGACACTTGGGGTCAGCGACTAGAGCGCATCACGAGAACACGCCTATATAATTTTGACCCTCTTTAACCCCACTTTTATATAGAAAAACTGGGGTTTACAGGGGTATACATTATTTTTCTTATATCTGCTCAAAATATAGATTGTGGGTACTCGTTAGAACCGCCTCGCCGAGGCGGTTCTAACGAGTACCCACAATCTATGTTATGAGCAGAAATATGAAAAATATATGAGTTTTTTATCTGAAAATTTTCAGTTTTTGGAAGTGAAATTTTCTATATATTTGAATAGGCGTGTTTTCGTAATGGTATACATGGTCTGAATTTTATCCCATGCTTTTTTTTATCCTCTAAATTTTGTATTTTATATTATTGAATAACATGTTTTCCCGTCTAAAACGCTTTTGAAAGCCAAATGATACCGGCTGAAAAACAACTAAGGCAATACAGTATAAGATAACAGTGCAATATATAAAATACGAAACTTAGAGGGGGGAAATGCAAGAGATTAATTTCGGACCATACCCGCTCTACTCACTAACCTCAAGTGGCTGTGATAATTTCAGAAGAATTTATTTATTCATTCTTTGATTTATTTATTTATTTATTTATTTATTTATTTATTTTCTGCAGAAATTGCAATGACTTGCGTTGTGATTCAGGGCCATACGAGTATATTTGCACTCTAATATATACGTTTATCATTTTGTATTTATGTAGGCATTGCTCTCTCAAAACCCCTGAAGATAAACTAACAAATAAAAAATAAAAATAGAAAGGACTATTGGCTTCCACTACTGATAAACAGCACCCAGCCACCCACCCCTCCCCCCACCCCCGCTCGCTCTCTCTCTCTCTCTCTCTCTCTCTCTCTCTCTCTCTCTCTCTCTCTCTCTCTCTCTCTCTCTCTCTCTCTCTCTCTCTCTCTCTCTCTCTCTCTCTCTCTGTGCGCACGCGTATTGCCGGTGTGGGTGTTTTCAACACTAGTCTCGGGATATTTAGTTCTATCATTTGATCCAGCGCACGACAAAACCTATTTCAGTTCTTGTGCGACCAGCGGAGACTCAGATCAGCTAGCGCATCCGCACAGTCTGGTGAGTCTTCGCTGAACGTTTGTGCATTCCACAGCCTCCAGGCTGTTCAAAGGGGTAAACGAGAATTGCCATACTGAATGGATGTCGAACTCTTGCCATACTGGATGGATGTACAGGCTAATCTGAGTATTTGCTGGTCACACAGGTCTTACCGTAGCTGACTGCATTTAGTCTGTATCTCCGTTGCGGTCTGTTCCAATAACATACTTACCGTTGTAAAACAGTCGGTTTGTTTCGTTTTCCGGCAAAATTAAATCGTTGTGTAACAATACAAATATGGGTTTATGACATGGTAAAAACCGAATACTAAACACTTTTACTCTCTCATTCTTTTTCTTTAAGATAAGAGACAAAGGCGAAAGTTATTGTCCCAATAGTTTAACTAATACCCCCGTATTTTCCGGCATTTCTCGCAATGTAACTAGATTTCGAGGCAACATTTGGCGCTAGAGGGTTACAACTATATCTTCACATACTGCAGCACCATAAGTAGTTGTAGTAGGTTATAAATCTTGCGAGTATTATGTCCAATTGCATGTCAGGGCAAGAATAGAAGTGAGATTGTAGGAGGGAAGAAAATTTTGAAAGTGATAAATGTTAAAAAGACTGAGTTAGTGCAGAGTGAATGGTTAAAGCAGGATAAAAACAACTGTTTGGGGCTTAGAGTGATGGATGGCAGATTGCCCTAACCCTCTCCTTGAAGGAGCTAGGATCAGTGATGAGGGATATCTCAATAGCAAGTTTATTCCAAAGTACTAATGCTGCTAGAGGATAGAATGAATTCTGATAATATGAAGCATAGGAAAGAATATGTCTGAAGTCAAGAGAGCGCATGTGACCACGGGTCTCCCAAAATCAGTTGGATTGCCATCCGACTGGAGACTAGGAGGTTGCGGGTTCAACCCTCGCCAAGGTCGGCAACATTTTTTCGTGGAGATTGATCGTGAAATATAATCCTACGTCACTTTCTTCCTTCTGCTGATTCAAGAGATTGATCGTGAAATATTTTCTACAGTCATTTTCTCCCTTCCGCTGATTCAAAAAGGGCAGTTGTCAGTTTCTGGCAAAAGAATGTGCACAATACTGGTTAACCACTTAGAGGACTAAGCCTGCCTAGTAAATGTGTGATAAGGTAAACTGACTGCTTGACATGACCCCATTGGGTTGACTGGGCCGTAAAACCTCAACGCAAACAATACTGGGATGGCATAGTCATACTGTTATTGCTGCTGTTGCTCCTCAGTGTCCCACCGCTTCTTTTCCTCGGTGCACCCTCTGGGAGGTTTGATAACAATATTTCGCAAGAGAAAAAAAAAAGTGTGTGGCATTTATTTACATGTGCTGTGGCGTTATCTTATTTACACACACACACACCTATGGGTATGGGCAGGAACAACGACTTTCTCAAAATCAAAGCCCTGCGGGGACATATAAAAAGTAACAGGCCTGCTATTTCCCCCCCCCCCCCCCAGGGGACATGAAAAAGGAGCTTTAAAATGTTACAGATCTCATCCTGGCCAACCTTTCCTAGTGAAAGACCGGCTTTTGCAGCCATAAATAGTCCTTTAATTAGCATATACATGGAAAAAAAAAATTCAAATTGAAATCAAGAAAAAGCCAAGCGCTGTAAGTCTGAAATCCTGCAAATGTCTGAAAAATCTGAGGCCTGGTGTCAATAGTTTTGTCAGGGTGAATATATCATAACTACTTTTTATCTAAAAATATGTTGCCCTGAATTCAAGTCTTTCGTGCAGGAAATTTGCTATGGCTATTCACAACAGCTGGAGCTTTCTTCTCTTGTACATGTACATGTTCCTTTTTAATTCAATACTGTCTTGAATTTCTCCGATAACTGACTATTCACTATTCTGAAGAAGACCGAACAGTGTGATTTAAATGTGGAGTCTTCCAAATTCATGCATTTGGGATGGGATGTTAACTGGAGCTCCACAGCCCCACTCCCAATGTGCAGGAAAAGTCACCCCCTGTGCAGGTTAAAGAAAATTCAGTAAACTATGTAAATGGTTCAAAACTTGTAGGCTTCTTCATCCTGCAGTGTTTGACATCAGATTTCATTAGGATAAAAATATTCATATCATTCTGAAGTCTGAGTGAAAGAGGAATCCAACTCCACTGCAATAAGTTTTCTTACAGGGGGATCATACATTTTGACAGAAGACAAAATTTAATTATGCCTGACATTAAAAAAATCTGTTTATTGACAGACAACATCGGTGTGACATAACAATCTGTAGCAACCAACTACCTGTCATTTTGGAGGTGAAAACATTGCATGACAACCATTATTTATTCAATAATAAGGTCAAGTTTTTCCATCTTAATGAACTAATTATCAAGAGAACAGTGCTCAGCCTTAAAAAGTTATCAAAATTTATTAAGCACCGGGCCCATCAGGCATAGTGGTGGAGATAATACGAGCAGCCGGTGACATGGGCGCCTGCATGATCCGTGACCTCGCAGCTGCAATCATTCGTGATGGCAAGGTACCCTCTGACTGGGAGCAGAGTTTAATTGTCTGCCTCTACAAAGGAAAGGGGGGACGCATTGGAAAGGGCCAACTACCGCAGTCTCAAGCTGACAGAGCAGGTTATGAAAATCCTGGAGAGGATTTTGGACGGCCTCATCAGACAGTTGGTGTCAATCGACGATTCCCAGTTTGGCTTCGTCCCAGACAGAGGCACTACAGATGCAATCTTTGTTGTCAGGCAGCTGCAAGAGAAGTATCTAGCTGCCAACAAGAGACTCTACATGGCTTTTGTAGACCTGGAGAAGGTGTTTGATCGAGTGCCTTGGAAGGTCATCTGGTGGGCGCTGAGAAAACGGTGTGGAGGTGTGGATTGTGCGACTGGTGCAAGGGATGTATGCAAATGCGCGGAGCCCTGTCGGTGTTGGTGAGGGGTACAGTGAAGAGTTTGAAGAGGTTGGTGTTCATCAAGAATCAGTACTCAGCCCACTGCTCTTCATCATTGTGCTTGAAGCCTTATCACGAGAGTTCGGCTCTGGGGTCCCCTGGGAAGACCTCTATGCTGATGACCTTGTTATTATCGCTGAATCGCTTGAGGAATGTGTCAGGAGGCTCTTGACATGGAAAGAAGCAATGGAGAAGAAAGGACTGAGAGTAAATGCAGGAAAGACAAAGATCATGATCTGCGGTACAGGAATGGACTTCCTGCAGAGTTCAGGCGAGTTTCCATGCACCGTCTGTTGCACTGGAGTGGGCTGCAACAGCATCTTCTGCAATGGCTGCAAGCATTGGGTGCACAAGAAATGCAGTGGGCTCAAGCGCTTGAAAAAAGACCCTGACTACAGATGTACACGGTGCCAGGGAACTGCACGCCCCTTGGATGGCAGACCACAGAAGTCCAGGTCGGACCTGACAAGCTTGAGGTGGTAGCTTCCTTTTGCTACCTAGGAGATGTGCTGTCAGCAGCAGGTGGTGTGAACTTTCAACCACAACACGTGAAAACCGCCTGGAAGAAGTTCAAGGATATGCTACCAGTTCTCTCTTCACACCACCTCTCTTTCAAAAAACGTGGCCGTGTGTACAGCTCTTGTGTGCGGAGCGTCATGCCAGCGAGACTTGGCCATTGACAAAGCCAAACCTTCAGCGTCTGCAGCAAAATGACAGGGCAATAATCAGACAGATCTGCAATGTCAGACTGCAAGACATTGTCACCACCAGGTCCAATGAGCTACTTGTGCGGCTTGGCATTGAGGATCTGGACCTCATTCTGAAGGAGAGAAGACTCCAATGGTATGGACACGTGGAACGCTCCAATGGTGCCGTCAAGACAGCCTTTGACATACAGGTTGATGGAAAGCGTGGTCCTGGGAGGCCCAAGATGACATGGAAACAGCTGACAGAGAGTGATTGCAGAGAGTGGAAGCTCTTGGCCATCAACCCTCATGATAGACATACCTGGAGGTTTGGTGTGAGATCTGCCATGCGTGCAGCAAGCCAGCTGTCTGGAAGGGGGCCCACTGATGTGGATGTTGCCCCTGTACCTGCATGTTAATCAAAAATCTGATTATGATATGATATATATGATATTAACTATACTATATTATATACAGATACATGTAGTCGGAAAAAAAAATAATAGCAAAAATAAAAAAAGAAGAACATTTAATTTTTTTTTTTGTTTGTTTATTTTCATGGTCTTTCCAATCCTATTACATTGCAGGCCATATGCGAAGGCCATAAATTTATATGAAACTCAAGTCTGAACATAAATGAAGATAATCAGTTGCAAATACAGATACTGAATTTGATTTTCATACTTATATAACTAGCCATCATGAGCATGGAGTGATAGCTAAAGTCCCTTGAAAAGTTACAGCAACAGTTCTGCCAATATGCTGTAGAGTGCCATAATTTGCTGAAAGTACAATTCCAAACAATTAATTTTATCAAAGTTGGCTGCTCACTACGATTTTCTGACTCCACTAAAATGTATTTTGCAGAAACATATTTTTGGCAAGTGTCAGTCCCCGTGGCTTTGATAATATGTGAGTTGCTTACAAGACCTCATATGATCTTAATTTTCAATGGATTTATTTTCCGTATTTGCATTCACTATATTGTAAAATTTTATTATAAACGTGTTAGAAAATATTCGCTTTGCTGGATGGATGCTTATGGATTTTCGTTTCATAATTTCTAGTCACTTCACAGGCGTGACCGCCGTTTTTCCAATGTGTGAATTACATGTAGGTCAAGGACATGAGCAACCTATCAAAAGGCCAAGATGAAAGATTATATCAAAGTCAACCTTGATAGAGTACCCTAAGGGTATTTTCATTATGTCCTGTAATTTGTAGAATTAAGAATGAACAAGGAATTAATGTTTATAAGGGTAATAAGGATTCGATGTAGTTTACAAACGCTTTCTCATCAAGGGTCTTTCTAGAGGGTGCAGGACAACCCGCCCCAAAGACAACTCACCCCAAGACAACTCGCCCCACATAAAACTTGCCCGAAGACGACTCGCCCCATTTACAAAGTAACTCACATCAGACTGGTAATAGCACGTGATGATTAATTGATAATAGCAGAATTTTGCAAACAGACTGCAATATAAAATGGCCACCGCTTACACCTTGGATTTTGTTGCAAAGGTAAATATCGCGTAACTATCGGAAATGCCCAAAGGACCGATGTTGTTTATATAAACCTTATGTTTGACATCAGCCACAAAAACATATTACATCTATCTCAAGGGAAGGTTTTCACACACTATAGCGTGAACTGATCAGAATTTGTGGTATAATTAACCCATCTTAAATTAATTATATAATTTCAATTTCGAAAAAAAGATAGAGAGATAGGATGAGTATAAATATTTGTGGAACTTTTCTCACTTTCGTTTTCTGTTGTAACTGCTATCTTGTTCTCGCGAGATCTTGTTGTTTAGTGCCCTGATAAAAGACGGCCATGACACTTATAAAATACGCGTAAAACACGCTCTTTCTTTGGCTAGTTTCACTATAGTCCTTGCTATATTGGTGCAAAATCATAATCCTGGCACTTACACAGCCTTGCAGGGACATTCAGAAAGTAATAACCCCGCCCATCCCTGTAGGTGGTGGTGGGGGGGGGGGGGGGGGGGTGGAGCAGTGGATACAAATGACTGGTTCATTACAGTACACTGTGTATGCTGCCTTTTTTATTGATTTATTTATTTTTTTCTTCTACTTCAGATCGTAGTCCAGAAATATATATATGATTCTGTGAAACGTGTAGTGTGAAACCAGGTCTTCTACGAAGTCAGGCACCTCGGTCACCCATTCAGGTACTAACCAAGATGTACATTGCTTAACTATGTAAAAAAAAGCCAATCACTCTACCAGTGTCGCCATAAAAGCCGGCTTCCACAGCGAGGCTGTAGAAGTGATATATAATATACCTATTCCATTACATTTCTCCCCCTCTCTCTTTATTTCATCCCAAAGTCACAAACGCCTCGCTAGGCGAATCCAAGGTCGGAACACACTAAGGACACTGTCTTCCATCCCACCACTGCCACCAATTTAGCGTCAAACTGGGTCTTCTATGAAGTCAAGCACCTTGGTTACCCATCCAGGTACTAACAGAGATGTACATTGCTTAACTTTGTTAAAGAAAGGCCAATCACTCTACCAGTGTTGCCATAAAAGCCGGCTTCCACAGTGAGGTGTAGAAGTAATACACCTATTCCATTACACATGATTTTAAAGACGTGTGGCTGTCAGTCTGTTTTCCAACAATCGCCAACCCATGTCATCAAGCATTCTGGTGATAATTTCTTAAGGCGAATAAATATGTTCCACCCATCTTGCAGCTTTCTGCTGTATTATTTTGATCTTACTAATAGCAACATTTTACAATCTGGAAAAAATGGAACAGATTTTAGTAGCAACCAGTGCAGTACATACAGCCGGTCCTATTGCAACCATCCTGACCTGAAGAACAGTGCACTGTTTTCATGTCGTCCCTGCAAATGACACGAAGGAAAGTGTGTTCGGACACTGAAATTCCCTTGCCTATGTCTTTGTGTTAGTAAATCTTGATAAATTCTTTCTTTCTCAAAGTATTATAAAACATATTAGATCACTGTCTACAGCATATTTCAATAGCTAGTATCAGTAAAGTTATTTGACAGAGTGAGACCCTGACCGCAGTATTCTATTTATCCTAATAATTCATGCCTGAATAGTGTAGACCCAGATCAGACACTGCTGAATGTGACATCTGATCAGGGTCATCACTATTTGCCACTCATCAGTCAGTTATAGACATATCAGCTGGTAGTAAAATGGACTGGTTCAGATTTTAGGAGAAATGTGCTAAGGAGTTATGGTGTAGAGATATTTAGGATAAAATATAATACATTTCTTAGTACAAGAAACAATTATCCTAGAATTGTCATCAACTGCTCAGGACTCAATGAACTTGTTAAGTAGGACTATTTGGCAATAATTCTGTGATATTTTACTCCATTTCTCCATGAAAACGTGTTTTGTGGGTACAGTAAATGTCCTAAAATTTCGTATACCAGAGTCCAGAATGTCTGACAGAATTGCATTATGCAAATAGTGTAGACACAGATCAGACTGCTCCATGAGGAGCAGTCTGATCTGTGTCTACACTGTTTGCCATTCCACTAAGTATTTTAAGAAACAGCTGCTCAAAGTCAGGCCATAAAAGAGTGGAATAAAGTGTTTGAAATTCTAGGACATTTTCCGCACTCATTAGAAGCACCTTTGCAAGGCACTTCTGTTAGTACTCACAACACGTTTTCATTGAGAAATAAGAAAAAAATAATATTTCCCTTATACCCGTCTTATTTATATCTATGAGCTCAATAAATTCTGCTTTCTTCAGATATATGACATGCTGTATAATCCTGTGTGAACTATGGACAGAGTAGTTGCCCTTGTTGATATGGACTGTTTCTATGTACAAGTAGAACAAAGACTTGATCCTACATTGAAAGGCAAACCTTGTGCTGTTGTACAATATAATCCATGGAAAGGTGGTGCGTAAGTAAGACACTGGTTCCCTGGATAAGAGGAGTATTTTCATACTTCTCCAGGAAAACATCTAGGGGAAGTGATTTCAGTAGTACCATGTATTGTGGAGAAATGAGAAAATCAATACATCTTGTATCAAAATGATGCCTTATCAAGAGCTACAGACAGTGAATTGTATATGTGTTGTACATGGCACTCTTTCTCCCCCATCCCCCATCCTATTTAATCAGTTAATTCAGCAACACAGAGTGCCAAAAGTGGGCTTGGCCTAATCTTGGACTGAATAAGAGAGCTTTTAAGTTTATGTAGAAGAAATGATTTGGATTATTTGTTCATTTGTTGTTACTGTTTTTCGGTTGTTTTGTTGTTGTTTTTTTTTTTCATTTTTTTTTTTTTTTTTGTTTTGTTTTGTTTTTTTTTCATTCCTATTTGTTCTTTGAATTCATGTTTACCACTCAAATGTTTAAAAAAAAAAAAAAAAAGTGAGATGAGGCATAGACTGTTTATCCCAAATCTTCACCATAAGCATACTGAGTTTGTATTTTTTTTTTTTTTTTTTTTATTTCACCAAGAAACTTGTGGATACCAGTAAATAGATCTCTTTATTCTTAAATACACAGTAAATGTTTTTTATGGAGAAATAGGAAAAGTATTTCTTAGCTTTTGAAAAGCTAATTTTTCAACCAACAAGTATTGATATTTTTCTTCCTTCACCACAGAGACATACGTTGTGAGTTCTCAGTATAAGTGTCTTTGCAAGGTGCTTCTCATGGGTAAATTCTGCTACTTCTGCATTTGCAGACAATGCCGGCCCAGATCTGCCTGTGAATTTGTGCAGGCTGATCAGGGCCTTCACTGCACACACAGAATCAATGGATACTATAGTATTACTATAGTATATGTTGATGATCAGAGATTGTCCAGAACAGATTGTGAATACACCACAACCGCTTTATAACACTATTGTTGGGGCCCATAGCATAAACCGTGTTAGTTAAACAACCGTTTTATAGCCAAACAAAAATGTATAGATTATATTGAAAAATGACAATTTATGGTCATTTTTCAATATAATCTATATATTTTTGGGATCCATCTTTGAACCATGTTATATCCAAAACTCTGTTATAACGAACCATGTTATACAGAGGTTGAAATGTACTCAGTAGAAATGTCTTGGCAAGGTGCTTCTCACAAGTACCCACAACATATGCAAAATGCCTGAAAAAGGGCCCTTTTTGCAATTTGCGGACAATGCAGACCCAGATCAGCCTGTATATTTATGATGTATGCTGATCAGGGCCATTCAGGGCCTTTGTTTCCTACTTACATGTACAGAATCAGTGCTTGCATTAAGGGAAGTCAGAGACTCCCAAAAATTGCCCTGGGACTTCCAAAAATCAATGCCAGGAAGTCTGGGACTCCAAACTTTTAAAGATATTTAGTCATTTATAACAAAAATTTAGAATGAATTTATGTGTTATTTAGCTTAACAATGGTAGTTTTACTCCATAAATGAGAGTTTAAGAATATTGAGGTTGAATTTCTGAAAGTGAGTGAAAAAATTTGATCCCCAGGACTTCCAGATATTGCAGCTAGGAAGTCCTGGGACTTCCTGATTTTGACAGTTAGTGCAAGCACTGCAGAATCAATTGATACTAGTATATGTCCACTAGCAGAGAATGCCCAGATCAGACTTCATGGACCTTTTCTATTTGCATATGGCATAAGGGCCATTTTCCCTTATTGTGCATCATATAATTTCCTTAAAAATGGGAAAAAATAATTGTCTGGATAAACAGCTTATTTTGCTTATGGTATAAAGGCCTTTTTTTCCACATTGAGCATCATATAACTTTCTGGAGAAATAGAAAAAATAATTGTCTGGATACTTAGCTTATCTGGACCGATCATATTCCTTATTATTAAAAAGATCACAGTTAGGAACCAAAACAGTTGCATTGCAGAGAAAAGAACACATGCGTCACAACATGAGGAAGTGTACTTTATGCTAATCTGATGTATGCTCCATGAAGACTCAAACCAGCATGCATATCTGCACAGTCTGATCAGAGTGTTCATTGTCTGCATGAAGAAATCTTGCATCCTTGGTCATCCAAAATGCACCCAATGAAGATTCTGATCAAACTGCTGTATACCGTATGTTTCTTAGTCCAGATAGGAATTTAGCCAGGTCCAGAATCTTGCTGGGCAAAATAAAAATTTATATATGGACCTTCATTTCATCTTCCAGGAGGCTGCTTTTCTCCCAAGTAATTTCCCGGCTGTACATGAGTTAGCCATTTTCAAGTGTGAAATGTATCATTTTTTAGCTCACCTGAGCTCTGCTCAGGATGAGCACTTTTCGTCCGTCGTCAGTCCGTCCGTCCGTCCGTTAACATTTTCAAACAACTTCTCCTCTGAAGCCGCTGAGCTAATTTAGCTCAAATTTCATATGGAGCCTCCTTAGGGTGGGGGAACGAAAAATTGCTAAAATGGTCGCAGTCCGTTGACCAAGAAGGCCGCCACGCCCATATATGGTAAAAACCTTTAAAACTCTTCTTCTCCAGAACCGAGAATGCCTTGGGGCTGAACCTTTGCAGGAATCATCGGGGACGGGAGGTCTACCAAAATTGCTAAAAGAATTGTCGTACGTTGACGTTTGACCTTTTTACGGCAAGGTCAAGTTTGCTTCCCTATGCATTTGTATGGGAAAAACCTTTAAAAATCTTCTTCTCCATAACCTAGCATGCCTTATGGCTGAATCTTTGCATATATCATTGGGAACAGGAGGGCTACCAAAATAATGGTTGTACATTGACATTTGACCTTTTTACGGTAAGGTCAATTTTGCTTCCTTATGCATTTGTATGGGAAAAATTTCAGAATTTCAAACAACTTCTCCTCTGGAGCCTGTTGGCCAATTTTTCTCAAATTTCATATGGAGCCTCCTTAGATAGGGGGAACAAAAGATTGCTAAAATGGTCACTGTTCATTGACCAAGCTGGTCGCCATGCCCATATATGGTAAAAACCTTTAAAAATCTTCTTCTCTAGAACCGAGGATGCTTTGGGGCTGAATCTTTGCATAAATCATCGGGGACAGGGGGTCTACCAAAGTTGCTAAAATAATGGTCGTACATTGACATTGGGTGGTGCGAAGGTGTCCTTTATCTTACGTCACTGGGGCGCCCAACTGATATTGGCTTACAGCTGGGCAAGGCCTGCTATCCTTGTAGCAGGTAAAGGTAGAGGGGGATGTTTTTATTTCTTCTGTTTCTTCACTTTCATTCCTGTTCCTCTTTCTTCCCTGTCCCTCTCTTTCATCTCCTCCACTATCTCTTCTATCTTTTTTCTCCCTTTCTCTGGGAGACGACACAAAATGACCCACAAAGGTTGACATGTCGTTAAACCCCAACTCAATCAATCAATTTGACCTTTTTAGGGCAAGGTCAAGTTTGCTTCCCTGTGCATTTGTATGGGAAAAAACATTTAAAAATCTTATTCTCCAAAACCGAGGATGGCTTGGCTGAATCTTTGCATATATCATCTGGAACAGGCAGTCTACCAAAGTTGTTAAAATAATTGTCATACATTGACATTTAACCTTTTTACAGCGAGGTCAAGTTTGCTTCTGTATGCATTTGTATGGGCCCCATACATTTGTATGGAAAAAAATGTTGATAATTTCAAATGGCTTTTCCTCTGAAGCCTCTTGGCCAGTGTTGCTCAAATTTCATGCGGAGCCTCCTTGGGCAGGAGAATGAAAGATTGCTAAAATGGGTATGATCCATTGATCAAAATGGCTGCCATGCCCATATGTGGTAAAAACCTTTAAAAATCTTCATCTCCATAACCAAATAAGCCCTGGGCCCCAATCTTTGCACAAATTATGGGGGACAGGAGATCTATCAAAATTGCTAAAATGATGGTTCTATGTTGACATTTGACCTTTTACCTCCAAGGTTGAATTTGCTTCCCCATTTGTATGGGCCATATACATTTATATTGAAAGTATGGAAGTGACTTGTAGATCAACAGTAGTTAAAATAGTTCTGATTGGAAATCTAAGATGGCCATCATCTGGTTTATATTTGTTATATTTCCCTGCCACTGTGCTGTTTACATGTATAAAATTATGATTCTTCAGAAACCACTTAGCCAATTTCCACCATATTTCACATTGATCCTTCTGTTATGATTGATAGTTTATTCAAATGATCATGCTCCATTGACTGTCAGGCCCATATATTCTTCTTCAAAACTAAGAACTGCTCAAATAATGATATTTTCATTAGTTGTGATGATAGGATTGGAAAATGTTGCATAACATCTGCATGTCTGCAGTGGCTATGTCACTCAGGTGAGCGAACCGTGGCCCGTGAGCCTCTTGTTTTAATGAAGTGACCACTTTAAATGTCTTTTTTTTTACCTTCTCAACTAATTCTAGCAAACACATGTAACTTTTATTAGTTGAAAGTGTTCTTGGTCCAAGGATATAAAAATTGAATTCATTGCACTCATTCTTCGAAAATCCTGAATGGAACACATGGTCTAAAAGTATAATTATGAGGAAAGAGTACACAGTCTAAAAGCTGATTTATTATTCAGTAATGAGGATATTATATGAAGATAAAGAGGAATTCCAATTTGATCTAGCCAGATTCCGGATCTGGCTAAATTCCTAGTTGGATTATGATATATACAGTAAAACTCTGCCACTCAAAATTAGGACCACTCCACTATTAAGAGCAGCTCAAACTGATTCCTTCTTTTTATTCTATTTCTGTTTTTACCATTAAGATCACCTCAGTAATAAGACCAGGGCCCGGTTGTTCAAAGCGTCGTTAGCTTAACGAGCTCGTTAAGGGTCATTTCGTAACTGTTCTAGCGGATTCAATACACAATATTCTGATATTTTCTGCTGAAAAAATGTGAGTAGCTTTTGCACTGCAAAAGCTACTCACATTTTTTCAGCAAAAAATTTCAGCATATTTGTGTATCACTCAATTAAAATTTTAACGAATCGTTAACTAACGACATCGTTAGCTTTGAACAACTGGGCCCAGTTTTTTGCAATCACAAAGGTGGTCTTAACCCTTAAACTGCCAATCGCAACAATTGTTGTCTGCTTTGTCATCTGCTTGTGATTTTAAAAGTCTTTTCTGCAAACAGTGTGGACCCAGATTAGACTGCTCCATTACACACCGGTTACCACGGTACAACAAA
Organism: Anodontia alba; assembly: GCA_964016985.1. Classification (NCBI taxonomy): domain Eukaryota; kingdom Metazoa; phylum Mollusca; class Bivalvia; order Lucinida; family Lucinidae; genus Anodontia; species Anodontia alba. The sequence continues at coordinate 142,200,331 of OZ024823.1, forward strand.
CACGACTGGGTACAACGAACGCAGTTGAAATTCTGTTTTCAGGGAAAAGTGTAAGTTTAATGTTTCCTTTATTTTGACGGAAGTATCACGCCTCTCGTTTTCTGGTGGTTATGGGATTACAAGAGGTAGTGTTTTTGATGTTATGTCCAAATTTTAAGTTATGACACGGTCAGAGAAGGAAAATCAAAGCTACAAATTAGGCTATAATAAGCAAAACAACAAAACTTCTCATTTTAAGGATCTGTCAATTAGAAATAAATGGCATGTACACGACCATTCAAGAGTTTTTCATGTCTCTAGGTATCAAAGTTTTTGTTAATTCATAAAAACTTTTAGAAAAAGAATTGTAGATTTTCCCTGGCGCACTATCTTAAAACACGAGTACAACTGAACGCGGATCATGTGTCGTGTCTGGATACACTCAACACGGAAAAGATTGTACAACAAACATGGATATGGAAACCCCAAATGGACTTTTTTTTCCATTACAAGAAGACCTAGCACATGTCTGCCCCTTAGTTGTAAAATTTCAAGATCAACTGATGCACTTGCCATTCCGAAATTAGAAAGTGATTTGGGTTGTAAGATGTGTTGGCTGACATTTCGTGTACCTGTGTGCCAGAGCATATAGTTTATACATCAGACGCATATTGAACAGTCGCTCTGTCAGTCGCTCTGACCCATAAAGTTTGCTTGTGACATACAAAATAATCTGCCCATGTACATGTACAGGTAAACAATAGATTGTACATTTGGTTTAATATCTCCATTTTTAACGTATAGTTTATTGTTCCCCGCCTTTTCGAAGAAAAGTGAGGGGACATAGTATTCGGCTTTCCGCGGTTCGTGGTTTGTAGTGCGTGGTTCCAATTTTATAGTAGGTACCTTGTGAGCACAACTCCTCCTACAGTTTTTATACCCCCGACATACGAAGTATGTGGGGGTATATAGTTTTCGCTTTTCCGTTCGTTCGTACGTACGTTCGTTCGTTTGTTCGTCTTTCCGTCACAGGGTCAAAGTTTTTGCGTTAAAGTTTATAAGACCTCATATTTTGAAGACCCTTTGATGGATTTCATTCATATTTGGCATGATGGTAGATATAGGTCTAAAATTTTTATCAGCACCATCCCCACTCCGGTGGTGACCTTGGGGTCAAGGTCACGGACTTAGATTTTTCATAAAAAAGTCAGGGTCAAAGTTTTTGCATTAAAGTTTATAAGACCTCATATTTTGAAGACCCTTTGATGGATTTCATTTATATTTTGCATGTTGATAGATATAGGTCTAAAGTTTTTATCAGCACCATCCCCACCCCAGGGGTGACCTTGGGGTCAAGGTCACGGACTTCAAATTTTCATAAAAAAGTCAGGGTCAAAGTTTTTGCGTTAAAGTTTATAAGACCTCATATTTTGAAGACCCTTTGATGAATTTCATTCATATTTGGCTTGATGGTAGATATAGATCTAAAGTTTTTATCAGCACCATCCCCACCCCGGGGGTGACTTTGGGGTCAAGGTCACAGACTTAGAATTTTCATAAAAAGTCAAAGTTTTTTGTGTTTAAGTTTATATAGCTATATCATCAAGACCCTTTAGGAATTTCATTTATATTTGACATGTTGCTAGATATCGGCCTAGAGTCTTACTCCGCATTATCCCCACTCAGGGTGTGACCGAGGTCAAGGTCACAAACTTAGAATTTTCATATAAAAGTAAAAAAATTTTGCGTTTAAGTTTATATAGCCATATCATCAAGACCTTTTGTTAAATTTCAGTATTCCCTAATTGAAAGGCCAGCGGATATAGCTATCAGCAAGGAATCTGTTGGTCTGTCCGTCCATCCGTTGAAGCATTATTCATTCATACTTTATTTTTGTCTAAGGGTCAAAGTTTTTACGTTAAAGTTTATTAGACCTCATATTTTGAAGACCCTTTGATGGATTTCATTCATATTTGGCATGATGGTAGATATAGCTCTATAAAGTTTTTATTGGCACCATCCCCACCCCAGGGGGTGACCTTTGGGTCAAGGTCACGGACTTCAATTTTCATAAAAATGTCAAAAGTTTTGTGTTTAAGTTTATATAGCTGTATCGTCAAGACCCTTGTGGAATTTCATTTATATTTGACAAGTTGCTATATATTGGCCTAGAGTCTTACTCCGCATGATCCCCACCTCGGGTGTGACCGAGGTCAAGGTCACAAACTTAGAAGTTTCATTTAAAAGTCAAAGTTTTTGCTTTTAAGTTTATATAGCCATATCATCAAGACCTTTTGTTAAATTTTATTATACCCTAATTGAAAGGTTGAGCGGATATAGCTATCAGCAAGGAATCTGTTTGTCTGTCCATCCATCCGTTGAAGCATTATTTGTTCATACTTTATTTTTGTCTTGGGGTCAAAGTTTTTACGTTAAAGTTTATAAGACCTTATATTATGAAGAGCCTTTGATGGATTTAATTCATGTTTGGCATGATGGTAGATATAGGGCTTAAGTTTTTATCAGCACCAACCCTATCCCGGGGAATAACATTGGGGTCAAGATCACGGACTTCGAATTTTCATAAATAAGTCAATTTTTTTGTGTTTATGTTTATATAGCTATACCGTCAAGACCCTTTGAGGAATTTCATTTATATTTTACATGTTGGTAGATATAGGTCTAGAGTTTTACTCAGCATCATCCTTATCCTGGGGTATGACCTTGAGGTCAAGGTCACAGAAATTTCATATAAAAGTAAAAAAAACAAAAATTGCATATATAGCTATATTATAAAGACCCTTTTGTTGGTTTCATTAATATTAAGCATGATGGTATATATAGGTCTGAAGTTTTTCTCGGCACCATCCCCAAGCTGGGGCATGGCTTTTAAGTCAAGGTCACAGACGTTTCATACAAATGTCATTTTTGCTTATATTATAAAGACTGATTTCACTGGTATATGGTGATAGTTATAGGGCTAAAGTTTTATTTAGCTCAATCCCTGCACCTGTGCCTGACCTTTGAGGTCAAGGGCTTCATATTACTGTGTGATTGAATTTTTTCAATGTAATAACATATAGCATACAACTGCCATCTCCAGAGTCAAAGCTACATACTTGGTGCTCTTTAAAAGGTGGCGGTAGTGCTAGTCGGGGGTATATTTGCCCCACTGGGCACTTTGTCTAGTTAACCAATCCTTCTGAAATTTTACAGGTGTCTTCATCATGGTCTGAAGATGTGCATGTGCTTTTTACAGAATCCTTAAATTATTTTTAGTTTACTTTTTTCACATTTTTAACTTAGACTTTTTTTGCATGGTTCTGAGTTTGTAGTGGGGACCTTGTGAGCGCAACTCCTCCTACAGTTTAATGCCGATCCTTCTGAAACTTTACAGTTTATCTTAATCATGGTCTGAAGATATGCATGTGCTTTTTACAGAATCTTGAAATAATTTTTTTCAAATGTTTCACATTTTTAACTTAGACTTTTTTCATGCTTCAATACTATGAAAGTGTATATGTAGTAGGTACCTTGTGAGCGCAACTCCTCCTAAAGTTTTGGACTGATCCTTTTGAAGCTTTACAGGTGTTTTTATCATGGTCTGAAGATATGCATGTGCTTCTTACAGAATCCTTAAGTTAATTTTTTTACTTTTTAACATTTTTAACTTAGACTTTTTTCATGGTTCTGAGTTTGTAGTGGGGACCTTGTGAGCGCAACTCCTCCTACAGTTTTATATCGATCCTTCTAAAACTTCACAGGTATCTTAATCATGGTCTGAAGATATGCATGTGGTTTTTACAGAATCTTGATATAATTGTTTTTCAAATTTTTCACATTTTTAACTTAGACTTTTTTTCATGCTTCAATACTATGAAAGTGTATATGTGGTAGGTACCTTGTGAATGCAATGCCTCCTACAGTTTTATATCATTCCCACTGAAACTATACAGATGTTTTAACCATAGTCTGAAGATATGCATATGCTTTTTACAGAATCTTGAAATTACTTTTTTTTTTTTCTTTACTTTTTCACATTTTTAACTTTTAACATAGATTTTTTTCATGCTTCAATACTATGAAAGTGCATATAGTAGTATGTACCTTGTGAGCACAACTCCTCCCACAGCTTTAAGCAAATGCTTCTGAAACTTAACAGGCATTTTGCTTGTGGTCTGAGGATATAGGTGTGCTCTTGTAATCTTGAAATTATGTTTTTTGTTTTTTTTGTTTTTTATTTTTTCCACAATTTTAGCTTCATTTTTTTTCCTGCTTCAATACTTAGGTAAATGATACAGGACCAATGATCCTCTGGTTAACTTACTCATTTTTAACAGCTCAAATAAAAATAAGGCAGGGGACATAAATTCCCTAAGGAATTTGCTTGTTCTTTCAACTGTCATGAGCAAATGTCAGAGCAACATTTCAAAAGCACATGTAGTTACCCCAGGCAATGAGTTCCACTAACTGAGCAAAAACAACATCATTGAGACACTGTTTGGTCTCACAGTGCAATCACAAGAATCTGCAAAATAATTTGTCAGTACAGTAGCGACTGAAGATACCTTGTGCAACCTCATAGTCTGTTTACATTCTGTGAGCAACCTAAAGACTTATTCATTATATCAATATGGGGGCCTGAGTGCGCTGATTTGGGTCTTTCCTTGACATGCATTCTTATTGAATGGATTTTTCTTTCGCCCCTTTTACTAGTTCTTGCTCACCAGATGAGGAAATCCTAGTTTTAACCCTGGGATAGAAACTTTTATCCTACCCAGGTTATCCTGCAAAGGGATTGTATGAAAGTAAAAAAGTAATGACATTAATGGCGTTTCCACTGACAATGGCTCAGAAATGAGACTGTTCGCCTGTTTGCTACCGTGGAATTAGAGATGCAGAGGACTCATTGAAAATTCACAAGGATATCGATTGATAAGGATGTTGGACAAGAAAACGGGGTATAAGATTTCAGCCTGTTAAGTACAGTATTATGCAGATAACTAGCAGAAGAACCAATAAAATTGAGGCTTTTGTGTGGATTCCAATAAATACCTTTGCATCACAATTACACATGGCCTGAGATGGAATACATATATTTTTGATTTGCAACATGTGATATAAGGCAAATAGAACTCTTGGTTTCCTGAGGCAAAATCTTAATCAGTAATCTCATGATGTAAGAGAGACAGCATATATAAAGGACCTGTTTGCCCGATCTTTGAATATGGTAGTTGTGCCATGGAGTGGTCCATGAAGAAAAAATTGGAAAAGTTCAGAATAGAGCTGCTTGATTCGAAGCTAGCAATTACTGTTTTGAAACTTGAGTATGACAAGAATACTGGAAAAATTAAGATGGAATCCCTCAAGAAAAGGAGGAGAGACAGTAGATGTATACTGCTGTTCAAACGTTTAAAGAGACAGCTAGCATTGAATAGATGACCTTATTCCCCCAATTAAGCTCTGCAGAAATCATCACTCATGTTTATCAGACCCCTATTGCAAGAACTGACAAATGGAACAGATTCCTCTTCCCTTGGACCATTAAAGATTGGAATACTCTCCCATATCCCATATTAGCTGACGGTGCAGAGGATGGTGTAAGTTTACGTTTTTGGTGAGAGTTAGAGACTAACTTCCCACATCACAGGTCCTTCTAAATGAATATCATTTGATGTGGCACCAGTAAGAATTCTGATTCTGGGTAAAAGTGAGCTCTTTGTGATTCAAATATTACCCTCTTAAATTCAGGTACAATGTCATTCATATATACAGAAATTGTAATAATGAGAATCAGAGAGGCATTAAAGAGTACATGTATATAACAGTCAAATACATCATTTGGAATTTAAGAACTGCATCATTTATCAGGACAGCACAGGATATTAAAGAATTTAGTCTCAGTGCATACAGATTATAGCCCGTGTTTGTTGTTGACAAACTGTGCTGGTAAACCACGTTATGGTGTTACCCGTGGTAAGTTGTTCCCTAATAAACAATAAAGCGTTGAACCATTTCCGGATTCAGTGGACATTGACACTACCCGGGGCTCAAAGAAATGCATCAGTGAAGACTCTAGAGTCACAGCAATATATAAATCACAAAAGCATTTGCACAAAAGATGTGTAACGGTCAGAAAATATTGACCAAAGTATGCTGGGGTTGGTGAAAACCCACTTGACAAAAGAAAAATTGTTTTCTATTCGTTTTTCATGAACAGATTTCTCTGCAACTGTATAAGTATAGAGTAATACCACTTTCCTGCAGCTGTGCAAAATAATCATCTAAGAAGATTAGGAATATGGCTAAAATAAATTATTTTCTTACTGAACATATTCTTGTGACGTCATCATTTTCAGTTACGTTCGTTGTACCAGTCACGTTTGTTGTATCGCGGTAACCAGTGTGCTTTAGGAGCAGTCTGATCAGGGTCCACACTGTTTGCCTATATGCAAAATTAGGTTTGAAAAGTTTGCAAGAATATTCAGCAGGCGACATAAACAGATGACATTTTCAGATGCAGGTTTTCTTGGCATTTTAAGGGTTGATAGTGGATGGAATATTATTGTATATATATATAATGAGAGGATTATTGACAAAGTCATGTAACTAAGTTGTGATTGGGTCCCTCATAGTTTATTCTATTATGCTCATTATTATTGTAGGATTATAGCTGTTAGCTATGAGGCTCGTGCTTTCGGTGTGACCCGTCAGATGAGAGGTGATAATGCAAAAGCCAAATGTCCTGGTATACAGCTTGTTAGTGTGCCTCTAGTACGAGGGAAAGCTGATCTAACGAAGTAAGCTTGTTGAGCCATTTTGATAACCCTTATCCTGCTGAACCCAGTTATATCCTGCCTTTGCAAACAGTATAGATTCAGCTCAGTTGGCTTCTTCAGAAGCCAACTGATCTGGAGCTGCACTGTTTGTCATTAAGTATTTGAATTTGTACAAACAACTTATCAGGTATTCTGATTGGCTGAAAACTTTAAGTGGGTGTGGCATTATAATTATACCCCCGACATACGAAGTATGTGGGGGTATATAGTTTTCGCTTTTCCGTTCGTCCGTTCGTTCGTACGTACGTTCGTTCGTTCGTTCGTACGTTCGTTCGTTCGTTTGTTCGTCTTTCCGTCACAGGGTCAAAGTTTTTGCGTTAAAGTTTATAAGACCTCATATTTTGAAGACCCTTTGATGGATTTTGTTCATATATGGCATGATGGTAGATATAGGTCTAAAGTTTTTATCAGCACCATCCCCACCCTGGGGTGACCTTGGGAACAAGGTCACGGACTTTGAATTTTTGTAAAAAAGTCACAGGGTCAAAGTTTTTGTGTTAAAGTTTATAAGACCTCATATTTTGAAGACCTTTTGATGGATTTCATTCATATATGGCATGTTGGTAGATATAGGTCTAAAGTTTTTATCAGCACTATTCCCACCCCGGGGGTGACCTTGGGAACAAGGTCACGGACTTAGAATTTTAGTAAAAAAAGTCGAAGTTTTTTGTGTTTAAGTTTATATAGCTATATCATCAAGACCCTTCAGGAATTTCATTTATATTTGACATGTTGGTAGATGTCGGCCTAGCTTCTTACTCGGCATGCACCCTGGATGTGACCGAGGTCAAGGTCACAAACTTAGAATTTTCATATAAAAGTAAAAATTTTTGCGTTTAAGTTTATATAGCCATATCATCAAGACCTTTTATTAAATTTCATTATCCCCTAACTGAAAGATTTAGCTGATATAGCTATCAGCAAGGAATCTGTTCGTCTGTCTGTCAGTCCGTTGAAGTATTATTTGTTCATACTTTATTTTTGTCTTGGGGTCAAAGTTTTTGCATTAAAGTTTATATAAGACCTCATATTTTGGAGACCCTTTGATGGATTTAATTCATATTTGGCATGATGGTAGATATAGGTCTAAAGTTTTTATCAGCACCATCCCCACCCCGGGGGTGACCTTGGGGTCAAGGTCACGGACTTAGAATTTTCATTAAAAAAGTTAAGTTTTTTGTGTTTAAGTTTAGATAGCTATATCATCAAGACCCTTGAGGAATTTCATTTATATTTGACATGTTGGTAGATATCGGCCTAGCATCTTACTCCGCATGATCCCCACCCTGGATGTGACCGAGGTCAAGGTCACGAACTTAGAATTTTCATATAAAAGTAAAAATTTTTGCGTTTAAGTTTATATTGCCATATCATCAAGACCTTTTATTAAATTTCATTATCCCCTAACTGAAAGGTTGAGCTGATATAGCTATCAGCAAGGAATCTGTTCGTCAGTCCGTTGAAGTATTATTCGTTCATACTTTATTTTTGTCTTAGGGTCAAAGTTTTTGCGTTAAATGTTATAAGAACTCATATTTTGAAGACCCTTTGATGGTTTTCATTCATATTTGGCATGATGGTATATATAGGTCTTAGGTTTTTATCAGCACCATCCCCTCCCTGGGGGTGACCTTGGGGTTAAGGTCACAGACTTAGAATTTTCATAAAAAAGTCAAAGTTTTTTGTGTTTAAGTTTATATAGCTGTATCATCAAGACCTTGAGGAATTTCATTTATATTTTACAGGTTGGTAGATATCGGCCTAGCGTCTTACTCCGCATGATCCCCACCCCGGGTGTGACCGAGGTCAAGGTCACGAACTTAGAATTTTCATATAAAAGTAAAAATTTTTGCGTTTAAGTTTATATAGCCATATCATCAAGATCTTTTATTAAATTTCATTATCCCTTAACTGAAAGGTTGAGCGGATATAGCTATCAGAAAGAAATCTTTTTGTCTGTCTGTCCGTTCTTTGAAGCATTATTTGTTCATACTTTGTTCATATTTTGAAGACCTTTTGATGGAATTCATTCATATTTGGCATGATGGTAGATATAGGTCTAAAGTTTTTATTAGCACCATCCCCACCCCAGGGGTGACCTTGGGGTCAAGGTCATAGACTTAGAATTTTCATAAAAAAGTCAAAGTTTTTTGTGTTTAAGTTTATATAGCTATACCATCAAGAACCTTTGAGGAATTTCATTTATATTTGACATGTTGGTAGATATAGGGTATGACCTTCAGGTCAAGGTCACAGACTTAGAAATTTCATATAAAAGTAAAAAAAATTGCATCTAAGTTTATATAGCTATACCATCAAGACCTTTTGTTGAATTTTATTATCCTCCTACAGAGAGGTTTAGGGGATATAGCTATCAGCATGGAATTCATCCATCCTGCCATCTCCAGAGTCAAAGCTACATATTTTGTGCTCGTTAAAAACTGGCGGTAGCGCTCTTCGGGGGTATACGTGCCCCACTGGGCACTTTGTCTAGTTTATTCAGCCTGAGAAAATCTGTTTCAAGATCCTAGATAAAAGCAATATTAAGAGGATAATACTTTTCTATTACCGACAGTAAAAATCTGTTGCAGACACTCACAAAAATTATGTTAGCAAGCTAGATCCTTTTTTTTTATGCCCCCAACTTCGAAGAAGCTGAAGGGACATATTGGTTTCATCCTGTTTGTCTGTCCATCTGTCCATTACACTTTCTTGCGGATGTGATATCTTAAGAACCATTTGAGATATTGTTACGAGCCAGGCGTAACGAGAAAGAAATGAAAGTGAAACCAGCAACAAGCTTTAATTATTAACAATATTTATTCACAAAAAAAAATAAGACACGATTCAAAACAAAAGAATGTAAGTAGACAGTACCTTTCAAGTTTATGTCACAAAGTCCCTCT